>CM059878.1:23603849-23782685 GCA_030490815.1 Acer saccharum
GGGGGGGGGGGGGTGGTGGTGGGGGGGTGGGGGGGGTGAAATAGATTTTAACTATTATTACCAATTTCGCATACAAGTCAATATTACGAAATGACCCTACTATAAAAATACAAGCAATGAATATAGTGCGGAATAAAATGACACTTGATGTATACGTGGAAACCCAACCACTGGGAAAACCACGGGCTGTATAGTGCGCCACACTCGGAACTCGAAATCACTAATTGAAATGAAGTTTACAACCTATGTAGACCTCGTCTAACAATCCGGTATGTAACCCCTCACTTCTACCCAGCGGGCCTTTTAGCAACCCTATCAATTTCTTGAGGCCTAGCACTCTTAGCCTCAAGTCTTAATTCTCTAAGAAGAGATATGCAACCTATGTGAATATGTATGATATTCAAATAACAAACAAGGCTAGGGAACCTTAGATGCTTATCTAGGATGATGATATAATCAATTAAAAATCAATCCTAGATATCAAGTGCTAAATGACATGTCATAATAGCTTAGATAAACATAGATTATAAAAACCTAGATCTATCACAATACAACACTCAATCATTTATCACAATAATTCTCTAATCTTGTTTTTATCATATGATCAAAACATATAAGTAAATTAAGAGAATAGCTTGATAATAAAAATAATCAATAATATGAACTTAATCAAAACTTACCAAGCAAGTTGTGATGATGCAAATCCAATCATGGATGCATTCTATATAGTAATAGAATGCAATATGAAATATGATGCAAAGGGATTTGATTTGAGTGGTTTAAAGGTGAGTTCTTGATTGATTTTCTCTCAAATCTCTCTTTCTCTCTCAAGAATATGGAGCCTCTCTCTTAGGGTTTGATTTTGTGGCACACCCCTTAAAATGATGAGAAAGATATGTTTTATAATGCCCAATGAAACTATGTCGTTTGGAAGAAATGGAAAAAATGATGGGCATTTTCGCGGTACTCGCGTCAGTGCAGCGACTCAAGATTCGAGCGCTTCGAAACATGGACCAAACGACATCGAAACCTTTCATATGATATATCGTTGGAAAGGTATGGATGTCTACTTTCTACTCGTTTTTACAGAATGACATTTCGATATCTGTAGAAAAGTTATGGTCAATTGAGTGACCAAAGGTCAGAAACGGACAACAACAGAGTTGCCCTGTTTTGGTTGTAACTTTGGAGATTTTAAAACCAATCCAAACGGTCATGAAATATTACGAATAATATACCGTTGGAAAGGTATGGGTGTCTAGTTTGTACAGAAATTTTCAAAACTCATTTTGAAGCTTTGTGTAAAAAGTTATGGTCACAAGACCATGCAAAGGTCAGTTTTGAAAACATTTAAACATTGAATCCTAATCTTTTGAAACTAGACACTTTACTCCAATCAACCAACCAAAACTACCACTTATCCAAGAGAAGAATGAGACCTTCTCAAGTGGTCAACCATCGCGCTAAGACATGCACACCATCGTGCAAGCGCGGACGTTTCCGATCACACAAACGGAAACGAATTACACCACACTTAAGACTAATAATGAAGTGCAAGTGTGGGAAGTGAATGCATCCTAATGCCTAAACATGTCATGGCATTTCAATGAACAAGATGCAATCAATAAAAACATGTAAAAGAGATGTTCAAGAACATGCATGCACACATATAAAACACACAACATACAAGAATAAAATTTATGCATGAGTTGTGTGTGTGAAACTAATCTCTTCAAAGCAAATTAAGCACATAGAAGTTTACCTTTGGTGCTTATCAACCTTGAGGACATGAGAGGGTCTTGAGCTTGAATATCAATCACTTAAGCTACCCTTACATGCAATCCCCAATACGTGGTTTGTCACGAAATAAGCCAATCAAGATATGGGAATCCTTACACTACTCATTAAACACTCTTCGAATATTGTTTCTTAATTTTTAGTGATCTCATTGTACATCAATTTTGCATTGATTGCCATAGAACATATATGTGGACTGCTTGTTGAAATTTGTATTCCCTTGCTAGATGGATTTTAGAAATGATTTTGGGCTATAGTGTTAGCAAAACTCCAAATATAGCCGAAACACTTCCATGTCCCTATAGTGTACTTCATTGTTTTAAATTGAGACCAAACACTAAACCTACACACATCACCCACAATTCAAACACTTAACCGCTCCTAGTTATTAATCATGTTAAGGTGCATATCTTAATAGAAGTCAATTGTAAGCTCCAAATTGTGTAAAAGCGTGTACTGAGGCAAATGTGTAAAAATTGTGCTAGAAAAAGGCTTTCAAAATGAAGTGTTAATGAAAAACACTTAAGCCTTCAATCTTCAATGTAAGTTACTCAAAATGTGAGTACAAAATTAGCAAATTATACACCTTTAAAGTTTATAGCCTAGACGCTTAAATTGTATTCTGAAAAATACATAGAGCTTATTGTATTGAAGTTTAATGTTTAAACACTTTGGCATGATTATAGCTTTATCTATCCATTCCTACCATAACATCCATACACCACAAATCACCCTTGGTCACAATACAAATTAGGGAAAGCCTAATTGATCTCTTAGGAAGTCTATATTGGAATTGAGTTGATGCATGCTCTTTTCACGTTCATGGTATTTCAATTCCTTCCATGAGATCCATTTTCAGAAATTGAGCTTTATTTGAAAATATTCATATGCGTTATATTTTGATTTCGATACATAAATTCCAATTCGCATATGTTGATAAAGAGTGATAGCCTAGGATTCTGAGTGAAAATATGACTGAAATCCGGTGAGGATTAGAGTCGAGGCGAATTCTAGCCGAAGCATTTGAGTTTAGTTGTTTTGTAAACCGAAAGCATCCTAAGTATTGGCATACTTGCATGACTGTGATGTATTGATTTGAACGGCATATTTTTAGTCTTTGTATAAAAATTTTAGCATGCATGTGTTTTTGCTTGATATGTTTATGATTGCATCACAACCTTTTGCTTTGTAGAGTTACGTTTGTGGGTATCGTAGCAGTAAACCCTCAGAAGACTACACTCCTCCTACTAGGGGCACCTAGGGGTTTAAAAGGCTTGTGGCACGTGCTAAGTGCCATCGTTTCTCCCACGACAGTGGACTAATTAGTTTCTATGTTTATGCTTTAGTGTTTAGTTTGTTTTTGATTTGTTATTTATTTTTTTTTGCTCGAGGACGAGCAAAAGTTAGGTTTGGGGGTCTGATTGCGCTCCAAATGTTCACATTTAGCGCTCCCTATTCCTATCTTTTGTGTTCGTTTCGAGCACTTTTGTGTATATAATGCGTGTTTTAGCTATGTGCAGGTAAATATCCCACATGGAAGGTGTTTGTATGAAAGTGGGCAAAATAGGACAATTTTGTGTGAAGAAGTCCAAGGCTGGACATTGCCCGCCGTCCAAGCCCGCCGAGGACCAAGGCTAGCTCAGACCTTCGGGAAGCTGGACATTTCCCGCCGTCCAAGCCCGCCTAGGACCAAGCTAGCTCAGACCTTCGGGAAGGCTGGACATTGCCCGTCGTCCAAGCCCGCCGAGGACCAAGGCTAGCTCATGCGGCTGGACATTGCCCCGTACAAGCCCGCCGAGCACCAAGGCTAGCTCGTGCGGCTGGACATTGCCCGCGTCCAAGCTCGCCGAGGACCAAGGCTAGTTCGTAAGGCTGGACATTGCCCGCCCACGAACCCGCCTTACCCCTGACCGAGCCAAAATCATGATATTTTCAGGGGCATTCATGTCTTTTCACACCCCATTCTTGCCCAAATTGTCCAACATATATAAACACCCTTTTTGCCTCTCTTTCAATGGGGTGACCAACCAAAAAACACAACTTAGAGCTTTTGCTCTTACACACCAAAAGAGAGAGCAACTCCAAGCCTTCCATGGGTATTTTCCTCCATGGAAAGCCTTCCATGGAGAGTAGAGATGCAGAGATAGGAGGCTTGTGTGCAAGCCATAGATGTTCATAGATAGGGAGAGATTTGGAGGCTTGTCTTCAAGGGTAATCCCTTTGCTCATCTTTGTATTTCTATTGATAACCCATTTGGGATATTTGTAACCTACACTTATGTTATATATGTATGATTGTTCTTATGCTTTGATTTGGTATTGATTCATTCCTTAGATGTATAGTGATTAAGCTCTTTTTATGATATTCATATGTATAGATGATTATGTGTTGATATGTATGTATGGATGAGATTAGGAGTAGATTAAATAAATGATTAGGAGTAGTTGTAGTCAAATATTGTAAGGTTTATGATTTGTATTGGCTTAATTCCATTGCAAAACACTCCATGATTGTATTAGTTGTTGCTTAGGACATTATTTGAAGAAAGGAAGCTTAAAGAGTGAAGAGCAACGTCTAGTGCAAAGTCGTCTTCAAGAGGTGAAAATCGTCAAAGGTAAATCTTGACTTCCATCCTCTTGCAAGGCATAAGCACACACACCACAATTCATACATGTGTGTCCCTGCATCGTGGTTCAAACATTTGGTATAACACATTCACACACTTCATAGCATGCTCATGCATGATCTTGTATTGACAAACATTGTGAAATTGCATGCTTTGTAACTATCTCTTTGATATGGCATGTTTGTGTGAATATGGTTTATTTGTTTTCGTATTTTGTGTTAGGACTTGAACATGTTCTTATTTAATGCCTTATCGAGTTCCGGTCGTTCGGTTACTCACTCATAAGGTTTCGAGTCCAAACAAGTTGACTATGCTACTTTTCGTTCTCATTTGTTGTGTTGATTTCATCATCGGATTCCGAGATGATTTCTCAACCATTTTTCAAAGTTGAGTAGTTGTAGTCGTGCGTTGAGGGAGTTACGGTTCGTAATCCGAAAACGGATTCGAAATCGGAGGTCGGATGCTCAAAATATGGGGCGACGAACCGAGGGACGCGCGAGAGGAGTGTGAATCACGTGTGGCCACTTGGCCAGCCCGTTGGGAGGCCGTGGGCCCCACGGGCAAGGGAGCCCTCTGCTCCCGTGGTCCCCACGCCCCCACGGGGTGCTGATGTGGCAGCACGTGATTCGCTCGTAAATTCTCTCCTTTCCCTCCTTTTAAGCCAACCTCCTTCCCTCCACACTTGTGCAATTTTTGAAGAACACTTCATTTCCCGCATCAGTTTTTCAACAATTTTTGCTTACTTGTTTTGATCATATCTCTCTCATACGAACTCGAAATCATTCGATTCAAAACCAAAATTGTTGGTCTCGAAGAGAGCTACAAACCCAAGCATTTCCAGAGGCATTTGACTTCGGCATTTTTCTCAGCTGGTCCATTTCCAGTCCGTGGTCAGTGTATGATTTTCAACTTCTTCTTTTTCAATTTCATCTTTGATCATCTATTGATTCTTTCCATTTGATTGATGAAATTTGTTGAGAAGTATGTTAGATCACATGCTAGGGTATTTGATCATTTGTTAATTGAGATTTAGCTTTGTGATTAGTCTTGAACATTTATGTGCTAAACTGATTTATCATGAAATTGATTCTAGAAAATATATGTGTGATGTGCTTCATGTTATTTTCTATGTTTTATTTCATGATCTAAGAACTAGGTTTTTAGTGTGCTAAATTGAATATTGATACCTTTGTTCTTATTGATTTGCATGTCTTGATTTCTAGATAACATTTGATTGTGTGTTGAATCATATTCTAGACTATCATTGAACATGTACATTTTGCTTGATTGATCATCTAGCTTAATTTGATTGTGCTTGCATCATTTGCATCACTTAGATCATTGCCTTGTGAAAGGTTGAGTCTCTTGCAAAGTGAGTGAAGCTTTGTCTTGAGCAAGAAGTCTTGGCTAGGAAAGTGTTCCGGATAGCCAAGCAAGAAGTCTTGATTAGAGTCGGGAGGACTCGGATAGTCAAGCAAGAATCTTCCTAGAGACGTGAGCGTCTTGGATAGGAAGTTGCTTTCTAGAGGTGTAGGACACATCTCGGATAGGAAGTAGGCTTGGTAGTTCACTTGCCCGAGGGTAGATTAGGAGGTGATAGCTTGAGCGGATATCATGTGTGATAGCTTGAGTGTGTAAGTCCTTTTCATATAGTGGATTGCTTTGCCGGTGGTTGTGGTATCAACCCGTGGATGTTTCCTCTTTGAGGTTTTACCACGTTAAAATCATTGTGTTCAATTTTGCTTTACTTTCTTTTATCTTCCATATATTACATTGTTGCACATCTTGTAAATTGATTAACTCTTGTCTTAGTGAAATCAATTATTTGCTAAATCTTATCAAGTGTGCATTTTGCTTTGTAATTTTCCGCATTATTTTTAATTGGAAGAATTTGGAGCCTATACCTATTCACCCCCCTAGGTATATTTACACTATATTGCTTAAGGGAATTTCAAATATCTCATTTGTTTATGTATGTGATGTATGATTTACTATGTATGTGTTTAGAGTGATTAGAGTGATTAAGAGTTGAGTTTGTGCTCGGATTTCCATTCCGGGTATAAATTCGGCTATTAGCTATATGGAATGGAAATAGCTTAGGTGTTTTTGCCACCTTAGCTTTGGTTCATAGTTCTTGTGCTTAATGGGTCTAAACCCTAGACACAATCACTTTTCCGATTGGAAAGTGAGTACATGATTTCGGGAATTCCCTAATCAAGATTCCGGGGTAATTTCCTTAATCAAGAGACGAACCCTTTACTGAATTAATTGGAATTACATGATAAACAATCCACATAAATTGCATAGTATGTTTGGTGAACCGATTTCCCATATGTATTATATATCTTGCTATTCTCCAAGCCACCATTATTTTCGTAGTTAGGGTGTCTTGCCTTTAGGAGTAGGTTAACTTAATTAGGAGTAGATTAATTAGATAGCCAAGACACCCGGCTACATTTCTATCCTAGTTAGTTAGTTTACATTTCCGCACACACACACCGCATTCCTTTTTACATGCTTAATAAACACTAGAACTAGATACAGTTAACGAATCCATTCCCTGTGGAACGAACCGTACTTGCCGCTATGCGATCGTAACGATCCGTGCGCTTGCGGATAAACATACGCGCCCCATTTATTTTACGATAGTTTATAGAACTATCATGTGTCCCGCGTGCGCCGACCAAGTTATTGGCGCTGCAGGGGATACTTTATATAGACCGTTTCGGGGCGCGTCAAAGAGTTAGAAATCCTAGTCAGCATTTCTAGGAGAGTTTCTTTCATTTAGAAAGCCAACTCCATATTCTCTAACTTTCTTTTGGCCACATCATCTCCATATTCAACATAGATAATAGCATTGGATAGAGTTTTATAACATTTTTAATATCTATCCTATGTGGCACTCCATTTTCTCCAAATGCATAAAAGCATTGGAGATGCTCACGTTACTATGAATTAAGTACTATAGGGAACCCAACCATTGAGTTCATCAACCAACCATTCAGCTCATCAATAACCGTGTTTGGAATGCCAATTTGTAAGTCAGTATTCTATGGGTAGGATCTTGATAACATAAGGGTGTGAGTGTAATTTACACTAACACTTAATCACCGCTAATTGTTGCCATCTCAATGATATTTCTTTTTACACGTGTAAAGGTCAACGATAATACACGAAAAATAGCCTACAAAAATGTAACACGATGAGATATCTGACGTCATTGCATCTGAGCACTGCGGATACCGATGAAGTTCAATTATGTTGACCTTTTTTAGAATGAAAGCATCTCCAAGGGGCTCCCTAAATGGCCTCCTTAGCTAAAATAGGGAGCCAATTTAGCTTTTTTGCACTCCAAATGGTTCCCTATTTTAGAGAGCCTCTTGATGGCTCTCCAAATGTAGGGAGCTCCCTATCTTCTTTCTCTTATGTTTTTAATATTTTTTAAATTGATTTTGTTATTAAAAAATGATATCATAAGAGCTTGGTTATTAAATACAATTTAAAACAAAAGTTTAGCAAAAATTTAGGGAGCATGGTTGGAGTGATCTCATGAATAGTTGCTAGCTAAAATAACATTTGAGCTAAAATATAAAAATTTAGGGAGCATGGTTGGATATGTACGGCTTGTCTGGACAACCACTTAGCCGATTTGAATCCTTCATTTAAAAGGTGAGACAAACTCCAGATACACTCAAACACTCAAAAACCCATTCCAGATATGGCCAAATTTTCCATGACAAATTACCTTACAACCGTTATTCTGTTCATTTGTAGCTTGAAAGTCCTTTCTGCTGAGCCAAGTTGTCCTGTTGTCCTCAACAGCTTTGATGAAGTTCCAAGGTGCCGGTCCGAAATTTGTTTCTATCGAGCTGCAATGGCTGTCAATGGTAGGTCTTCTGTTCAGCTCACAACCTCGGATCCATCAAGTTCTGGGCGATTGATGTACAAAAACCCATTAAGCTCGTGGAAGGTAATCCTCCGACATTTCCTTCTTTCTCTACAATTTTCTCTTTTCAATGTCCAACAAGAGTGGTGATGGTTTGGCTTTTTTTTATGGTTTTCCGAAGGGTTATCATTTTACCGATGTGGGTAAGAGCTCATTTGGTCTCTCTAAGATGGGTTTGCACAAACCAAGTTTAGGGTGGTGGTTGTTAAATTTGATACCTCTTTAAATATCGAGTATGGTGATTTGAATGGAAATCACGTAGGCATTGACGTTGACAGTCTATTATCTGTAAATTATGCAATATTTCATCTCACAATATGTTCCTTAACAATGGTAAGAAATTGGATTCATGGATCTATTATGATGCTAGTGCAAAGAGTTTAAGGTTAGGTTGTGTCATTCTGGTAATATAAAACCTGTGAATCCTCTCCTCTCTTACTCAATTGACTTGTGAAAAATATGGCCTGACACTGACGTGTTTGTGGGATTGACCTCTTCAAATGGCAACACTACGCAGACGTGTTCTATCTATTCGTGGACCTTTAAGTCCTTGTTTTTGCCACATTGGATGCATTCACAGCCACTGGATCCTAATAAATTTTCCATTGACACGAAAACCTCCCAGGTAACATCTCCCAAGCCTACTGATACCAAGGGGCTATGGCTTGCCGTACTGTTCGTCGGAACTGTTTGCGGAGCCTTTTAATAACAGCCATTGGGTTGTATTTGTGGTCCCCTACATGGACAAGCGAAACGTGGTCCAGCAAGAGGGGTGTGTCCATACAGTGGATCGTGTAGAGCACAAGTAGTTCAACTTATGTATTATATGGATTAGGTTTTTATGAGTTGATCCTGACTTTCATGTTTTGTTGTAATTATGGGTAATTAAGGGTCTTTGTACCAATAGCGTAGTGTGTTAATGTTCCGTTTGTTTTTGCTAGTGATCAACTGCTATGAAAAAGTTTGTTGTTTTTCTTTTAATTGCTGATATCACGGTGAATCCCATGCTCTAACTTCTAATTAAGAGTGCATAAAACCCGGCGTCTCCAACCCAGCTGCAACTTTGAGCAAATCATCCAATTTGAGCAACAAAACCTCTCCACCCAGCGATCCTCCAATGCGGCGAATTGGCTGCATATGAACAGTGTAGTGCAATCCCCCGTGACTGGCGCAATAGTGCTAAAGTAAGCAAACAATTCACAATATGGGAAAACCCTCAAGTTTAACCGAATCAGAGTTCAACCATTATATTGTATGAAATATTTGTCATCGTATTGTTTTATTGCCTTATTTTGGTTTCCGAATTACGAGATATACCCGTAACCAATTAAATGTATTCCAATCGTATGGTTTTAAATATGAAAGCTTCTTTTTTACTTTTTTTTCATTATTATATATCCCATATATATATATCAAAACCTTTTTATTCAACTAGAATTATGTGTATACTACATAACATTTAGAAATTGTTATTTAAAGAAAATCACTTAATTGATTACACTAACGGGGTTTGGGGTGTTTGTTAATGAGCAGCTTGATCAATTTCAAACATTTATTAACATGTTGCAATATTATGTATATTATGGGGTCAAATTTTAATTGTTCTCAGACATTTGATAAATAGGAACACAGATAATATTGTAGGGAATATTCGGTTAAGGGTAACATAGGTTTTAATGGGTTGGATTTGGAAAATGAGATTAGTGTATGCTAATAGTCCCACCAATTTACTTCAAAACTTCCACAAAATTAAGGATTAGGGTTGGAAATGGCTTTGAACCACAAAAGCATATTTCCCTCCCCTAACTGTTCAACAAAGTAGAGTACATCAGCAAATAACCCAATAAATCTTCATAAGCCTTACGGACTTCGACATTAACGGGAAGTCCGTCATTGACGGGAAACCCATCCACTCCCATATTGCATGCCATCATTGCTTGTACAATATTGAATAAATTAAAAAGACTTTAATGTGCACACTTTGACACAAAAATGGGTCCGTCGTGAGAGGAAATCTGGCATGGGACTGTGACATTAAGAGACCGTGAAACCATCCAATGAGATTGCACCGTTTATATGGGGAACATAAAAATAATTATATAATTTTAATTGCTGCAATGTCATTGGATTGTCTCATGTTCTCACCACGTGCCAGTCCCACGCAATATTTTCTCCGGTCCTAGATTTGACAATTAAATATGGGGTTACGAAATCAGATTGTACTATCCATTTTAAGATTTCTGTAAGGGAGTTCATGCAAGGAGAAAAAAACCTTGGATGCACGGGGTGCACTGCACTCTAACCAATGTTTGCATGCCACCTGACTGGAAAGAGTATATCTTGCCACATGGGATGTACCCATTGGATGGGTGTAATGCACCGGTTGCATGCATTAATCTCTATCCAATGAGCAATGATATCGTGCATTGACATTGAACCATTACAACTATTTGCGTACCAATATTGACGAATGCTGGACATGGCCGGTCAGATTCCAAATTATACTTAAGATTGTTAATAGTGAAGAAACATCTAATCAGCATGGGGAAGTGAATGAATTATAATTAATAACCAGTGCATGATATGACCATGGGGCCACCTGTGTGGGATAGGTGGGGGGCTCAAGCCCACCATACCCCCGTTACAAAAAAATCCACAGGTTAATAAAAATAAAAATAAAAACACACCCACCCTAATTTTAATTACAGAAGAATAATTCATATCTTATTCAATGTTAAAATTCGAACACATTTTACATTGAATAGTTTTTGTAACAGAAGAACATTTATGTCTGTTCATTCTACAAATTTAGCTGAATATTTTAAAAAACATATTCAGCATAATATTATATTATTATGCTTAGGTGATATTTTATGCCTTGAAATATTTACGTCGTGTTGATATGTTGTGGTTTTTGTTATATTTAGGTAAAGCCGTAAAGGTAAGACTTAGGCGTACGTAATGGGGTTAAAAAAAGCGTATTTCAGTTAATTAGAACTCAATGTGTGTTCAGACATTGGAAAACACCCAAACAGTTGATACTCTGCTCCTTGATAATATTTGCTAAGACTTGATTTCACCATCATTCCTACTATTTTTACCGCCATTTCATACAATACTACAACCACCGTATTCGGTTAAAGATTTTCCAGTGTGCATACTTGACCATTTGGATTGTTTCTGAAATGGTTATGTTGATAGTGAACTATGATGGAGTCTGGGAAGATGTTGATTTCAACTCAAAAACTATTTTCTTGTTGGCTGTGACACCGAAGGATACACTGAAAACGTTGTCGGATAAGATATGTGATCGGTTTGGGTTGAACTGCGATACAGTCGATATGAAGTTCAGTACCTTACTTTCAGGCACCGTTGTTGAAATGAGTTTTGACGTTGATTTTCAAATCTTCATTTCGCATAACAAAAAAAATCCTAAATGTTACGTTTCGGTGTTTCACAATCCTGTACCGGGACATATCGCAGAGGTACTCAGCCAGAATAAAGATTCAACTATAAAACCTCCGGTTGATCAAAATCAACCCAACGGTCGACCTATTTACATCAGCACGCCATTGTCAATGGTGAATCAGTCGGTAACGCCACAGTTAAAGAAGAAGGCAAAATATACAGTTACCCCAAGCGGTTGTTCACCAGTAACATGTATATTCGATTCTCCCAGCACAAATTTTATTCCGAACCAAACACCCGGCGATGAGTCATGGTCGCATATATCAATCAAGCGGTTGCTTTTTGACAATATGCCACTGGTCAGAGGTTCCAACACATTTTCAAGCGGACCCAACCGAATGGGTGTTAATGATAGGGTACATCCTTTGGAGTCTTGCGGAGGTCGATCTAAAAATGCAAAGATGTTCAGTCAGAGTCAAAGCAATCTACAATCTATGATGTCGATTGTACGAATGTACACACTGTTGAAGATGATGCCATAGGTTGTGGAACACATTGCAGGGCATCATCAGTTCCCAGGAATGAACAGGAAACACATGGACAGCCTTTACAGCATCATCAGATACATGTTGCATATAGAGAGGTCCATCCCATGCTTGGTCCTAACACAAATAACATTTCTGTATCATGTATTACAAACAATGTACCACTTGCTGACCAGGATAACACCACTTACGTTCACACCCCTCCTGATCATAATCTGTCTAGGCATAAAGTGCAAGGGTTTGACCATGTCTGTTTTGAAAATGTAAAAGAATGCAGCGCATTCAAATCCCATTCGGACCTACATCCATTCATAAAGGCAAGATATTCAAACACAAAGATGAAATGAAGAAGGTGTTGGGTGTGTACGCAATGGAAAACCATTTCTGGTACAGGGTTACGCGGTCGACCACAACGCGGTATGAGGCATCGTGTACCGACCTCAATTGTCAATGGTTGGTATGTGCGGTGAAGAAGCGCCATGCAACTCACTGGTACGTCAATGTATATCGAGATACACACACATGCAAAGTCCAAAACTATGGTCTTCACTTTAACCAAGTCAGTGCCTATGTCGTTGGGGAACTGTATGCCCCAAAATTCACAGTATCGGGATGCAAAATCTGAGCTAAAGATATCATAGCAGAAATGGGGTCTCAGCACGGGGTGCACCTTTTGTATAACAAAGCTAACCGGGCCAGACTCCATGCTTTGAAAATACAATACAGGGATCCATTGAAGTCCTTCCAAACGTTGCCGGCGTACTTTTACATGCTGAAGCAAGCCAATCCCGGTACCCTAAGAAACATCAAGATAGACTCGAAAGACCGGTTCAAGTATGGCTTGGCAATCGGGGTTTGTCTACAAGGGTTTATCCGTGTTATCAAACCCGTCGTTTCCATCGATGCAACCACTTGACGGGATCTGTCAAAGGGGTGCTGCTTATAGCCTCGGCCAAAGATGGAGACTCAAAAATATACCCATTGGCATTTGGTTTCGCAGCCTCAGAATGTAAGGGATCCTGGACATGGTTCCTTTCTGAATTGAAGAAGGGGATTGGTTCTCCTCAGGATCTGGTCATCGTTTCAGATCATTACAGAGGCATTATATCAGCGATGAAAAAGGTTTTCCCAGATGCACAGCACGCATTCTGTGTCTTCCACATTGCACAGAAATTTAGACGGTCATCCAAGAATCGAAGTCTTGCAAGAGAATTCTTTTACAATGCATGTTACAAACACCGTCGCGATGAGTGTTGTAAGGTTTATGATTTGTATTGGCTTGATTCCATTGCAAAACACTCTATATTTGTATTAGTTATTGCTTAAGATGTTCTTTGAAGAAAGGAAGCTTAAAAGATGAAGAAGCAATGTCTAGTGCAAAAGCCGTCTTCAAGAGGTGAAAAGCGTCAAAGGTATATCTTGACTCCTATCCTCTTGCAAGGCGTTAGCGCACGCACACACACACAATTCATACATGTGTGTCCCTGCATCGTGGTTCAAACATTTGTATAACACTTTCACACACTTCATAGTATGCTCATGCATTGATCTTGTATAGACAAACATTGTGAAATTGCATGCTTTGTGACTATCTCTTTGATATGGCATGCTTGTGTGAATATGTGTTTATTTGTTTGTGTATTTTGTGTTTAGGACTTGAACATGTTCTTATTTAATGCCTTATTGAGTTTTGGTCGTTTCGGTTACTCATTCATAAGGTTTCGAGTCCAAACAATGTGACTATGCTACTTTTCGTTCTCATTCGTTGAGTTGATTTCATCGTCATTTTTCGAGAGATTTTCTCAACCATTTTTCAAAGTTGTGTAGTTTTCGTCGTGCGTGAGGGAGTCACGGTTCATAATCTGAAACGGATTCAAAATCGGAGTTTGGATGCCCAAGATACGGGCTGAAGAACCGAAGGAGCGTGTGAGGCCACAAGGCCTGGCCGTGGGCCCCACGGCCAAGGGAGCCCTCTGCCCCTGTGAGGCCCATGCACCCCCCACGAGAGGGTGACGTGGCAGGTGGTGATTGGTTCAAAAATTCTCTCTCTTTCCTCCTTTTAAACTCATCTCCTTCCCTCCACACTTTTGTTGAATTTGAAGAACACTCACGAAATTTCTGCAGAATTCTCCAATTTTTAGTTGTTAGTATTTTGATCATATCTCTTCTATAGAACTCGAAAATCGATTCAAAAACCAAAATTGTTGGTCTGAAGAGAGCTACAAACCCCAAGCATTTCTAGAGGTAGCTGACTTCGCCATTTTTCTCAATTGATCGATTTTCAGTCCGAGGTCAAGGTTGTTTGTTTAACTTCTTCTTTTTCAATTTCATCTTGATCTTCTTTTGATTCTTACTATTTGATTGATGAAATTTGTTGAGAAGCATGTTAGATCATATGCTAGGGGTGTTTGATCATTTGTTAATTGAGATTAGCTTTGTGATTTGTTTTGAACATATATGTGCTAAACTGATTTTATGTGAAATTGATTCTAGAAAATGAATATATGATATGTCTCATATTATTTTCTAGATTTATTTCGTGATCTAAGAACTAGGTTTTTAGGTGATAAATTGAATATTCATACCTTTGTTCTTATGATTTACATGTCTTGATTTCTAGATAATCTTGTGATTGTGTGTTGTAAGCATATTCTAGATTGTCATTGAACATGTACATTTTGCTTGATTGATCATAGCTTAATTTGTTTGTGTTTGCATCACTTGCATCACTTTAGATCATAGCCTTGCATAAGGTTGAAGTCTCTAGCAAAGTGAGTGAAGCTTTGTGGATAGAGCAAGGAAGTCTTGATTAGAGTCGGAGGACTCGGTTAATCAAGCAAGGGAGTCTTTTCTAGGGTCGAGAGGATCTGGATAGGCAGCAAAATCTTCCTAAAGACGTGAGCGTCTTGGATAGGAAGTTGCTTTCTAAAGGTGTAGGACATCTCGGATAGGAAGTAGGCTTGGTGATTCACTAGCCCGAGGGTAGATTTGGAGTTGACAGCTTGAGCGGATATCATGAGTGTAGCTTGAGTGTGTAAGTCCTTTTTCACATAGTGGATTGCTTTGCCGGTGGTTGTGGCATCAACCATGAATGTTTCCTCTTTGAGGTTTTACCACGTTAAACACTTGTGTTCATTTTTGTTTTATTTTTCTTTATCTTCCATATCTTTCATTGATTGCATATCTTGTAAATTGATTAACTCTTGTATAAGTGAAATCAATTAATTTGTCAAATATAATCAAGTGTGTAATTTTCATTGATATATTCCGCATTATTTTTAAATTGGAAGAATTTGGAGCCTATACTATTCACATCCCCCCCCCCCCCCCCCCCCTCTAGGTATTTTACACTACTTAAGGGAAATTTCATTTGGTATCAGAGCGGGTGTCTAGACGTACTTAGATAGTCCTTTCTTTGTAGTGTGTGTTTTGTGTTTTTGTTTGTGATAATCATGATTAAGGAAGGTGTTCCTATGTGGCTTTTTTGTTAAACATATTGACTTAGATGAGGAAAAGATCGATGATCTTATTTTGAAAATGAACGTTTATCCAAAGTCAATTGTCCCTCAACAAGAAGTTAGAGAATCATGATCTTGGCTCAAAGGAGTTCAATGAACTTAAAGACAAGATCCTAAATCTAGAATTGAATCTTAAAGATAGCAATGATAGACTTGGTATCTTGAAGCAAGAAATTGAGCAAAGAGATTGTTCTCTTGTTAATGCTAAGAAACTTGAAAATGTGCTTCAATCCAAACTTAATGAGCATTTAAATCAAGAGAAAAAGTATGAACAATGGCTTGATAAATCACGTAAAGATGTTATGTTAGTGATGACATAGTGGAAAAATATGCCATTGAACTTAGGATGCTTCGTGAGAACTGATAAGGCTAATAGGGTGATTAGCAAGAGTCATCTAGTTCTAATAAAGTTGAAACCCTCATTAAAAGTGGAAGCATCCATGTGACAAAAGAGGTTTGGGTTATATCATGAGAAGGAGACTCCTTCATCTAACAAATCTATTTTTGTCAAAGCAAGCATTGAATCAATTGTAGTACACTCTCTCAAGGTAAAGCTATGAAAGCTACCGGAGGTGCCTCTTCATCAACAAGGATGTTCAATGGAAGAACTCAACAACATAAGCATCAAGAAGCAACAACCTCAAATGCAAGAGGTGGAGCATCAAAGGTTGCTCTTCAAAGAGGTAAACTGTGAGAAGACCAAATGCTATGGAAGCAAATGCAAATGGTAAATTTCTCAAATTTATTCTATTTGTCATCATTGTAATATGATAGGACATATTTGACCTAGATGCTTTGAGTATATTCGGAAATGCAAACTTGATAATGCTTTTCATGATATGTCTTTAAATGGACCTAGGCAATCATCCATGTATGGATATATAAATAGACCTAGGAAGACCTTGGAAAAGCATGTTGTTGAAAAGTTGTTGATGACTTGCTTGCTAAATCTTGTGTTGTGCCTCACTCTACTATGCATAAGAAATTGATAATGTTTGTTTGATATTTTTGAAAATGTGACCAATGAGGTCAAGGTACATGTTAAAAAGCCTAACATTGAGTCAAAGCATGTTAGAAGTAAGAGTGAGAAGCATGTTGTGAAAATGTGTGGATTAGAAAAACACATTAAATGTGTTGCACAATATGCTTACATGCCAACTCCTCCTATTCTTGGTACCTAGATAGCGGTTGCTCTAGGAACATGACCGGGAACAAGAGTTCTTTAAGATCTTGTTTTAAAGGATGGAGGTTGGGTTACTTTTGGTTGATGGTACCAAAAAGTAAGTTCTTGGCAAGGGAACAATTTGTATCCCCGGATTGCCTAAACTCGCAATACTTTGTATGTTGATGGGTTACAAGCTAACTTGATAAGCATTACTCCTTGTGTGAAATTTTTAAGGAAGTTAGCTTTAACAAAGATGTATGCACTATAATTAATAAAAGGACAATGTTGTCCTAAGAGTCAAAAGGTCTATAGACAATTGCTATTGTCTTGAGATAGATCCTCTAACTTGCAACATGGCACATAAGTGCAACAAGCTTGATTTGTGGCATCAACTTTTGGGTCACATGAATTTTAAAGATTTGAAAAAGCTTGAAAAACATGGCATTGTTAGAGGTCTTCCTAATCTTGGTAAAAAGCTTGAGGTGGTTTGTGAACCTTGCCAATTAGGTAAGCAAACCAAAGTGTCTCATAAGAAAAATTCTTACATAGCTACCAAGAGACCTTTAGAACTTGTGCATATGGACCTAATGGGGCCAATTCAAACGAGAGCATTAATGGCAAAAAGTACATTTTGTATGCGTTGATGACTTCTCTAGGTTTACTTGGGTTTATTTTCTTAGAAACAAGACCGAGGTTTTTGATTACTTTAAAAAGTTATGTAATCAAGTTCAAAATGAAAAAGGTCTTGATATCAAGAAAATATGTTGCATTAGGAGTGATCATGGAACGGAATTGAAAATGCAAAATTTAGTGAGTCTTGTGATGGTTTGGGATTTCTCATGAGTTCTCCGCACCTAGAACTCTGTTAGGATTATGCTCAATAGCAAGAGTGTAATGTTGTAATTAACAATCTTTTTCATATTAATAAAGTGATTTCTGGTTTAACAAATCGTTATAGCATTTATAGTTTATATTATAATTGTCAAAGTAAATAATCATAAGGTCTAAAGACTATGGGAAAAGAAGAATTGTTCGTACTCTGGATATGTGTAAGGTTTATGATTTGTATTGGCTTAATTCCATTGCAAAACACTCTATGATTGTATTAGTTGTTGCTTAGGACATTATTTGAAGAAAGGAAGCTTAAGAAGTGAAGAGCAACGTCTAGTGCAAAAGTGTCTTCAAGAGGTGAAAAACGTCAAAGGTAAATCTTGACTTCCATCCTCTTGCAAGGCGTTAGCGCACACACACACAATTCATACATGTGTGTCCCTGCATCGTGGTTCAAAATTTGGTATAAACATTCACACACTTCATAGCATGCTCATGCATTGATCTTGTATTGACAAACATTGTGAAATTGCATGCTTTGTGACTATCTCTTGATAGGCATGTTTGTGTGAATATGTTTATTTATTTCCATATTTTGTGTTAGGACTTGAACATGTTCTTATTTAATGCCTTATTGAGTTCCGGTCGTTTCGGTTACTCATTCATAAGGTTTCGAGTCCAAACAAGTTGACTATGCTACTTTTCGTTCTCATTTGTTGTGTTGACTTCATCGTCGGATTCCGAGATGATTTCTCAACCTTTTTTCAAAGTTGAGTAGTCATAGTCGTGCGTGAGGGAGTCACGGTTCGTAATTCGAAACAGATTCAAAATCAGAGTTCGGATGCCCAAGATACGGCTGAAGAACGTGAGAGTGCACGAGAGAGGCTAGAGTGGCCATGAGACCACGTGTGCCCCTCCCCGTGGGGGAGGCCGTGGGGCCCACGGCCAAGGGACCCTCTCTGGTCCCGTGTGGCCCACGCGCCCCCCACGAGAGGGTGACGTGTCTCATGGTGATTGGCCCTGAAAAACCTTCTCTTTCCTCCTTTTAAACTCATCTCCTTCCCTCCACACATGTTGAAGAACTTGAAGTGATTTTCACGAAATTTCTGCAGTTTTCTTCAATTTTTGTTTTCTTATTTGATATAACTTTCTCATACGAACTCGAACTCAATCGATTCAAAAGCCAAAATTGTTGGTCTTGAAGAGAGCTACAAATCCCAAGCATTTTCAGAGGCATTTGACTTCGACATTGTTCCCAAAAGTCTCATCTTCAGTACGTGGTCAGGTGTGTTGTTTCAACTTCTTCTTTTTCAATTTCATCTTTGATCATCTCTTGATTCTTACTATTTGATTGATGAAATTTGTTAAGAAGTATGTTAGATCATATGCTAGGGGTGTTTGATCATTAGTTAATTGAGTTTTAGCTTTGTGATTTGTTTGAACATATATGTGCTAAACTTGATTATCATGAAATTGATTCTAGAAAATATATGTGTGATGTGCTTCATGTTATTTTCTATGTTTTATTTCATGATCTAAGAACTGGTTTTTAGTGTGATATATTGAATATTCATACCTTTGTTCTTATTGATTTACATGTCTTGATTCTAGATAATCTTGTGAGTGTGTGTTGGAAGCATATTCTAGATTGTCATTGAACATGTACATTTTGCTTGATTGATCATCTAGCTTAATTTGTTTGTGTTTGCATCACTTGCATCACTTTAGATCATAGCCTTGCATTAGGTTGAAGTCTCTAGCAAAGTGAGTGAAGCTTTGTGGATAGAGCAAGGAAGTCTTGTCTAGGGTCGGGAGGATCCGGATAGGCAAGCATGAAATCTTCCTAGAGACGTGAGCGTCTTGGATAGGAAGTTACTTTCTAGAGGTGTAGGATACATCTCGGATAGGAAGTAGGCTTGGTGATTCACTAGCCCGAGGGTAGATTAGGAGTTGATAGCTTGAGCGGATATCATGAGTGATAGCTTGAGTGTGTAAGTCCTTTTTCACATAGTGGATTGCTTTGCCGATGGTTGTGGTATCAACCCGTGGATGTTTCCTCTTTGAGGTTTTACCACGTTAAAACTCTTGTGTCATTTTTGTTTTTATTTTTCTTTATCTTCCATATCTTACATTGATTGCATATGTAAATGATTAACTCTTGTATTAGTGAAATCAATTCATTTGCTAAAATCTATTCAAGTGTGAATTCTCTTTATTATATTCCGCATTATTTTTAAATTGGAAGAATTGGAGCCTATACCTATTCACACCCCCTCTAGGTTTTTACACTATATGCTTAAGGGAATTTCAATATGTATGTGGTAGACACAATCTTAGTTAGTCTTGAATAATGTTCACAACTTAGTTAAAGGTTGGGCACCTTTATCTTGTTAAGGTTGTAGACTTCTTTTGCTAGCATTTGAGTGGGATCAAATGAGATATGTGAGTCTAAAATCATCGGAGTGTCTTCGAGCAAAAAGATCTAGTGCACTGGTGCATTGAACTGGATCACAATGAAAAGCTTTATCTAGAACCGTCAGTAGATAATAGCTTTCATTATCAGGACAATCGGGAGTCTATCTCAATCTGAGATTAAATGATGGACTTATGGTTGCAAGTGATATCATTTGAGTTATCAATGAGTACGATTATACGCATAGTCTATCCTCGATAGTTTGGTGATATTCATTTGTTAATCGATAGAGGACTTCATTTATAGATATGGACATCGTGGCTCTATTTAATTAAATGAGAGTATAATATCATCATATGGATGTTTTGAGGTAATTGGATATTAAATCTCAACGTTGAGTTTTCGATAGTGTCTATTGAAAACATGGCTTCTGGACAAGTCAAAATATCCAAGTTCAAAACGTGGTCATATGAGTAAATATGGTAACTTGGAGAGTTATAGGCGGTCTATGAACTCTTGGCGATTACTGATATTAATCACGACGATACACTATCTCCAATATGATTGTCTAGGGTATGAATGAGGAGCATCTTCCTTTTCTATCTTTATTTAAGAGTTCAGTTTTAGCTCTTTAGTGGAATGAGTTAAAATTAATGGATTGGACCTAAGTGAATCATTTGTTGATTGTGATTAGGTTATGTCTATTGAAGCTTAAATTTAGATGGCCCGCCAAGATCCCCAATCCACACGGACTTGCATGGATCACTTGATATATTCTACCGGACCAATTTAAGGGTCCATCTAGAATTGCATTTAATATATTAAGAATATAATTTGCACATTATTTAAGTAATGGGCTGCTCAATTATATTAATATATTAATGAAAGACATGTGGGCTTGTTTCTTTTAGTAAGAATGGGTCTGGTTCACATGTGGGCTTTTTATTTAAAGTCCAATGGATTAAATGAAATAGGAAAATAATATTAGGCCCAATCTTATATAAGTGGGGCGGCTAGGTTAATGTTTTAACCTTAAAATATTATTTTGTTTCATTTGTTTTAATTAAATAAGAATTAATTAATTTATTGATTAATTGTTTAATTAAAGAAACAAATCTTTCCTAAAAGTAAAGACTTGTTTGATAAGTAAATAAATAAATTAGTTTTATTTATTTAATCAAATAAGGAGTCTTTTTATTTAGTCAAAATAAAAGAATAAAAATAAAAGAGTTGGATTAGGGTTTGAAGTCTTAAAGACATGTGGTTTTTGGGTGCAATACAACTCCTCTTTTGTAGAGGAAAATTGCGGCAACCCTAGGCAAACACACATAGAGAATTCGGCCACCCTATAAGGAAAGAAGGAAGAAATTTTGGCCACCTATATAAGCATACTTATAGAATTCGGCCAACACAATGAATGGTGCTTGAGTTTTTATTTCTTTCTTCTTCTTCTTAATTCTAAAGAGAGTTTTTATTCTAAAAAGACAAAAAGGAGTGTGAGATTATTCTTTGATAGTATACTATTGCTTAATCATCAATAAGCTTGTGTATACGATATCGATCTAGGTTCACGCGAGTTTCGATCATTAGATTGAGAACTCAAAAGTGACCGGAATAATTTTTGACATTCTTTTGATTGTTTTGTGACTAACAAAGAAAAGAAAGTTTTTGTTTGGTCCATTCACAGGTTTGCAATTCAAAGAAAAGGGAGACCACGCTCCTAGGTGATCCACGTTCGTGCTCGGATTGAAGGTCTTGCGGATTACCATCAACGTAAGTCAATCGGATCACGCGACAAAGGTAATTTACTTTTGTTAATGTATATGCATGTTTATTGATTAAAAGGGTTTAAGGTTCATAAAGGAAAAAATTTTAAAAGTCACTAAATCGTTTTTAGTATCGCTTCCGCTGCGTTTACCACTTTTGTTATTATTTTTCCCTACAATTGGTATCAGAGCCTAGGTTGAACCCTTTTAATTAATTAACGTATATATACGTGGATCTATTTCTTTTTATTGTGATTATGCATGTTTAGAAAGAGATGGCACTCTAGGTATTCAAACATATAATTACATGTGATGTATGGATTTATATATGTTTTATGTGGTTTGTTATTGCTCGATTTTGGCCCTAGATTTTCAATGTAATTTTTGTTTCGGAGTTGTAACAAGAAGGGTGGTCTATTATCGCCATAATTCCTTCTTGGTAGTTGTTAGGTTTTATTTTTTTTTAATATGTGCAGTATTTTTTTAGGTTTACTGCTGCAGTTTTTTTTTAATTTGTATGTGCAGTTTTTTTGTTTGTAAAAATACTGCAGTGAATAAAAAAAAAATAATAATAATAATACTGCAGTATTTATTATTTTATACTGCCGTAATATATTTAGGTCTTGAAGATTCGAAGACACGAAGCAAAACGAAGCAACCGGAACCATGAACGAGCACCGTGCGCACCCTAGGAGTTGATTGGGCTGCGCATGGCAAGCCCATTGAAAGGTGGGCTGCGCACGGCAGCCTTGAAGGCCCTGCGCAGCCCCTTTGTGGGGTTGTGGGTCGTGCACGCCCATGGGGTTTGGGCCGAAGGATGAGCGTATGGTTGATGGGCCACCTGAAGATCTTGTATTCCTGACAATTGTAATTTACTTGTTTTTCTAGGATGGGCCAAAATTGTTGCTATTTAATTTATGCTTAAATATTACAATATTTGTTATTGTATGATAACATGACATATAGAATAGGAGTGCCACGCATATATCTCTTTTGGTATGAACATGCATTGAATGATTTAGGTATCTAAATTGGCATCTAGATAACTCGGTAAATCATTCTATGGGATTTAATCACACGCCTTAAATAATTGAGTGGGAGAATGTGTTTTTGTAACACCTATGGCCTCCAAGGTTAGTTGAGCTTTATTATTTATTGGTAATCCCCCCAAGGGGCGTCCATGAATGGAATTTAGCAACATACTTCCTTACAAGGATAGACTAGACAATGGACTCAAACGAGATCTACTCCCCAAGGAGGGATTTTCGTGAGAGAAAATTGAGGGTCGATATCTTGGTAACACACTCAATGTAATTTTATTGATATCCTCCCAAGAGTTCTTGTCAGTAAAATTGCAAGGCTAAAATTGAAAACGCTGGTTGTTATGTTAACAATTAGGTGGGACCTAGTCTAACTAGTAAATGGTGCGAACTCCCAAAGGAGGCGTAACATTTATGGGTGTTAGATCACCGTTGAATTTTATGATTGAGTTATTTATTTAATTCAAGATAAATATTTAAAAGTGCTTTATCATGATTATTTACTTATATATGTTTTGTTTTATTCAGAAATCATGACCCCATCACTTATGAACATCCTGAAAGATAACACTTTAACTGGAGATAATTATGTCACATGGAAAAGGAAAATTGGGTTGTTGCTGCAAAGTGAAAAACATAAGTTTGTTCTAACTACTCCTAAACCACCTGCTCCTAATAATGAATCTAGCATAATGTATAGAGATGAGTATGAGCAGTGGAAGACTTCAGATGATATGGCAAAATGTTACATTATGGCCACTATCTCCGACGTGTTGCAACAGCAGCATGAAGGAATGGAGTCCGCTGCTGATATAATGATGTCTCTAGAGGAGATGTTTGCTATGAAGTCTAGGACGACTAAGAGAGAGGCAGTGACTGCTTTTATGAATCTTAGGATGAAACCTGGACAGGCTGTGAAAGATCACATGATGAAAGTCATAGCACATCTCAACATTGCTGAACTGCATGGCGCTGAGATAGATGGTGAGACAAAGATTGATATGGTTGTCAATTCATTGTCAGATTCCTTTGATCAGTTCAAATTGGACTACACTTTTGTTAGGATTCCCGTAGTGTTTAATTGGCTTATTTCGTGATCAAACCACATGTGGGGATGCTTTGTAAGGGTAGCTTAGATGTTGTGTTATTGCTTAAGCCCTTTTGAAGACCTCACCATTGACAAGCACCAAAGGTAATATTCTAAGTGCTTACTTGTCTTGAAGAGATAGATGCACACACTCACAACTCATGCATATGTTTAATCCTTATATGTTGTGTGTCTTTTATGTGTGCCTTAATGCTCATTAACATCTCTTCTTGCATGTTAGTTTGATTGCATCTTGCATATCCAATTGCCTTGTCATGCTTAGACTTAGGATTGCATTTTTGCACTGGGCGCCCCCAAAAGCGCTGTACAGAAGCGCTGTACGAACAGCGCCCATTGAGCGCTGTTCAGACCTGATCGATTTAATCGGTCGCTGTTGGGTCGCTGTTGGGGCGCTGTACGTGGCGCTGTACAAAGCGCTGTACGAACAGCGCCACTCTGTTTCCTCGTGAAAACAGAGCAAGGGCGCTGTACAGGCGCTGTACAAGGGCGCCCTACGTACAGCGCCCATGGCAAATAGTGGGCAAACTTATCAAAACGACCACACTTTGTTTTGGCCCCCTATATATATGCCACTTTGACTTTAGGTCAATCACAAGAGTTCATATTCAGATTTCATACTTAGGATATTTTTCAAAGAGAAGAAAAATTCCAAAGAACTCATTTTTATTACTCAAACACTTGTTCCATGATCATCAATCATCATCTAGCATCATCTTAGATCATCTAGATGACATCTTGCATGGATTCTTCATCATACTTTGCTTGGTAAGCTTTTCACTAATATCTTACATATTTTGTGTTTCTCTTATCTAGCAATCTCAATTTAATTACTTGTATGTGATTCTATATTTGTTGAATACAAGATTGAGATTAGTATGATGTATGTTTGAGAAGTTGTATTGTGCTAGCATATTAGGTTTTTGTGCTTGATATTGATTAGCTAAACTAATTGACATGTCATTTAGTTTTGATATCTAGGATTGCTCTTAATTGCATATTAATCATCTTAGATAAGCATATAGGGTTTCCCTTGCTCTATGTTGCATTTTGGATATTTTCATATATTCACTTAGGGTTGTATTCTCTTCAAGAGAAGCTAAGTCTTGTGTGTAGCAATCGGGATTAGGTTGCTTAGATCGCAAGCAAATTGGACTAGGTTCACTCATACCGGGATTAGGTAGGTGTGTGATTACTTCCGGGATTAGGTTGTAATCGTTTGCACATTTAGTGGATTCGAGGTTCGAGTGTGGCTTACTTACATAGCCCGTGGTTTTTCCCGTGAGGGTTTCCACGTAAAAATTCAAGTGTTATTTTAATTTCCGCACCATATTACACTTGCTTGTTTATATTATCTTGAGGGTAATTTCGTAATTTTGACTAACACGAAAAATTGGGTAAAAAGCGTAAAATCTATTCACCCCCCCTCTAGATAGCTTTATACACACCGTGGTATATTTAGTTTCAATTGGTATCAGAGCGGGTTCCTAGACATACATAGGTGATCCTTGCTTTATTTTGGTGTGTTTTGCATTTTGTGTGATTTTTGATCATTCATACATTTGCATTCATTTCATTCATTCATAAACACTATGAGTGGAAACGGTGGAAATGGTGGTGGCCACGAAGGAGCTTCTAGCACAAGGCCTCCACTTCTTACCGGTTTGAACTATTCCCAATGGAAAGGGAAGATGGAATCCTACATATGCCAAATTCATGACCGTGCATGGATGGCGGTGGAAGACGGATATGATCTCCCTATGATGACTCCCGCGGGTGGAGGACAAGATGTTTTGAAGCCTAAGGCGCAATGGAACGCGCAAGAGTTTGAGGCTTCTAAGTGGAATAGGAAGGCGATGCATGCCATTATGTGTGCCATGGATGAGAATCAGTACAAGCTTATTCAGAACACTCAGATTGCCAAAGTGGCATGGGACATCCTTCAAGTTGCACATGAGGGAACCGAGGTGGTGAAGGAGTCCAAGCTTCAAGTCCTCCAAACTCAATTTGAGTTACTTAGGATGGGAGAGGATGAATGCTTCAACGACTTCGAAATCAAATTGATGGACATAGTAAATCAAAGCCATCAACTCGGAGACCCGTATTCGGATAGGAGAGTCAAGCAAAAAATTATGAGATCTCTCCCCGATAGGTTTGAATCAAAGGTGACGGCCATAGAAGAAAATAGTGGCTACATGGATATGAAGCCAAGTGAGGTAATTGGGCGTCTCCTTGCATATGAGTCTAGGAAGGCTCCTAGCAACACTACTCCTCCTAAGAAGTCTAAAGGAATAGCTTTGAAAGCATCTAAGGATGCAAAGGAGGCAAAGCATGAATCGGATGAAGACCTTGCCTTATTTGTGAAACGGTTCAACAAGGTTATGGGGTTCAAGAAGAAGAAGGGATTTGGGTCAAGAGGACAAGATTTGAAGAAAAAGAGTTCCTTCAAGAAGTTTGAGCCTAGACAAGAGAGGACCGAAAGGAAAGGGGTCCGATGCTTTGAGTGTGGTGGGATTGGTCACTTTGCCCCCGAATGTGCGAATCACAATGAGAGGAAGAAGGGTAAAGTGATGGCCGCCACATGGAGTGGGAGTAGTGATGACTCCAATGAGGAGGATGAGTCTTCAAGTGAGGAAGAACTCATGGCTAACTTCCTAGCTTTTGCATCTTCTCACAAGAGCAAAAGTGCTAGTGAAAAGGAAGATTTGAGTCAAGAGGAAATTGACTCTAGTGAAGAAGAAAGTGACTCCTCTTCTAGTTCCAAGAAGAAGTTTGTGGAGCAAAAGGTGCTTGCTAAATACCATGCCGAGTTCAATGATTTAGCACTTAAAAGCACAAGAAAGATTGAGAGGTTGAGAGAAGAAACCCTTGAACTTTCGGCCACAATGACCACTTAAGTGAACAAGTGGAAAGATTGAAGAGGAGAGAGGATAAGCTAATTGAGGAGTTAGACTTGTCCAAGAGAAGTGAAGAAGGCTTGAAGAGGGAACTTGTAGAAGCTAAAGAGTCCTTGGCTAGGATAGATTCTAGCACCAAGAAGCTTGATCATTTACTTGGTGTTGGAAAGAGTCCAAGTGACAAGAGAGGTCTTGGGTATGAAGATGGCAAGAAAATCTCAACCTCTAACAAGACCATATTTGTCAAGAGCTTGAAGAATGAAGAAACTTCATTTGTGCAACCTCCTAGGAAGAAGTTAGAAATAGGACAAAGTTCTAATGCACAAGTGAAAATGGGGCCAAGAAGGAAATCTCAAGTTCAACCTCCTAAGGTTCCTCAAGCCAACACTCCTCCCAAATTGGCTCACAAAGGAAAGAGACCAATCATGCAACCTCAAGCTTGGAAGCAACCAAGACCGGTTCAACAACGAAGATGGATTGAACCCACATATCCACAAAGACATGGACGTACTCAAAGGCGAGGTATGATTCCTTTTTTCATTCCTATTTGTCACTTTTGTGGTTGTGATGGTCATATTAGACCAAATTGCTTTCAATATATTAAAATGTGTAGAAAACAAAGCATGATTGAAAAGAGAAAGAATAGAGCCAAGATGCATGTTTCTAGGAAAGAAAATATTGATTTGCATGATCCTAGAAATAGTAGAGCACATGTACCAAAGGCCACTAAGAAAGCTAAAATTGTTGCTAAGTGGATTAGAAAGAATGAAAATGTTTGCCATGTTGCACAAATAGCCTTGAAGGCAAATTCTTCTAATTTTTGGTACTTGGATAGTGGGTGCTCTAGGCACATGACGGGAAACAAGAGTTTCTTCGAGACTCTTGTTATGGAGGAAGGTGGAAATGTCACTTTTGGTGATGGATCCAAAAGAAATGTTATAGGGAAAGGAACCATTTCCGTTCCCGGATTACCCTCCTTATCCAATGCTTTATTTGTTGATGGCTTGAAAGCCAATTTAATTAGCATTTCACATCTTAGTGATGAAGGATATTCCGTCTTGTTCTCTAAAGATTATTGCTCTATCCTTAAACCCGATGGACAAACCTTGTTGAAAGGCATGAGATCTAGCGACAATTGCTATTGTCTTGAAGCTAGAATTGTATCTAATCATGTGTCCATGGATGAGCAAATTGAGTTGTGGCATGAAAGACTTGGCCACATGAACTTTAGGGATCTACGGACCCTTGGAAAGTTCAATTGTGTGCGTGGCCTCCCTAAGCTTGGGAAGAAAGCCAATGGCATTTGTGGACCTTGCCAACAAGGAAAGCAAACCAAAAGCATGCACAAAAAGGGTAAGTATCTCACCACCAAGGAGCCACTTGAGCTTCTCCACATGGACCTCATGGGTCCCATGCAAACCGAAAGTTTGGGTGGAAAGAGATACATTTTTGTTTGTGTTGATGATTTCTCTAGATTTACATGGACATATTTTCTTAGAGAAAAATCCGAAACTTTTGATAAGTTTAAAATGCTTTGTACTAAATTGCAAAATGAAATGAATTCTAACATTAGAAGCATTAAACGGATTAGAAGTGACCATGGGAGAGAATTTGAGAATGCCACCTTTGAAACCTTTTGTAATGGTTTAGGCATCTCCCATGAATTTTCTGCTCCTAGGACACCTCAACAAAATGGAGTTGTTGAGAGGAAGAATAGGGTCCTCCAAGAGATGGCCCGTGTGATGTTGCTTAGCAACAATGTCCCTAGGAACCTATGGGCCGAAGCCATTAACACGGCTTGCTATATAGGAAATAGAGTGTTCCTAAGGCCCGGTACTAGAAACACCTCCTATGAGTTATGGAAAGGCAAGAGGCCAAATGTTAGCTACTTCCACACTTTTGGAAGCAAATGCTACATTTTGAATGACCGTGATCAACTTGGCAAGTTTGATGCTAAGAGTGATGAGGGTATTTTTATTGGCTATGCCTTAAATAGTAGAGCCTATAGAGTTTTCAATTTAAAGACTCTAAGTGTTATGGAATCATCCAATGTCGTATTTGATGATACTAGGCTCAAGTCTAATGATCATGATGAGGAGGTTATTTTTAGTGATGATTCTCCTTTGGAGAAGGTTGTGGTGTCGCCTAATGTTGGGACATCTAATGTCAACAATGATGGCACACAACCTATTGATAGAGTTCCTCTCTTGGACTCTAAAGAACCCGCTCCATGGGTTAGGAAACTCCATGATAAAGAAGATATCATTGGAGAGGTAAATGAGGGTGTTAGGACTAGACGCCAACTTGCTAATCTTATTAGCTATACATGTTACACCTCTCAAATTGAACCCAAAAAGGTTGAAGAAGCCTTAAATGATGAATTTTGGGTTCTTGCCATGCAAGAAGAGCTAAGCCAATTCGAAAGGAATGAGGTTTGGACTCTAGTTCCTAGGCCTAAGACCACTAATGTCATAGGCACCAAATGGATATTTAGGAACAAATCCGATGAGGATGGCAACATAGTGCGGAACAAGGCTAGACTTGTAGCACAAGGGTACTCTCAAATTGAGGGTATCGACTTTGAGGAGACTTTTGCTCCCGTTGCCCGCTTAGAGTCCATTAGGCTTCTCTTGTCCATCTCTTGTGTGCACAAGTTCAAATTGCACCAAATGGACGTCAAGAGTGCCTTCCTCAATGGCTTCTTGCAAGAGGAAGTGTTTGTTGAACAACCTAAGGGGTTTGTGGATGCTCACCACCCCAATCATGTCTATCGCCTCAAGAAGGCACTTTATGGGTTGAAACAAGCACCGAGGGCTTGGTATGAGCGCCTCACTCAATTTCTTGTTGACAACAACTACACAAGAGGTAGTGTTGACAAGACACTATTCATCAAGAGAGACAATGATGAGCTTTTCATAGCTCAAATATATGTTGATGATATAGTCTTTGGCTCCACCAACAACACCAAAGTCCAACAATTTGTTGATGTCATGTCTCTTGAATTTGAGATGAGTCTTGTTGGTGAGCTTAGTTACTTCCTAGGTTTGCAAATTAGGCAAATGCATGATGGGATTTTCATAACCCAAGCCAAATATGCTAAGAACCTAGTGAAGAAGTTTGGTTTAGAGAAAGCCAAACATTGTGATACACCCATGAGTACAACTTTGAAGCTAAGCAAGGATGCTAGTGGTAAAAGTGTGGACCAAACTCTATATCGTGGCATGATAGGTAGCTTGCTTTACTTGACCGCAAGTAGGCCCGATATATCTTTTAGTGTGGGTGTGTGTGCTAGGTACCAAGCGGATCCTAAGGAGTCCCACCTCTCTTGTGTGAAGAGGATCATTCGCTATGTGAATGGGACATCCAACTATGGGATTTGGTACTCTTTTGACACTAATGCTAGTCTAGTTGGCTTTAGTGATGCGGATTGGGCAGGAAATTGTGATGATAGGAAGAGCACATCGGGCGGTTGCTTCTTTCTAGGCAACAACTTGGTGTCTTGGTTTTGCAAGAAGCAAAACTCGATTTCCTTGTCCACGGCCGAGGCCGAGTACATAGCCGCGGGGAGTGGATGCACACAACTCCTATGGATGAAACAAATGCTTGTAGACTACGGATTCAACCAAGGTACTCTCACTCTCTTTTGTGATAACATGAGTGCTATTAATATTTCCAAGAATCCGGTTCAACATTCTAGAACTAAGCATATTGACATCCGCCATCACTTCATTAGAGAGCTTGTTGAAAATAAATGCATAGTACTTGAACATGTAGGTACTAATGATCAACTTGCGGACTTATTTACTAAACCCTTAGATGCTACTCGATTTAAAACTCTTAGTAGATCTATTGGGATATGTCTTGTGGAGTGATGTTCTATGATTGACCCCATATGGGGAACTCAAGCAAAGAGAGCTATTTTGCATTCATGTAACTTGCAAAAAAAAAAAAAAAAATTTTGAAATAACTTATGCCTCTTCTTTTAATTGCTTGAGTAAGCTTGGTTGTACATATGTATATATGCTTTCAAATTCTATAAGTGTGAACCTTGCTTGTCTACAATCCATGTCATATTTATGTTCAAACATGCATTTTTGGACTAGGAGATTTACATAGGAAGTATGATGTGAATGACCTATAGTTATCTCCATGACATGATGTTCTTAAATAACATGCTTATGCTAAATGAAAAAGCATGAAATTCATACAACATGCTCTCATGAAAAGCATGAATTGATGATTGCATATTCTTAAAAATGCAAAACTTGTGTGAAAGCTAATGAGACTCAAAATGAATAAAGGATCTTGTATCCGTTCAAAGGAATTTACATTCCATATGTCTCTCTTTCTTTATTAGTTGAACATGGTTACTATCATACGGATATCTTATCCGGAAAAATCAAATAGGGTGCAAAGTCGCTCATGCCATGTTTCGCTTATAAAGTTGGATATAGTTGCTCTTAAAATTGAAATCTATAATCTCTATATCCTTGCTTTTCCCATGACATTGGTGAAATTGGTTTCGAATTCAAATTAGAAACCTTTGTCATTTGCTTTGCCAAATACCATTGTATTTTGGACTTGAATGCTATATGTCTTGTATGCAAAGCATGTTGGATTCACACATTTTCTCAAATAAATCTCCTTGTTTCTCTCAAATTAATTGAAGTGCATAAAGTGACTTATATGTATATGCATATCTTGCATGCTTCTATCTCTCGTTGCTTTGAGTGACCCGGTTGGGGACTACTCCTTTGCCTATATCATGACAAAAAGGGGGAGTAGGAAATGGTAAGGGGAGTTGCAAAATATAGAAGCTTTTGTGCATTTTGGGGAGAACATACATTGAGGGGGAGTAACCCTTTGAGGGGGAGCATTGCATTTATCATTCATTGCATACATTTGCTAATGTTGTGCCTAAATTCTAAAAATGCAAATGCTTGGTATTGTTCTCACATGATTAATCTCACACTTTACTTGTATTGGAAATGCTAGAAACTTTATTTTCAGGACTTGATTGTTCTACAAGAGATTGAAGACTTGAAGTTTTTACTTTCTTATCTCTTTGTAATGTAGATAATCATTGTAGTCCCGTAGTTTCTAATTCTATGTGAGGAATCATGTGAGTGGTGGTTTTGTCACGAAATAGCCAAAGGGGGAGATTGTTAGGATTCCCGTAGTGTTTAATTGGCTTATTTCGTGATCAAACCACATGTGGGGATGCTTTGTAAGGGTAGCTTAGATGTTGTGTTATTGCTTAGGCCCTTTTGAAGACCTCACCATTGACAAGCACCAAAGGTAATATTCTAAGTGCTTACTTGTCTTGAAGAGATAGATGCACACACTCACAACTCATGCATATGTTTAATCCTTATATGTTGTGTGTCTTTTATGTGTGCCTTAATGCTCATTAACATCTCTTCTTGCATGTTAGTTTGATTGCATCTTGCATATCCAATTGCCTTGTCATGCTTAGACTTAGGATTGCATTTTTGCACTGGGCGCCCCCAAAAGCGCTGTACAGAAGCGCTGTACGAACAGCGCCCATTGAGCGCTGTTCAGACCTGATCGATTTAATCGGTCGCTGTTGGGTCGCTGTTGGGGCGCTGTACGTGGCGCTGTACAAAGCGCTGTACGAACAGCGCCACTCTGTTTCCTCGTGAAAACAGAGCAAGGGCGCTGTACAGGCGCTGTACAAGGGCGCCCTACGTACAGCGCCCATGGCAAATAGTGGGCAAACTTATCAAAACGACCACACTTTGTTTTGGCCCCCTATATATATGCCACTTTGACTTTAGGTCAATCACAAGAGTTCATATTCAGATTTCATACTTAGGATATTTTTCAAAGAGAAGAAAAATTCCAAAGAACTCATTTTTATTACTCAAACACTTGTTCCATGATCATCAATCATCATCTAGCATCATCTTAGATCATCTAGATGACATCTTGCATGGATTCTTCATCATACTTTGCTTGGTAAGCTTTTCACTAATATCTTACATATTTTGTGTTTCTCTTATCTAGCAATCTCAATTTAATTACTTGTATGTGATTCTATATTTGTTGAATACAAGATTGAGATTAGTATGATGTATGTTTGAGAAGTTGTATTGTGCTAGCATATTAGGTTTTTGTGCTTGATATTGATTAGCTAAACTAATTGACATGTCATTTAGTTTTGATATCTAGGATTGCTCTTAATTGCATATTAATCATCTTAGATAAGCATATAGGGTTTCCCTTGCTCTATGTTGCATTTTGGATATTTTCATATATTCACTTAGGGTTGTATTCTCTTCAAGAGAAGCTAAGTCTTGTGTGTAGCAATCGGGATTAGGTTGCTTAGATCGCAAGCAAATTGGACTAGGTTCACTCATACCGGGATTAGGTAGGTGTGTGATTACTTCCGGGATTAGGTTGTAATCGTTTGCACATTTAGTGGATTCGAGGTTCGAGTGTGGCTTACTTACATAGCCCGTGGTTTTTCCCGTGAGGGTTTCCACGTAAAAATTCAAGTGTTATTTTAATTTCCGCACCATATTACACTTGCTTGTTTATATTATCTTGAGGGTAATTTCGTAATTTTGACTAACACGAAAAATTGGGTAAAAAGCGTAAAATCTATTCACCCCCCCTCTAGATAGCTTTATACACACCGTGGTATATTTAGTTTCAACTTTGAACAAAAAGGAATACACCTTACAAGGCCTGATGCAAGATGTTCAAAGTGCTGAAAAGATCCTTGTGAAAGGCAAAGGTCAAGAGATTCATATGGTTGGTAAAGTTGCTACTGTTAAGGCCCGTCAAAAGGTCAAGAAACAACAGAAGAAAAAGCAACTTGGGCCTATCAAGAAGGAGACCAAGAAAGTAACCAAGATCAAAGGGAAATGCTTCCTTTGTGGTGAAAAGGGACATTGGAAGAGAGATTGCCCAAAGTCCCAGAACAAGAAGGAAAAAGGTAATTTGAATTATCTTGAAACATGTTTTTTGGCTGATTCTACAGATTCTTGGATCATAGACTCAGGAGCCACTAATCATGTTTGTTATTCCTTGCAGGGGTTTCAAGAAAGGAGAAAGCTGAGTAAGAATGAAATCAATTTGCGCTTGGGCAACGGAACGTTAGTGTCTGCAAGTGCAGTGGGAGATATTAGAGTTTATTTGGATTCTAGAAGGCATTTAGATTTAATAGACGTTTATTATGTACCTCAATTCAAGAGGAATTTAATTTCAGTTTCTTGTTTGAATAAATTTGGATATTCGGTTACTTTTAATAAAGTTTTTATTATTAGTAAGAATGACAAAATTATTTGCAAAGGTACATTGGAAAACGGTCTATACTTTTTGCATAGAAATATCTCTCACTCGTTAGACACAGAAATAACGGAACCTAATCATAAAAGAGTAAAATTATCAACAGATGAAACCTACCTTTGGCATTTACGCTTAGGTCATATTAACCTTAATAGGATTAAAAGATTGGTATGTGACGGACCTTTGAGTGACTTAAAGGTTGATGATCTACCAACTTGTGAATCTTGTTTGGAAGGTAAAATGACCAAAAGGACGTTCTCTGCCAAAGGTGCAAGAGCCACTGAATGTTTAGGATTGATACACACTGATGTATGTGGTCCTATGAGCATTCAAGCTAGAGGTGGATATGAGTACTTCATCACCTTCACGGATGATTATTCGAGATTTGGTTATGTGTATCTCATGAGACATAAGTCGGATGCTTTTGACATGTTCAAAGCATTCAAAGCTGAAGTGGAAAATCAGCTTGAGAAACACATAAAAATCTTGAGATCTGATCGTGGTGGAGAATATCTATCTGGTGAGTTTCAGCAATATCTTATTGATAATGGGATAGTTTCTCAGTTTTCTGCACCAGGTACACCTCAACAAAATGGGGTACCAGAAAGGAGAAATAGAACTCTTTTGGATATGGTTAGGTCTATGTTGAGTTATTCAACGCTTCCTATTTCTTTTTGGGGATATGCTTTACAAACTGCTATATACATTCTAAACGATGTACCATCTAAGTCTGTTCCTAAAACACCGCATGAGTTGTGGATTGGGCGCAAGCCTAGTTTACAACACTTAAGGATATTTGGTTGTCCTGCGCATGTGTTAAAAGGAAAGACAGAAAAGATGGAGTCCCGTTCAGAAACATGTATATTTGTAGGGTATCCAAAAGAAACTAAAGGATATTATTTCTATAGTCCTTCAGATCTTAAAGTATTTGTTTCGACAAATGCTAAATTTTTGGAAAAGGACTATATGAATGATTTTGTGCCTAGAAGTAGAATTGTCCTGAATGAGATGTCAGGAGATACAATTCCATGAAAGGTTACACAACCTAACCCAATTGTAAGTTCCGATCCAACACAAGATCAACAACCTACCATTCCTCGTTGTAATGGGAGGGTTAGAACACAACCCGAAAGATACATCGGTCTGGGAGAATCAGTGGAGAATCTCCCGGACGACGATGATCCCTATACGTACAAGGAAGCTATGGAGGATGTTGATAGTCGCCATTGGCAAAAGGCAATGCAATCCGAGATTGAATCTATGTTCGATAACAAAGTCTGGTCCCTTGTAGACTTGCCTAAAGGGATAAAACCCATTGGGTGCAAGTGGGTATACAAGAGGAAAAGAGGTATGGATGGAAAGGTGGAAACCTTTAAAGCTAGATTGGTAGCTAAAGGGTATACACAGAAAGAAGGTATCGATTACGAGGAAACCTTCTCTCCTGTGGCCATGCTTAAATCCATTAGGATACTCTTATCCATTGCAGCATCTTTAGATCTAGAGATTTGGCAAATGGACGTCAAGACAGCTTTCCTAAATGGAAGTCTTGACGAAAGCATCTACATGATGCAACCAGAGGGATTCATTGAAAAGGGCCAAGTGGATAAGGTATGCAAGTTGCAGAAATCCATATATGGATTAAAGCAAGCATCCAGATCCTGGAACATAAGGTTTGATCAAGCTGTCAAAGGTTTTGGATTTATTCAGAATCCTGATGAACCTTGTGTATACAAAAGGATTAAAGGCGACAAGTTGGTTTTCCTGATTCTTTATGTTGATGATATACTACTCATTGGAAACGATGTAGGTGTATTGACATCAGTAAAAGAATGGTTAGCAAAACAATTTGATATGAAGGACTTAGGAGAAGCAAGTTTTATTCTAGGTATCCAAGTAATAAGGGATAGAAAGAATAGAACGATTGCATTATCCCAAGCTTCATACATAGACAAAATCTTGTCTAGGTTTTCCATGCAGGATTCCAAGAAAGGTATGTTACCTTTCAGACATGGAATCAAGCTTTCTAAGGAACAAGTTCCTAAGAATGAGCATGAAGAGCAATTCATGAGTAGAGTTCCATATGCCTCGGCAGTTGGAAGTCTCATGTATGCAATGCTCTGTACTAGACCAGATATTTGTTTTGCAGTTGGCATAGTTAGCAGGTTTCAATCGAAACCTGGTCCTGATCACTGGACGGCAGTCAAGCATATTTTCAAGTATCTTAAGAGAAAGAGAGATAATATGCTTGTATACTCTGGAGGGGATTTGGTTCCCGTTGGGTATACAGATTCTGATTTCCAATCAGATTCTGATTCCAGAAAATCCACATCAGGGGCTGTGTTTACTATTGGAGGAGGAGCAGTTATATGGAGGAGTATCAAGCAATCTTGTATTGCTGATTCCACCATGGAAGCTGAGTATGTTGCTGCATGCGAAGCTGCCAAAGAGGCTTTTTGGCTCCGCCAATTCTTGATTGACTTAGAAGTGGTTCCTAGTGCGAATAAGCAGATCACTATCTACTGTGACAACAGTGGAGCAGTGGCTAATTCGAAAGAACCAAGAAGTCACAAGAGAGGTAAACACATTGAAAGAAATTATCATCTTTTAAGGGAGATTGTTCAAAGAGGTGACGTGACGATTACCAAAATCGCGTCAGCAGAAAATCTAGCGGATCCCTTCACAAAGGCTCTACCTCAGAAGAGTTTCGATGGGCATCTAGAGAACATGGGCTTGAGAGATATGACACATTTGCTATAGCGCAAGTGGGAGATTGTTAGGATTATGCTCAATAGCAAGAGTGTAATGTTGTAATTAACAATCTTTTTCATATTAATAAAGTGATTTCTGGTTTAACAAATCGTATAGCATTTATAGTTTATATTATAATTGTCAAAGTAAATAATCATAAGGTCTAAAGACTATGGGAAAAGAAGAATTGTTCGTACATCTGGATATGTATGTGGTAGACACAATTCTTTAGTTAGTCTTGAATAATGTTCACAACTTAAGTTAAAGGTTGGGCACCTTTATCTTGTTAAAGTTGTAGAATTCTTTTGCTAGCATTTGAGTGGGATCAAATGAGATATGATGAGTCTAAAATCATCGGAGTGTCTTCGAGCAAAAGGATCTAGTGCACTGGGTGCATTGAACTGGATCACAATGAAAAGCTTTATCTAGAACCGTCAGTAGATAATAGTCTTTTCATTATCAGGACAATCGGAGAGTCTATCTTAATCCTGAGATAAATGATGGACTTATGGTTGCAAGTGATATCATTTGAGTTATCAATGAGTACGATTATATCGCATAGTCTATCCTCGATAGTTTGGTGATATTCATTTGTTAATCGATAGAGGACTTCATTTATAGATATGGACATCGTGGCTCCTATTTAATTAAATGAGAGTATAATATCATCATATGGATGTTTTGAGGTAATTGGATATTAAATCTCAACGTTGAGTTTTCGATAGTGTCTATTGAAAACATGGCTTCTGGACAAGTCAAAATATCCTAAGTTCAAAACGTGGTCATATGAGTAAATATGGTAACTTGGAGAGTTATAGGCGGTCTATGAACTCTTGGCGATTACTGATATTAATCACGAGGATACACTATCTCCAATATGATTGTCTAGGGTATGAATGAGGAGCATCTTCCTTTTCTATCTTTATTTAAGAGTTCAGTTTTAGCTCTTTAGTGGAATGAGTTAAAATTAATGGATCGGACCTAAGTGAATCATTTGTTGATTGTGATTAGGTTATGTCTATTGAAGCTTAAATTTAGATGGCCCGCCAAGATCCCCAATCCACACGGACTTGCATGGATCACTTGATATATTCTACCGGACCAATTTAAGGGTCCATCTAGAATTGCATTTAATATATTAAGAATATAATTTGCACATTATTTAAGCAATGGGCTGCTCAATTATATTAATATATTAATGAAAGACATGTGGGCTTGTTTCTTTTAGTAAGAATGGGTCTGGTTCACATGTGGGCTTTTTATTTAAAGTCCAATGGATTAAATGAAATAGGAAAATAATATTAGGCCCAATCTTATATAAGTGGGGCGGCTAGGTTAATGTTTTAACCTAAAAATATTATTTTGTTTCATTTGTTTTAATTAAATAAGAATTAATTAATTTATTGATTAATTGTTTAATTAAAGAAACAAATCTTTCCTAAAAGTAAAAGACTTGTTTGATAAGTAAATAAATAAATTAGTTTTATTTATTTAATCAAATAAGGAGTCTTTTTATTTAGTCAAAATAAAAGAATAAAAATAAAAGAGTTGGATTAGGGTTTGAAGTCTTAAAAGACATGTGGTTTTTGGGTGCAATACAACTCCTCTTTTGTAGAGGAAAATTGCGGCAACCCTAGGCAAACACACATAGAGAATTCGGCCACCCTATAAGGAAAGAAGGAAGAAATTTTGGCCACCTATATAAGCATACTTATAGAATTCGGCCAACACAATGAATGGTGCTTGAGTTTTTATTTCTTTCTTCTTCTTCTTAATTCTAAAGAGAGTTTTTATTCTAAAAAGACAAAAAGGAGTGTGAGATTATTCTTTGATAGTATACTATTGCTTAATCATCAATAAGCTTGTGTATACGATATCGATCTAGGTTCACGCGAGTTTCGATCATTAGATTGAGAACTCAAAAGTGACCGGAATAATTTTTGACATTCTTTTGATTGTTTTGTGACTAACAAAGAAAAGAAAGTTTTTGTTTGGTCCATTCACAGGTTTGCAATTCAAAGAAAAGGGAGACCACGCTCCTAGGTGATCCACGTTCGTGCTCGGATTGAAGGTCTTGCGGATTACCATCAACGTAAGTCAATCGGATCACGCGACAAAAGGTAATTTACTTTTGTTAATGTATATGCATGTTTATTGATTAAAAGGGTTTAAGGTTCATAAAGGAAAAATTTTAAAAGTCACTAAATCGTTTTTAGTATCGCTTCCGCTGCGTTTACCACTTTTGTTATTATTTTTCCCTACAAACTCCTCAACAAAATGGTGTTGTTGAGAGGAAAACCCGTGTCTTGCAAGAGATGGCTAGGGTCATGCTCAATAGCAAGAAAGTCCCTAGAAACCTATGGGCTGAGGCGGTCAATACCGCTTGTTATGTGTCTAATCGTGTTTTTAAGAGGCCCGGCACAAAACAAACGTCCTATGAGCTTTGGAAAGGCAAGAAGCCTAATGTGAGTTACTTCCACACTTTTGAGAGTAAATGTTATATTTTGAATGATAGAGATCACTTAGGAAAGTCTGATGCAAAAAGTGATGTTGGTCTCTTTCTTGGGTATGCTATTAATAGTCGTGCATATAGAGTCTTTAACTTGACTACTAAGACTATCATGGAGTCTATCAATGTGAAGATAGATGATTTTAGCATGCTTAATTTGTGTGATGATAATGGTGTCAACGAACCTAAAGAAAACATGTTGAATGACACTAAAACACCTATTGATGTGGCTTGTAGTGTTTCTAGTCAAGATGATGAAAATGATAGTCATGTTGAAGTTGTAAGTCAAGGGTTGGAAAATGCTTTAAACGATAATCAACAAAATGACCAAGTTGTTGAACATTCTCACCCAAGACTTAAAAACTTACACTATCAAGAAGACATCATAGGTGATTTAAATGAAGGGGTTAGAACAAGAAATCAAATTGCTAACCAAATATCCTATGCTTGCTACACTTCTCAAATTGAAACCAAAAATATTAATGAAGCAATTGTTGATGAATATTGGGTTGGGGCTATGCAAGAAGAACTTAATCAATTTGAGAGAAATGAAGTGTGGTCCTTAGTTCCTAGACCCAAAGATATAAATGTAATTGGCACTAAATGGGTGTTTAGGAATAAGACCGACGAAAGTGGCAAGATTGTGAGGAATAAAGCTAGACTAGTGGCTCAAGGTTACACTCAAGTGGAGGGTGTTGACTTTGATGAGACGTTTGCCCCGGTTGCTCGTCTCGAGTCCATTAGACTTTTGTTGTCCATTGCATGCATTAAAAAGTTCAAATTATTTCTAATGGATGTCAAAAGTGCTTTCCTCAATGGACACTTTCAAGAAGAAGTGTATGTTGAACAACCTAAGGGTTTTGTAGACCCACACTCTTCTAATCATGTGTTTAAATTGAAAAAGACTCTCTATGGCCTTAAACAAGCTCCAAAAGCTTGGTATGATAGGTTGACTCAATATCTTATTGACAACCAATATAGGAGAGGTGGCATTGATAGAACTTTGTTTATCAAACATCATGATCATGATATTTTTGTTGCACAAATATATGTTGATGACATTGTTTTTGGGTCTACTAATAAAACCAAGGTTGATGAATTTGAAATGAGTATGGTGGGTGAGTTGAATTATTTTCTAGGAATGCATGTAAAGCAAACTAGTATGGGCATAATGTTGAATCAATCTAAATATGCTAAAATCTAGTTAAGAGATTTGGCCTAGAAAATGGAAAAGATTTTGAAACTCCCATGAGCACCACTTTAAAACTTGACAAAGATGAAAAAGGGAAAAGTGTTGACCAAAGCCTTTATAGAAGCATGATAGGTAGTCTACTTTACCTAACGGCTAGTAGACCCGACATTTGCTTTAGTGTAGGCTTGTGTGCTAGATTCCAAGCAAATCCCAAGGAATCTCACTTAAAAGCCGTCAAGAGGATCATTAGGTACATCAAAGGAACTCATAGTCTTGGTCTATTCTATTCATTTGATACAAATGATATCCTTGTAGGCTATTGTGATGCGGATTGGGCGGGAAACATAGATGACCGTAAAAGCACATCGGGCGGTTGCTTTTATGTTGGTAATAACTTGGTTTCTTGGTCAAGTAAGAAACAAAATTCGGTTTCCCTTTCCTCTTCCGAAGCCGAATACATTGCGGCCGGAAGTGCTTGCACACAATTACTTTGGATGAAACAAATCCTTAAGGATTATGAGATAGAACAAGGAAAAATGACACTTTATTGTGATAACTTAAGTGCCATTAACATCTCTAAAAATCCGGTTCAACACTCCCGTACAAAACACATAGACATTAGGCATCATTTCATTAGAAACCTAGTTGAACATTCTATTGTTACTCTAGAGCATTTGCCTACTAAAAATCAACTTGCGGACTTGTTCACTAAGCCCTTGGACAAAGAGAGGTTTAAAACTCTTAGAATGTCCATTGGCATGATTTGTGTTGATTGATGTCTTTGTGTGATTGTGAGTGGCTTGATGAGCAAAACTTTAATTGAATATCATTGTCTTTAAGAGCTACTCACTTGAGAAGTAATGATCTTTAACAAGTATATTTTATTGTTTCTAGATCATGCACTTGAGCTTGAAAATCTTATTTTTGAAAAAGTGCACTAATGCTTCTCTTATATGTTTTCGGTTTTGAGTATATGTGGTTGAATATGTATAGATAATGGATGCATCTAAAAGTTTATTGCTTAGTATATGATAGATGACCTATGGTATGTATCCATTTTGCTTCGGCACTACATAGTAATCAACGAGCACCCTCATGGAAAGGGCTACACACCTTGGTTGTGAAGCCACCCAATGTAGGAAAGGGCTACGCCATTGTGATGAGTGAAAACCACCATGAGGAGTATATGTTTTTTTTTAGTAAAATCAAAGAAGTGTTGAATTGAATCATAAAAAAAATAAAAAAAAAATCTTTGATTCTAAGCCTAAAAGAAATGAAAAATAAAAGGCTTATTGGTGTATAGTTGAGAATTGTGAAAAAGCTCAGGTTGACAAATAGAAACGGGAAAACGAGCCACATGCACACACACGCTCATATGTTGATATCTATTCATTTTAAAAGCAAAACACCGGATGAATATCGGTTTGACCTATTTTTGGAAAGGCTTTAGATGGATAGGTATGGATAGAGTTTGCATGTTGATATCACAATTACTCCTACTATATATGTGAGAAGCATTCACACACACACATTTTGCTTATGTGCTTGATTCATTAGCAATGTGAGAATATTTTTGAGAGATTAATGAAAATCTATGATTCTCTCTTGGACTTTGACAAGTTATGAAATATTTTCTCTTATTGCTTGATTGTGTGATTGTGTGATGTCCCTTGTGAACAAATCTACTTGGTTGTGGATTGTGGGTAGCATAGCTGTAAACCCTCAAGAGACAACACTCCTCCTACTAGGGACACCTAGAGGTTTAAAGGCTTGTAGCATACGCTCAATGCTATCGTGTTCCCTACGAAAGTGGCCTAGCTTAGTTTTAATTTTGTTTTGCTCGAGGACTAGCAAAGATAGGTTTGGGGGTATTTGATCGGTTCATTTCTATACATGTTTTAGGCCCCTATTTCCTATTGTTTATGCTTTGTTCTCGAGTAAATTAGGTTGTTTAATGTGTTTGTTGAGCATGTGTAGGTAAAATTCCATTCTAGTGGTGTTGAATCTTATTTTGGAAGAAAAGAAGTCAAAAGATGGAGAAAAGGAGCAAATTGGAAGAAACAATGAAAAGATGATTTTCGGCCAGTGCAGAACCTCTATATTGCGGGCCCCATATCTCTCAGCTCCGATTGAATTGTGTGTCCTACCACCTATGTATTGAAAGCCCGGAAGTCTAGTTTCCGGTGCACTTTTCGGATCGCAATTCCGATATTCCTAGAAGAAGTTATGATCAATTTCGTAACTAAAGGTCAAAGCTGAAATGTTTACCGCGGCCTAGACCGCCCCCCGTGCAACCTGCCTAGGGAGCGGCCTAGGCAGCGACCCAAAGCAGAAGAATTCCGCTTGACATGCAACTGCCGAGGCAACATGCCTCCAGAGCGACCCAAGGAGCGGAATTACGTATTTTTGGCGGATTTCAACTCCGAATTGGTCCAGAACTGTTCCAAAAGTTCCCAAATCAAATCCTAATAATTTTAGAAGATAAAGACATGTTTGGGAAACTTCCTAAATTCAAATTAGGAGTCAATCATCAAGATAGGAAATCCAAGTTAGGAAAGGATTCTCATTCCTTGTTTCATTCTACTTTCCCACTTGGTGTATTTTCTAAACCTAAGAAGAATTGGGGGTTCACAAAGAAAAGTCACCTATAAATATTTCCTATTCTTTTCAATTCAAGGAGACAGCCAAGGGAGGTTCCAAGCCATAGAAAGGGGCCGTCCCCCATCACTCCGACCACCATACATCGAGTTTTCTCTACATCTCTTCTATGTTTTTAAGGAACAAGTTCCTAAGAATGAGCATGAAGAGCAATTCATGAGTAGAGTTCCATATGCCTCGGCAGTTGGAAGTCTCATGTATGCAATGCTCTGTACTAGACCAGATATTTGTTTTGCTGTTGGCATAGTTAGCAGGTTTCAATCGAAACCTGGTCCTGATCACTGGACGGCAGTCAAGCATATTTTCAAGTATCTCAAGAGAATGAGAGATAATATGCTTGTATACTCTAGAGGGGGTTTGATTCCCGTTGGGTATACAGATTCTGACTCCAGAAAATCCACATCAGGGGATGTGTTTACTATTGGAGGAGGAGCAGTCATATGGAGGAGTATCAAGCAATCTTGTATTGCTGATTCCACCATGGAAGCTGAGTATGTTGCTGCATGCGAGGCTGCCAAAGAGGCTGTTTGGCTATGTACCCCGAAATCATGTCATCACTCTCCAATCGGAAGAGTGATTGTGTCTAGGGTTTAGACCCATTAAGCACAAAAACATTGACCCAAGCTATCATAGCATAGTTATGCTAAGCCTTTTCCATTCAAAATGAGATAATAGCTAAACTCATACTTGGAATGATAATCCAAGTACAAACTCAACTCTCGATTACTCTAATCATTCTAAACACATACATATTGAGTTTTCCACCAACATACATACATAAATGAGATGTTTGATTACAACTACTCCTACATCATTAAGTTAAGCTACTCCTAATCTCATTTATACATATATATCAACATCTAACTCTCCACACATATGAATATCATAAATAGAGATTATAAATGATAGCAAAGAATAGAACATACTCAAATCAATCAAAGAACAATACAACATATATTATAGCATAAGTGTTAGGTTTACAGATATTCCCACATAAGTTACACATCGATAGAAATACAAAGATGAGCAAAGGGATTACCCTTGAAGACAAGCCTCCAAAGCTCTCCCTATCTATGGAACTCCTATGGCTTGCACACAAGCTCTCCTATCTCTACATATCTACTCTCCATAGAGGAAAATCCCCCATGGAAGGCTTGGAGTTGCTCTCTCTCTTTTGGTGTGTTAGAGCCAAGCTCTAGGTGGTGTTTTTGGTTGGTTGGTCACCCTTAGAAAGAGAGGCAAAGTGATGTATATATAGTGGGAAGTGTATAGGGCAAGAATAGGCATCAAAATATCTCAAAATCCTCTTAAGTCGGCCAGCTTCGTGGGTTCAGGAACCCCACCTCGTGAGTTTGTTCCCGCGGCACGAAGTCGCGGAGAAAAAATGGAAGTTGGCCACGAGTTTGGTCCTTTTGTCTTGCTGGCTTGTTCCCGCCGCATGAAACCGTGGTGATTCAGCGAGTTTGGACGTCTTTGGAGCGGGAATGAAGCCGCTGGAACGAGCTTGCAAGCTTAGCTTGGCCATGGAGTTTGGAGGATTTGGTGGAGAGTGAAACTCTTGCATGAGAGGCTCAAAGTTGGTCCATCGTGACTAGAAGGAGATGGGGAGTTGATCTGGGCAGATAACGACCGGAAAAACCACCGGAAAACTATCTAAAATGGCTGGATTACATGTCGGGTCACGACCGGGTCAAACTGGGTTCGGTTCAGTTCGGATCGGATCGGGTCGGGTCGGGTCGGGTCGCTGGGTCTGCATATGGGTTGACTGGAGGTAAAGGACGATGTGACGACATGTTGACGACAACGTCAACGCCCAAAACGGCATCGTCCCACTAATGACATGGCACCCTTCTGCTGTGCATTGCATTGCATTGCACGAGGTCTTCAAAGGGCTTCGAACAAACCTACCAACACCTAGGCTACCCTTACAAAGAACCCCAACATGTGGTTTGTCCACGAAATGAGCCAATCAATAAATGAGAACCTTACAATCTCCCCCTTTGGCTATTTCGTGACAAAACCACCACTCACATTGAATCCTCACAAAAAAATAGAAACTACGGGACAACAAAGATTTTCTACAATACAAAGAGATAAGAAAATAAACTTCAAGTCTTCAATCTCTTGTAGAACAAACAACCCCTGAAATTAAAGTTTCTAACATTTCCAATACAAGTAAAGTGTGAGATTAATCAAGTGAGAACAATAACAAGCATTTGCATTTTAAAAAAAATAGGCACAACATTATGCAATGTATGTGTATGCAATGCTCCCCCTCAACGGGTTACTCCCCCTCAATGAATATTCTCCCCAACAAGCACAATTGCTACTATAATTTTGAAACTTCCCTTACCATTCCTACTCCCCCTTTTTGTCATGATATAGGCAAAGGAGTAGTCCCCAACCGGGTCACTCATAGCAACGAGAGATAGTAGCATGCGAGATATTTGCATAATCAATATAAGTCACTTTATGCATCTCAATTAATTGGAGAGAAACAAGGAGATTTATTTGAGAAAATGTGTGAATCAAATATGCTTTGCATACAAGACATATAGCATTCAAGTCCAAAATACAATGGTATTTGGCAAAGCAAATAACAAAGGTTTCTAATAAGAATTCAAACCAATTTCACCAATGTCATGAGAAAAGCAAGGATATAGAGATTTTATTGATTTCAATTTAAGAGCAACTATATCCAACTTTATAAGCGAAACATGGCATGAGCGACTTTGCACCCTATTTGATTTTTCCGGATAAGATATCCGTATGATGGTAGCCATGTTCAACTAATAAAGAAAGAGAGACATTTGGAATATAAATTCCTTTGAACGGATACAAGATCATTTATTCATTTTGAGTCTCATAAGCTTTCACACAAGTTTTGCATTTTAAGAATATGCAATCATCAATTCATGCTTTTCATGTGGGCATGTTATATGAATTTCATGCTTTTTCATTTGACATTAGCATGTTATAAAAGAATCATCATGTCATGGAGATAGCTATAGGTCATTCAAATCATACTTCCTATGAACATCTCATAGTCCAAAAATGCATGTTTGAACATAAATATGACATGGATTGTAAACAAGCAAGGTTCACACTTATTGAATTGAAAACATATATACATATGTGCAACCAAGTTTACTCAAACAATTAAAAGAAGAGGCATAAGATATTTCAAATTTTTGCAAGTGACAAGAATGCAAAATAGCTCTCTTTGCTTGAGTTCCCCATATGGGGTCAATCACAAAACACATCACTCCACAAGACATATCCCAATAGATCTACTAAGAGTTTTAAATCGAGTAGCATCTAAGGGTTTAGTAAATAAGTCCGCAAGTTGATCATTAGTACCTACATGTTCAAGTACTATGTGTAAGTGCCTCACTTTTGATTGGCTCATTTCATGACACACCACATTGGGATTGGTATGTAACGGGTAGCTTAGGACTTCGTGGTTGGCAAGCTTCCGGACTTCCCAAGGTGACTTCAAGAGCTTCTAAAGGTATATCACTTGACCTTGATTCTTGAAGAGATTAGGTGCACACACACACTTGCATGCATCTTTATATATTGTGTATTAGTTACTTTGCATGTGTGTTTCCTTAGTTTGTGCATCTATGTCTTTTAGCACACACACACTTGCATGCATTGTTATATATCTTGTATGTGTTACCTTGCATTTGTGTTTCATTGATTTGTGCTTCTATGTCATCTTGCACACATTTCTATTGCATTTATATGATTGCTTTTATATGTTTGCACACACACACACTCTCATTGCATTTATATGATTGCACTTGTGTTTATTTATTGATTGTGTGCTTACATGCTTTTTCACACTTATGCATTTTCATAATTGCATATCTTTTGTGTGTCACATGCTTGGTGAGTTTTTCATGATGATTATACATTCCCATGCATGCTAAATTGATTGCACCTTTTTTATTTTTGAATGTCATGTCATGTTTTAGGCATTAGGTGCATTGGCCTTTCCAAGGGGCATTCGGCGCCCTTGTTTCGGGGCCCTAGGGGGCAGAATAGGCCGCCGTTTTTCGGCGCCCTTGGTTCGGCGTTAAGGGGCCATAAAAACCAGGCCGTCGAAAGGGACCAGAAAGTCAGGTCTCTTTTCGACGCCCTTGTTTGGCGGCCAAGGGCGCAGAAACATACCACATAATCCAAAGTCTCGCACGTCTGTTGGTATTCGGCGCCCTCATTCTGCGGACACCGACCGTAGAATCAAGGGCGCAGATTTACCTTTTTCTGATACTTTTCCAAAACGATGTCATTTCATTTTTGGACTATATATATACATTTTCTTCTTCCTTGCTCGGGAAAAGGAGCCAAAAATCAGATCCAAGAAAGAGAAAGTAAACCCTAGAGAGAGAAAGCTTCAAGAAAGCTTCAAGCTTGCTCCTTTAACTCTCCAAACCCAAACCCAAACCCATGTGCATCTAACATGTTTCATGCATCATCCTTCCATGGGTCTTCATCATTCTTGACTTGGTAAGTAGAACAAACACCACATCTTCATTTATTGTTCTATCTTAGTCAAGACATGTCTTTAATTGCTTAGTTTAGCAAATCTTCACTCTTATTGCATATTAGTGAAGTTATGACATGATTGGGTTTGTTTTTTGGTAGCTTAATTGATTAGGTCATTCTTGCCTAAAAAGCTATGTCATAAACATTCTTGTATGATTTATTGATGACTAGGTTGATAGATAGTCTTTTAATCAACTAGTTAAACTTTTGAATGTTTATATGTTGTTTGATAGCTAGGATTGTTTTGTGATTGATAACAACTAGATAAGTCTATATGATTTGCATTTAGACAACTTTTGTGTAGGACTCATTGATTGCATTTGTAAATTGCATTTAGAGTCTATGCCATGTTCATTGACAACTTATGTTGATTGGCATTTGTTTGATTAAATGCACTTGTTAGTTGCATTTAGTATCATTGTCATGATTTTGACAACTTAAGTTGATTAGCATTTTGTTGGTTAATTGCATTAGTTGATTGCATGCTATTAGGCCTTGCCATTATTAATTGACAACTTGTGTTGATTGGCCTTGATTGATTGACAATTTATTGATTGCATTTGTTAATTGCATTTATTGTCCTTGCCATGTTTGTTGACAACTCTTGTTGATTGGCATTTTGATTGACTATTCATTGATTGCATTTGTTGATTGCATATTCATAGTCATTGCCATGATTATTGACAACTTGAGTTGATTTGGCTTTCTTTGTTGACAATTAGGTTGCTAGAATCTCTTTGCATCTAATTGAGTTTACATGTATGTACATGTAGGCTTTGTTGATACTAGGATGTTCACTTGCATTATAACATCTAGTTAAGCATATAGTGTTTAGTCTAGCACTCATTGCATTTGTGCATCATTGTGATACACTTAGACTTTTTTTTTATTCTCTTCTTGAGTCAAAGTCTTGTGACTTCTTGGTGAAGTTTCACAAGCAAGGAAAGTCTTGTGGCTACCCGTGTGTAGTGCTCAAGCAATTGGTCGAGTGCCACTGTAAAAGGCCCGTTGGGTAGATTAGGGGTTGCTCATGCCAAGAGTAGTGTATCAGGGGATATCACTAGGGATTGAACCAAGAGTGGCGAGTGGTAGTGTCCATAGCCTGAGGTTATCTAGGGTGAGAGTCCGAGAATCACTTGAGGGTGTAGATTCCTTTTCATATAGTGGATTTCGTTGACCGTGTGTGGCGCACATATCAGCCCGTGGTTTTTTCCCCATGTGGGTTTCCACGTAAAAATCAAGTGTTCTTTAATTTCCGCATTTTATACTTGATTTTATTATATGTGTGTTTTGGGTTAATTGTGAATAATTTTGACTAATCGAAAAGTTGGTAATAATCAATTAACAACCCATTCACCCCCCCCCCCCCCCCCCCCCTTCTCTAGGTTGTTTAGACACGCATGCGAGCTTATATTTGTATTTTCACTATGCATTTATTTTCAACAAGCTCTCTAATGAAGTGATGGCGGATGTCAATATGCTTAGTTCTAGAATGTTGTACCGGATTCTTGGAAATATTAATGGCACTCATGTTATCACAAAAGAGAGTGAGAGTACCTTGGTTGAATCCGTAGTCTACTAGCATTTGCTTCATCCATGGGAGTTGTGTGCATCCACTCCCCGCGGCTATGTACTCGGCCTCGGCCGTGGACAAAGAAATCGAGTTTTGCTTCTTACAAAACCAAGACACCAAGTTGTTGCCTAGAAAGAAGCAACCGCCCGATGTGCTCTTCCTATCATCACAATTTCCTGCCCAATCCACATCACTAAAGCCTACAAGACTAGCATTAGTGTCAAAAGAGTACCAAATCCCATAGTTGGATGTCCCATTCACATAGCGAATGATTCTCTTTACGGAAGAGAGATGGGACTCCTTAGGATCCGCTTGGTACCTAGCACACACACCCACACTAAAGGAGATATCGGGCCTACTTACGGTCAAATAAAGCAAGCTACCTATCATGCCACGATATAACGTTTGTTCCGCACTTTTACCACTAGCATCCTTGCTTAGCTTCAAAGTGGTACTCATGGGTGTATCACAATGTTTGGCATTTTCTAAACCAAACTTCTTCACTAGGTTTTGGCATATTTGGCTTGGGTTATGAAAATCCCATCGTCTAATTGCCTAATTTGCAAACCTATGAAGTAACTAAGCTCACCAACAAGACTCATCTCAAATTCATGAGACATGACATCAACAAATTGTTGGACCTTGGTGTTGTTGGTGGAGCCAAAAACTATATCATCAACATATATTTGAGCTATGAAAAGCTCATCATTGTCTCTCTTGATGAATAGCGTCTTGTCAACACTACCTCTTGTGTAGTTATTGTCAACAAGAAATTGAGTGAGGCGCTCATACCAAGCCCTCGGTGCTTGTTTCAACCCATATAGTGCCTTCTTGAGGCGATAGACATGGTTGGGGTGGTGTGCATCCACAAACCCCTTGGGTTGTTCAACAAACACTTCCTCTTTCAAGAAGCCATTGAGGAAGGCACTCTTGACGTCTATTTGGTGCAATTTGAACTTGTGCACACAAGAGATGGATAAGAGAAGCCTAATGGACTCTAAACGGGCAACGGGAGCAAAAGTCTCCTCAAAGTCGATACCCTCAATTTGAGAGTACCCCTGTGCTACAAGTCTAGCCTTGTTCCGCACTATATTGCCATTCTTATCGAATTTATTCCTATAAATCCACTTAGTTCCTATCACATGTGAGCTTTTAGGCCTAGGAACTAGAGTCCAAACCTCATTCCTTTCGAATTGGTTTAGCTCTTCTTGCATGGCAAGAACCCAAAATTCATCATTCAAGGCTTCATCAACCTTTTTAGGTTCTATTTGAGAGGTGTAGCATGTAAAGCTAATGAGATTAGCTATTTGACGCCTAGTCCTAACACCCTCATTCACATCTCCAATAACATCCTCTTTGTTATGGAGTCTTCTAACCCATGGAGTGGGTTCATTAGAGTCCAAGAGAGGGACTCTAGTAATAGGTTGTGCGACTTCATTATTGTCATTGGACGTCCCAACATTGGGAGTCACCACAACCCTCTCCAAAGGAGAGTCATCACCTAAAATTTCCTCCTCCTCATGGTCATTAGACTTGAGCCTTGTATCATCAATGACAACATTTGATGATTCCATGACGGTTCGAGTCTTCAAGTTGAAAACTCTATAGGCTCTACTATTCAAGGCATAGCCAATAAAGATACCCTCATCACTCTTAGCATCAAACTTGCCAAGTTGATCACGGTCATTTAAAATGTAGTATTTGCTCCCAAATGTGTGGAAGTAGCTAACATTTGGCTTCCTACCCTTCCATAACTCATAGGAGGTGTTTCTAGATCCGGGCCTTAGGAATACTCTATTCCCTATATAGCAAGCCGTATTGACGGCTTCGGCCCATAGGTTCCTAGGGACATTGTTGGTAAGCAACATCACTCGGGCCATCTCTTGGAGGACCCTATTCTTCCTCTCAACAACTCCATTTTGTTGAGGTGTCCTAGGAGCCGAAAACTCATGGGAGATGCCTAAGCTATCACAATAGCTTTCAAAAGAGGCATTCTCAAATTCCCTCACATGGTCACTTCTAATCCGTTTAATGCTTTTAATATTAGAATTCATTTCATTTTGTATTTTAGTGCAAAGCATTTTAAACTTATCAAAAGTTTTGGATTTTTCTCTAAGAAAATATGTCCATGTAAATCTAGAGAAATCATCAACACAAACAAAAATGTATCTCTTTCCACCTAAACTCTCGGTTTGCATAGGACCCATGAGATCCATGTGGAGAAGCTCTAGGGGCTCCTTGGTGAGAGATACTTGCCCTTTTTGTGCATGCTTTTGGTTTGTTTTCCTTGTTGGCAAGGTCCACAAATACCATTGGCTTTCTTCCCAAGCTTAGGGAGGCCACACCACAATTAACTTTCCAAGGGTTCTTAAATCCCTAAAGTTCATGTGGCCAAGTCTTTCATGCCACAACTCAACTTCCTCATCCATGGACACATTGTTTGAGACTATTCTAACTTCAAGACAATAACAATTGTCGCTAGATCTCATACCTTTCAACAAGGTTTGTCCATCGGGCTTTAGGATAGAGCAATCATCTTTTCTAAACAAGACGGAATATCCTTCATCACTTAGATGTGAAATGCTTATTAAATTGGCTTTCAAGCCATCAACAAATAAGCATCGGATAAGGAGGGTAAACCGGGAACGGAAATGGTTCCTTTCCCTACAACTTCTTTTTGGATCCATCACAAAAGTGACATATCCTCCTTCCTCCATAACAAGTCTCGAAGAAACTCTTGTTTCCCGTCATGTGCCTAGAGCACCCACTATCTAAATACCAAAAATTAGAAGAATTTGCCTTCAAGGCTATTTGAGCAACATGGCAAACATTTTCATTCTTTCTAATCCACCTAGAAACATCTTAGCTTTCTTAGTGGTCTTTGGTACATGGGTTCTAGATGTTCTAGGATCATGCATAATAATATTATCATTCCTAGGAACATACATCATGGCTCTTTTCTTTTTCTTCTCTATCATGCTTCTAGTTTTGCACATTTTAATATATCGAAAGCAATGTGGTCTAATATGACCATCAAATCCACAAAAGTGACATATAGGATTAAAATAAGGAATCATACCTTGTCATTGTCTTTGTGGATGAAAGGGTTCAATGCCGTCTTCGTTGTTGAACCGGTCTAGATTGCTTCCTAGCTTGAGGTTGCATGATAGGTCTCTTTCCTTTGTGTGCCATTTGTGGAGGAATGTTGGCTTGAGGACCCTAGGGGTTGAGATTGAGGTTGCCTTCTTGGCCCCATCTTCACTTGCATTAGAACTTGTCCTGCTTCTAACTTCTTCCTAGGAATTTGCACAAATGAAGTTTTTCTTCGTTCCTCAAACTCTTGACAACACGGTCTTGTTAGAGGTTGAGATCTTCTTACCATCTTCATACCCAAGACCCCTCTTGTCACATGGACTCTTTCCACACCAAGCATATGGTCAAGCTTCTTGGTGCTAGAATCCATCTTGTCATAGATTCTCTAACTTCTTCAAGCTCCCTCTTTCTATCTCCATTCCTCCTAGATAAGACTAACTCCTCTCTTAGCTTATCTTCCATCTTCTTGAATTTTTCACTTGTTCACTTAAGTGGTCATTATGAGATGCAAGCTCAAGATTTTCTTCTCTCAACATCTTGATCTTTCTTGTGCTCTTGATTGCTAAATCATTAAACTCGGCATGATATTTAGCAAGCACCTTTTTCTCCACAAATCCATTTATGGAGTTAGAAGAGGAATCACTTTCTTCTTCACTTGAGTCATTTTCCTCTTGACTCATTTCCTCTCTCTCACTAGCACTTTTGCTTTTATGGGAGGAGGCAAACGCTAGGAGATTAGCCATGAGCTCTTCATCATCCGAAGACTCATCTCCCTCAATGGAGTCATCACTACTTCCACTCCAAATGGCGGCCATCACTTTTCCCTTTTTCCTCTCATTGTGATTTGCACATTCGGGCAAAGTGACCTATGCCACCACACTCGAAACATCGGACCCCTTTCCTTTCGGTCCTTTCTTGCCTAGGTTCAAACTTCTTGAAAGAGCCCTTTTTCTTCAAATCTTGACCTTTTGATCCAAAGCCCTTTCTTCTAAACTTCATAACCTTGTTGAACCTTTTTACAAACAAGGCAAGGTTTCATCCGAGTCAACCTTCTTTGCCTCCTTTTCATCCTTGGAGATTTTTAAAGAAATTCCTTTTTGCTTTTTAGGAGGTGTGGAGAGGACCCTTCCTAGACTCATAAGCTAGAAGTCTCCCAATCACCTCACTCGGCTTCATATCCTTATATCCACTATTTTCTTCTAAAGCCGTCACCTTCGATTCGAACCTATCGGGTAGAGATCTCATAATCTTTTGCTTGATTCTCCTATCCGAATATGGATCACCAAGTTGATGACTTTGGTTGACTATGTCCATCAACTTGATCTCGAAGTCGTTGAAGCACTCATTCTCCTCCATCTTAAGCATCTCGAATTGAGTTTGGAGGACTTGAAGCTTAGAGTCCTTCACCACTTCGGTTCCCTCATGTGCAATCTCTAGGATGTCCCATGCCTCCTTAGCTATCCTAGTATTTTGAATCAATTTGTATTGATTTTCATCCATAGCACATAAGATGGCATGCATCGCCTTCCTATTCCACTTTGAAGCCTCAAACTCTTGCGCATTCCATTGCACCTTAGGCTTCAATACATCTTCTCCTCCACCACCGGGAGTCATCTTGGGTAGATCATATCCATCTTCCACCGCCATCCATGCACGGTCATGAATTTGGCATATGTAGGATTCCATCTTCCCTTTCCCTTGGGAATAGTTCAATCCGGTAAGAAGTGGAGGCCTTGTGCTAGAAGCACCTTCGTTGCCACCACCATTTCCACCGTTTCCACTCATAGTGTTTATGAATGAATGAAATGAATGCAAATGTATGAATGATCAAAAATCACACAAAATGCAAAACACACCAAAATAAGCAAGGATCACCTATGTATGTCTAGGAACCCGCTCTGATACCAATTGAAACAAATTATAGCACGGTGTGTATAAAACTATCTAGAGGGGGGGTGAATAGATTTTAAACTTATTACCCAATTTTTCGTGATAAGTCAAAATTACGAAATTACCCCTAAATAGATAAATCAACAAATCAAGTATAAAATGCGGAAATTAAATAACACTTGATTTTTACGTGGAAACCCTCACGGGAAAAACCACGGGCTAGTAAGTAAGCCACACTCGAACCTCGAATCCACTAAAAGTGTAAATCCCGGAAGTAATCACACACCTACCTAATCCCAGTATGAGTGAACCTAGTCCAATTTGCTTGCGATCTAAGCAACCTAATCCCGGAAGCTACACGCAAGACTTACTTTCTCTATGAAGAGAATACAACCCTAAGTGAATATATGAATATCCAAATGCAACATAGAGCAAGGGAAACCCTATATGCTTATCTAAGATGATGATGAAATTTCCCTTAATGTAGTAGTGAAATATACCTAGAGGGGGGTGAATAGGTATAGGCTCCAAATTCTTCCAATTAAAAATAATGTGGAAAATTACAAGGCAAAATGCACACTTGATAAGATTTAGCAAATGAATTGATTTCACTAGGACAAGAGTTAATCAATTTACAAGATATGCAAACAATGTAATATATGGAATAAAAGAAAGTAAAGCAAAATTGAACACAATGATTTTAACGTGGTAAAACCTCAATGAGGAAACATCCACGGGTTGATACCACAACCACCGGCGAAGCAATCCACTATGTGAAAAAGGACTTACACACTCAAGCTATCACTCATGATATCCGCTCAAGCTATCAACTCCTAATCTACCCTCGGGCTAGTGAATCACCAAGCCTACTTCCTATCCGAGATGTGTCCTACACCTCTAGAAAGCAACTTCCTATCCAAGACGCTCACGTCTCTAGGAAGATTTCGTGCTTAGCTATCCGGATCACAAAGATCCTAGTTAAGCTCTCCTAGCTCAACCATCCGAGTACCACACTCCTAGCTAAGACTTTTGCTTGACTATCCGGACCACATGTCCTAGTCAAGACTCCCTTGCTCTACACAAAGCTTCACTCACTTTGCAAGAGACTTCAACCTTATGCAAGGCTATGATCTAAAGTGATGCAAATGATGCAAGCACAATCAAATTAAGCTAGATGATCAATCAAGCAAAATGTACATGTTCAATGATAGTCTAGAATATGATTTCAACACACAATCACAAAAGTTATCTAGAAATCAAGACATGCAAATCAATAAGAACAAAGGTATCAATATTCAATTTAGCACATTAAAAACCTAGTTCTTAGATCATGAAATAAAACATAGAAAATAACATGAAGCACATCACTTATATATTTTCTAGAATCAATTTCATGATAGTTCAAGTTTAGCACATAAATGTTCAAGACTAATCACAAAGCTAAAACTTAATTAACAAATGATCAAATAACCCTAGCATGTGATCTAACATACTTCTTAACAAATTTCATCAATCAAATGGAAAGAATCAATAGATGATCAAAGATGAAATTGAAAAGAAATAAGTTGAAACATACTACTGACCACGGACTGGAAATGGACCAGCTGAGAAAAATGCCGAAGTCAACTGCCTCTGGAAATGCTTGGGGTTTGTATCTCTCTTCGAGACCAACAATTTTGGTTTTTGAATCGAATGATTTCGAGTTCGTATGAGAGAGATATGATCAAAACAAGTAAACGAAAATTGTTGAAAAACTGATGCGGGAAATGAAGTGTTCTTCAAAAAATTGCATAAGTGTGGAGGGAAGGAGGTTTGCTTAAAAGGAGGGAAAAGGAGAGAATTTCCGAGCAAATCACGTGGTGCCACATCAGCACCCCGTGGGGGGCGTGGGGCCCACGGGAGCAGAAGGCTCCCTTGCCCGTGGGGCCCACTCCCCCACACGGCTGGCCAAGTAGCCACACGTGATTTGCACATCTCTCGCGCGCTCCCTCGGTTCGTTGCCCATATCTTGAGCATCCGACCTCCGATTTCAAATCCGTTTTCGGATTACGAACCGTGACTCCCTCACGCACGACTACGACTACTCAACATTGAAAAATGGTTGAGAAATCATCTCGGAATCCGATGATGAAATCAACACAACAAATGAGAACGAAAAGTAGACTAGTCAACTTGTTTGGACTCGAAACCTTATGAATGAGTAACCGAAATGACCGGAACTCGATAAGGCATTAAATAAGAACATGTTCAAGTCCTAAACACAAAATATGAAAACAAATAAACACATATTCACACAAACATGCCATATCAAGAGATAGTCACAAAGCATGCAATTTCACAATGTTTGTCAATACAAGATCAATGCATGAGCATGCTATGAAGTGTGTGAATGTGTTATACCAAATGTTTGAACCACGATGCAGGGACACACATGTATGAATTGTGTGTGTGCGCTAACGCCTTGCAAGAGGATGGAAGTCAAGTTTTACCTTTGACGATTTTCACCTCTTGAAGACGACTTTTGCACTAAATGTTGCTCTTCACTCTTTGAGCTTCCTTTCTTCAAATAATGTCCTAAGCAACAACTAATACAATCATAGAGTGTTTTGCAATGGAATCAAACCAATACAAATAGTGAACCTTACAATGAATTTGCAATTAAAGCAATCCTAGATATTACAAACTAAATGACATGTCAATTAGTTTAGCTAATCAAGATTAAGCACAAAACCTAATTTGCTAGCACAAAACAACTTCTCAAACATACATCACACTAATCTCAATCTTGTATCAAAGTATATAAATAACATACAAGTAATTAATTGAGATTGCTTGTTAAGAGAAACACAAATATATAAGATATTAGTGAAAAGCTTACCAAGCAAAGTATGATGAAGAATCCATGCAAGATGACATCTAGAAGATCAAAGATGATGCTAGATGATGATTGATGATCATGAAAAAGTGTTTAAGTAATTAAAATGAGTTATTGGAATTTTTCTTCTCTTTGAAAAATATCCTAAGTATGAAATCTGAATATGAACTCTCTTGATTGACCTAAAGTCAAAGTGGCATATATCTAGGAGGGCAAACCAAAGTGTGGTCGTTTGATAAGTTTGCCTCAAAATTGCCTTGGGCGCTGTACGTAGAGCGCTTCTGTACAGCGCCCCACCTCTATTCTCTCGAGAAAACAGAGGGGCACTGTACGTAGAGCGCTTTGTACAGCGCCCCAACAGCGACCGATTAAAATCGATCAAGTCTGAACAGCGCTCAATGGGCGCTGTTCATACAGCGCTTCTGTAGAGCGCTTTTGGGAGCGCCCAATGCAAAAATGCAATCCTAAGTCTAAGCATGACAAGGCAATTGGATATGCAAGATGCAATCAAACTAACATGCAAGAAGAGATGTTAATGAACATTAAAGCACACAAATAAGACACACAACATACAAGGATTAACCATATGCATGAGTTGTGCGTGGTGCAACTATCTCTTCAAGACAAGTAAGCACATAGAGATTTACCTTCGGTGCTTATCAGACGAGGTCTTCAAAGGGCTTCGAACAAACCTACCAACACCTAGGCTACCCTTACAAAGAACCCCAACATATGGTTTGTCCGCGAAATGAGCCAATCAACAAATGGGAACCTTACAAGTGGGAAGGTTCAAAACAAGCAAGCTAAGAACAGAATTCCCAAACCTTGGATTTTGGAGGTAGAAATTGCCAAGGTAGTTGAAGAAGGTATCTCGTGGCTATGATTTCAATGCTAGAAATTCAACAAAGACTTTGAATGAGTTGAAGAATAGAAGGGATTGTGAAACTGATACTGTTCAGATGACAGATTCTGACTGGTGTTGGAGGTCGAAATAGATAAGGTATTAGAAATATGGGCGGCTTTAGGATTTGACTTTCAAGGCAGAAGACTGAACTTGGAGAGTGATAAGCAAAATGGAGACAACAGATGGTGCGTAACTAGAAAATGCTGGAGACTGATGATCTAGTTCAGTGCGAATGGTGGGCTCTCATGTTCTTTAATGATAGTGTTATCATGGAACTTAAGAGGTCTTGGATGTAAGGAAAAAGAAGAGTAGTCAAAGGATATGTAAACTTGATCAAGCCTACTCTTCTCTTCATTCAAGAGACAAAATTAAAAGCTTTCGACAGTAGGATAGCTATAAGTATTGGTGGCGACTGGCTGTTGAAAAGGGTGGGAATTGACTTAGAAGGGGCATCAGGTGGCTTCATTTCCTTGTGGAATGAAGACAAATTCAAGGTGTTGGATTATATTACCCATAGACGATGCATAATTCTCTCATGGGCGATGGTTAAAGTCAACAAAAAGGTAGTCTTCTACAATGTTTACGGCTCATCACTGCAGAGTGAAGGAAATGATTTATGGGAATTCATTATGAGATCGCATAACGAACTACCATAACCATGGTGCATATGAGGGGACTTTAATATGGTCATTGATATATCTGAAACGCTTGGTGAAGGAAATAGTGTGGTTGCTATTAGAAGCTTTATTGGCTTTATTCTTGAAGCCAAGGTTGTAGACATACCATTGCAAGGCATGACTTTCATGTGTGAAACAAATTATAGCACGGTGTGTAAAATACTATCTAGAGGGGGGTGAATAGATTTTAAGCTTATTACCTAATTTTTTATATTAAGTCAAAATTACGAAATTACCCCTAACTAGATAAAGCAATAAATCAAGTATAAAATGCGGAAATTAAATAACACTTGATTTTTACGTGGAAACCCTCACAGGAAAAACCACGGGCTAGTAAGTAAGCCACACTCGAACCTCGAATCCACTAAATGTGTAAAATGATTACAACCTAATCCCGGAAGTAATCACACACCTACCTAATCCCGATATGAGTGAACCTAGTCCAATTTGCTTGCGATCTAAGCAACCTAATCCCGGAAGCTACACGCAAGACTTACTTTCTCTATGAAGAGAATACAACCCTAAGTGAATATATGAATATCCAAATGCAACATAGAGCAAGGGAAACCCTATATGCTTATCTAAGATGATGAATTTGCAATTAAAGCAATCCTAGATATTACAAACTAAATGACATGTCAATTAGTTTAGCTAATCAAGATTAAGCACAAAACCTAATTTGCTAGCACAAAACAACTTCTCAAACATACATCACACTAATCTCAATCTTGTATCCAAAGTATATAAAATAACATACAAGTAATTAATTGAGATTGCTTGTTAAGAGAAACACAAAATATGTAAGATATTAGTGAAAAGCTTACTAAGCAAAGTATGATGAAGAATCCATACAAGATGACATCTAGAAGATCAAAGATGATGCTAGATGATGATTGATGATCATGAAAAAGTGTTTGAGTAATTAAAAATGAGTTCTTGGAATTTTTCTTCTTTTTGAAAAATATCCTAAGTATGAAATCTGAATATGAACTCTCTTAATTGACCTAAAGTCAAAGTGGCATATATATAGGAGGCCAAATCAAAGTGTGGTCGTTTTGATAAGTTTGCCTCAAATTTGCCTTGGGCGCTGTACGTAGGGCGCTTCTGTACAGCGCCCCTGCTCTGTTCTCTCGGGAAAACAGAGGGGCGCTGTACGTACAGCACCCTGTACAGCGCTTTGTACAGCGCCTGTACAGTGCCCGTACAGCGACCGAATTAAATCGATTAGGTCTGTACAGCGCTCGAAGGGGGCTGTTCGTACAGCGCTTCTGTAGAGCGCTTTTGGGAGCGCCCAATGCAAAAATGCAATCCTAAGTCTAAGCATGACAAGGCAATTGGATATGCAAGATGCAATCAAACTAACATGCAAGAAGAGATGTTAATGAACATTAAAGCACACAAATAAGACACACAACATACAAGGATTAAACATAAGCATGAGTTGTGAGTGTGTGCAACTATCTCTTCAAGGCAAGTAAGCACATAGAAATTTACCTTCGGTGCTTATCAAGACGAGGTCTTCAAAGGGCTTCTAACAAACCTACCAACACTTAAGCTACCCTTACAAAGAACCCCAACATGTGGTTTGTCCACGAAATGAGCCAATCAACAAATGGGAACCTTACAATCTCCCCCTTTGGCTATTTCGTGACAAAACCACCACTCACATTGAATCCTCACAAAAAAATAGAAACTACAGGACAACAAAGATTTTCTAAAATACAAAGAGATAAGAAAATAAAACTTCAAGTCTTCAATCTCTTGTAGAACAATCAACCCCTGAAATTAAAGTTTCTAACATTTCCAATACAAGTAAAGTGTGAGATTAATCATGTGAGAACAATAACAAGCATTTGCATTTTTAAAAAAAATAGGCACAACATTATGCAATGTATGTGTATGCAATGCTCCCGCTCAATCAGTTACTCCCCCTCAATGAATGTTCTCCCCAATATGCACAATTGCTTCTATATTTTGCAACTCCCCTTACCATATCCTACTCCCCCTTTTTGTCATGATATAGGCAAAGGAGTAGTCCCCAACCGGGTCACTCATAGCAACGAGAGATAGTAGCATGCGAGATATTTGCATAATTAATATAAGTCACTTTATGCACCTCAATTAATTGGAAAGAAACAAGGAGATTTATTTGAGAAAAATGTGTGAATCAAACATGCTTTGCATTCAAGACATATAGCATTCAAGTCCAAAATACAATGGTATTTGGCAAAGCAAATGACAAAGGTTTCTAATTAGAATTCAAACCAATTTCACCAATGTCATGAGAAAAGCAAGGATATAGAGATTATTGTTTTCAATTTAATAGCAACTATATCCAACTTTATAAGCGAAACATGGCATGAGCGACTTTGCACCCTACTTTGATTTTTCCGGATAAGATATCTGTATGATAGTAGCCATGTTCAACCAATAAAGAAAGAGAGACATTTGGAATATAAATTCCTTTGAACGGATAAAGGATCCTTTATTCATTTTGAGTCTCATAAGCTTTCACACAAGTTTTGCATTTTAAGAATATGCAATCATCAATTCATGCTTTTCATGTGAGCATGTTATATGAATTTCATGCTTTTTCATTTGACATTTAGCATGTTCTTAAATAATCATCATGTCATGGAGATAACTATAGGTCATTCAAATCATAATTCCTATGAACATCTCCTAGTCCAAAAATGCATGTTTGAACACAAATATGACATGGATTGTAAGCAAGCAAGGTTCACACTTATTGAATTGAAAACATATATACATATGTGCAACCAAGCTTACTCAAGCAATTAAAAGAATAGGCATAAGATATTTCAAATTTTTTGCAAGTGACAAGAATGCAAAATAGCTCTCTTTGCTTGAGTTCCCCATATGGGGTCAATCATAGATCACATCACTCCACAAGACATATCCCAATAGATCTACTAAGTGTTTTAAATCGAGTAGCATCTAAGGGTTTAGTAAATAGGTCCGCAAGTTGATCATTAGTACCTACATGTTCAAGTACTATGCATTTATTTTCAACAAGCTCTCTAATGAAGTGATGTCGGATGTCAATATGCTTAGTTCTAGAATGTTGCACCGGATTCTTGGAAATATTAATTGCACTCATATTATCACAAAAGAGAGTGAGAGTACCTTAGTTGAATCCGTAGTCTACTAGCATTTGCTTCATCCATAGGAGTTGTGTGCATCCACTCACCGCGGCTATGTACTCGGCCTCGGCCGTGGACAAGGAAATCGAGTTTTGCTTCTTGCAAAACCAAGACACCAAGTTGTTGCCTAGAAAGAAGCAACGCCCGATGTGCTCTTCCTATCATCACAATTTCCTGCCCAATCCGCATCACTAAAGCCTACAAGACTAGCATTAGTGTCAAAAGAGTACCAAATCCCATAATTGGATGTCCCATTCACATAGCGAATGATCCTCTTTACGGAAGAGAGGTGGGACTCCTTAGGATCCGCTTGGTACCTAGCACACACACCCACACCCACACTAAAAGAGATATCGGGCCTACTTGCGGTCAAATAAAGCAAGCTTCCTATCATGCCACGATATAACGTTTGTTCCATGCTTTTACCACTAGCATCCTTGCTTAGCTTCAAAGTGGTACTCATGGGTGTATCATAATGTTTGGCTTTCTCTAAACCAAACTTCTTCACTAGGTTCTTAGCATATTTGGCTTCGGTTATGAAAATCCTATCATTCATTTGTCTAATTTGTAAACCTAGGAAGTAACTTAGCTCACCAACAAGACTCATCTCAAATTCATGAGACATAACATCAACAAATTGTTGGACCTTTGTGTTGTTGGTGGAGCCAAAAACTATATCATCAACATATATTTGAGCTATGAAAAGCTCATCATTGTCTCTCTTGATGAATAGCGTCTTGTCAACACTACCTCTCGTGTAGTTATTGTCAACAAGAAATTGAGTGAGGCACTCATACCAAGCCCTCGGTGCTTGTTTCAACCCATATAGTGCCTTCTTGAGGCGATAGACATGGTTGGGGTGGTGTGCATCCACAAACCCCTTGGGTTGTTCAACAAACACTTCCTCTTGTAAGAAGCCATTGAGGAAGGCATTCTTGACGTCCATTTGGTGCAATTTGAACTTGTGCACACAAGAGATGGACAAGAGAAGCCTAATGGACTCTAAACGGGCAACGGGAGCAAAAGTCTCCTCAAAGTTGATACCCTCAATTTGAGAGTACCCTTGTGCTACAAGTCTAGCCTTGTTCCGCACTATATTGCCATTCTTATCGAATTTATTCCTATAAATCCACTTAGTTCCTATCACATGTGAGCTTTTAGGCCTAGGAACTAGAGTCCAAACCTCATTCCTTTTGAATTGGTTTAGCTCTTCTTGCATGGCAAGAACCCAAAATTCATCATTCAAGGCTTCATCAACCTTTTTGGGTTCTATTTGAGAGGTGTAGCATGTAAAGCTAATGAGATTAGCTATTTGACGCCTAGTCCTAACACCCTCATTCACATCTCCAATTATGGAGTCTTCTAACCCATGGAGTGGGTTCATTAGAGTCCAAGAGAGGGACTCTAGTAATAGGTTGTGTGACTTCATTATTGTCATTGGACGTCCCAACATTGGGAGTCACCACAACCCTCTCTAAAGGAGAGTCATCCTCTAAAACTTCCTCCTCCTCATGGTCAATAGACTTGAGCCTTGTATCATCAATTACAACATTTGATGATTCCATGACGGTTCGAGTCTTCAAGTTGAAAACTCTATAGGCTCTACTATTCAAGGCATAGCCAATAAAGATACCCTCATCACTCTTAGCATCAAACTTGCCAAGTTGATCACGGTCATTCAAAATGTAGCATTTGCTTCCAAAAGTGTGGAAGTAGCTAACATTTGGCCTCTTGCCTTTCCATAACTCATAGGAGGTGTTTCTAGTACCGGGCCTTAGGAACACTCTATTTCCTATATAGCAAGCCGTGTTGATGGCTTCGGCCCATAGGTTCCTAGGGACATTGTTGCTAAGCAACATCACACGGGCCATCTCTTGGAGGACCCTATTCTTCCTCTCAACAACTCCATTTTGTTGAGGTGTCCTAGGAGCGGAAAACTCATGGGAGATGCCTAAGCTATCACAATAGCTTTCAAAAGAGGCATTCTCAAACTCCCTCCCATGGTCACTTCTAATCCGTTTAATGCTTCTAATGTTAGAATTCATTTCATTTTGCAATCTAGTACAAAGCATTTTAAACTTATCAAAAGTTTCGGATTTTTCTCTAAGAAAATATGTCCATGTAAATCTAGAGAAATCATCAACACAAACAAAAATGTATCTCTTTCCACCTAAGCTCTCAGTTTGCATAGGACCCATGAGATCCATGTGGAGAAGCTCAAGGGGCTCCTTGGTGGAGAGATACTTGCCCTTTTTGTGCATGCTTTTGGTTTGTTTTCCTTGTTGGCAAGGTCCACAAATACCATTGGCTTTCTTCCCAAGCTTAGGGAGGCCACGCACACACTCGAACTTTCCAAGGGTTCTTAAATCCCTAAAGTTCATGTGGCCAAGTCTTTCATGCCACAACTCAACTTGCTCATCCATGGACACATTGTTTGAGACTATTCTAGCTTCAAGACAATAACAATTGTCGCTAGATCTCATTCCTTTCAATAAGGTTTGTCCATCGGGCTTTAGGATTGAGCAATCATTTTTACTAAACAAGACGGAATATCCTTCATCACTTAGATGTGAAATGCTTATTAAATTGGCTTTCAAGCCATCAACAAATAAAGCATCGGATAAGGAGGGTAAACCGGGAACGGAAATGGATCCTTTCCCTACAACCTTCTTTTTGGATCCATCACCAAAAGTGACATATCCACCTTCCTCCATAACAAGAGTCTCGAAGAAACTCTTGTTTCCCGTCATGTGCCTAGAGCACCCACTATCCAAATACCAAAAATTAGAAGAATTTGCCTTCAAGGCTATTTGTGCAACATGGCAAACATTTTCATTCTTTCTAATCCACTTAGCAACAATTTTAGCTTTCTTAGTGGTCTTTGGTACATGTGCTCTATTATTCCTAGGATCATGCATCATGGCTCTTTTTTTTTTTTTTCTTCTCTATCATGCTTCTAGTTTTGCACATTTTTATATAGCGAAAGCATTGTGGTCTAATATGACCAACAAATCCACAAAAGTGACAAATAGGAGTAAAATAAGGAATCATACCTTGTCCTTGTCTTTGTGGATGAAAGGGTTCAATGCGTCTTCGTTGTTGAACCGGTCTAGGTTGCTTCCAAGCTTGAGGTTGCATGATAGGCCTTTTCCTTTGTGAGCCATTTGAGGAGGAATGTTGGCTTGAGGAACCCTAGGGGGTTGAGTTTGAGGTTGCCTTCTTGGCCCCATCTTCACTTGAGCATTTGAACTTTGTCCTATTTCTAACTTTTTCTTAGGAAGTTGCACAAATGAAGTTTCTTCTTTCTTCAAGCTCTTGACAAATACGGTCTTGTTAGAGGTTGAGATCTTCTTGCCATCTTCATACCCAAGACCCCTCTTGTCACATGGACCCTTTCCAACACCAAGCATATGGTCAAGCTTCTTGGTGCTAGAATCCATCCTAGTCATAGATTCTCTAACTTCTTCAAGCTCCCTCTTTAGACTATCCTCATTCCTCCTAGATAAGACTAACTCCTCTTTTAGCTTATCTTCCATCTTCTTGAATTTCTCCACTTGTTCACTTAAGTGGTCATTATGAGATGCAAGCTCAAGATTTTCTTCTCTCAACATCTTGATCTTTCTTGTGCTCTTGATTGCTAAATCATTAAATTCGGCATGATATTTAGCAAACTCCTTTTTCTCCATAAATCCATTCATGGAGTTAGAAGAGGAATCACTTTCTACTTCACTTGAGTCATTTTCCTCTTGACTCATTTCCTCTCTCTCACTAGCACTTTTGCTTTTATGGGAGGAGGCAAAAGCTAGGAGATTAGCCATGAGCTCTTCATCATCCGAAGACTCATCTCCCTCATAGGAGTCATCACTACTTCCACTCCAAGTGGCGGCCATCACTTTCCCCTTTTTTCTTCTCAACATGATTTGCACAATCGGGGGCAAAATGACCTATGCCACCACACTCGAAACAACGGACCCCTTTCCTTTCGGTCCTTTCTTGCCTAGGTTCAAACTTCTTGAAAGAGCCCTTTTTCTTCAAATCTTGACCTTTTGACCCAAAGCTCTTCCTTCTAAACTTCATAACCTTGTTGAACCTTTTTACAAACAAGGCAAGGTCTTCATCCGAGTCAACCTTCTTTTCCTCCTTTTCATCCTTGGAGGTTTTTAAAGCAATTCCTTTTTGCTTTTTAGTGGGTGTGGAGATAGACCCCTTCCTAGACTCATAAGCTAGAAGTCTCCCAATCACCTCACTCGGCTTCATGTCCTTATATCCACTATTTTCTTCTAAAGCCGTCACCTTAGATTCAAACCTATCGGGTAGAGATCTCATAATCTTTTGCTTGATTCTCCTATCCGAATATGGATCACCAAGTTGATGGCTTTGGTTGACTATATCCATCAACTTGATCTCGAAGTCGTTGAAGCACTCATTCTCCTCCATCTTGAGCATCTCGAATTGAGTTTGGAGGACTTGAAGCTTAGAGTCCTTCACCACTTCGGTTCCCTCATGTGCAATCTCTAGGATGTCCCATGCTTCCCTAGCTATCCTAGTATTTTGAATCAACTTGTATTGATTTTCGTCCATAGCACACAAGATGGCATGCATCGCCTTCCTATTCCACTTTGAAGCCTCAAACTCTTGCGCGTTCCATTGCGCCTTAGGCTTCAAAACATCTTCTCCTCCACCCGTGGGAGTCATCATAGGGAGATCATATCCGTCTTCCACCGCCATCCATGCACGGTCATGAATTTGGCATATGTAGGATTCCATCTTCCCTTTCCATTGGGAATAGTTCAACCCGGTAAGAAGTGGAGGCCTTGTGCTAGAAGCTCCTTCGTTGCCACCACCATTTCCACCGTTTCCACTCATAGTGTTTATGAATGAATGAAATGAATGCAAATGTATGAATGATCAAAAATCACACAAAATGCAAAACACACCAAAATAAGCAAGGATCACCTATGTATGTCTAGGAACCCGCTCTGATACCAATTGAAACTAATTATAGCACGGTGTGTATAAAACTATCTAGAGGGGGGGTGAATAGATTTTACGCTTTTTACCCAATTTTTCGTGTTAGTCAAAATTACGAAATTACCCTCAAGATAAAATAAACAAGCAAGTGTAATATGGTGCGGAAATTAAATTGAAACTTGATTTTTACGTGGAAACCCTCACGGGAAAAACCACAGGCTATGTAAGTAAGCCACACTCGAACCTCGAATCCACTAAATGTGCAAACGATTACAACCTAATCCCGGAAGTAATCACACACCTACCTAATCCCGGTATGAGTGAACCTAGTCCGATTTTGCTTGCGATCTAAGCAACCTAATCCCGATTGCTACACACAAGACTTAGCTTCTCTTGAAGAGAATACAACCCTAAGTGAATATATGAAAATATCCAAAATGCAACATAGAGCAAGGGAAACCCTATATGCTTATCTAAGATGATTAATATGCAATTAAGAGCAATCCTAGATATCAAAACTAAATGACATGTCAAATAGTTAAGCTAATCAATATCAAGCACAAAACCTAATATGCTAGCACAATACAACTTCTCAAACATACATCATACTAATCTCAATCTTGTATTCAACAATTATAAAATCACATACAAGTAATTAAATTGAGATTGCTAGATAAGAGAAACACAAAATATGTAAGATATTAGTGAAAAGCTTACCAAGCAAAGTATGATGAAGAATCCATGCAAGATGTCATCTAGATGATCTAAGATGATGCTAGATGATGATTGATGATCATGGAAAAAGTGTTTGAGTAATTAAAAATGAGTTCTTGGAATTTTTCTTCTCTTTGAAAAATATCCTAAGTATGAAATCTGAATATGAACTCTCTTAATTGACCTAAAGACAAAATGGCATATATATAGGGTGCCAAGCCAAAGTGAGGTCGTTTAAGTAAGTTTCAAAGAAAAGCGCCAATCGGCGGTTTCAATCGGCGGTCGGTGGCCGCCGATTTAAACCGCCGAATTGCTCCAGGAGAAACAGGGGAGAAACGGCGGTTCCATTCGGCGGTTTCGTGACCGCCGTTCCCACCGCCGAATGAAACCCGAGAATAAAATCAATCAGGTCTGAAACGGCGTTTCAGATCGGCGGCCATCCAACCGCCGATTAAACCGCTGAATTCAAACGGCGGTTTCATTCGGCGGCCAGGCCGCCGATCACGACCGCCGATCACCAACAGAGGTGAAAACCAAGGAGATGCCAAGTGCATCTCCATAGGCGGTCTTCGCGCAAAACCAAGCACATTCTAGTGCGTGCGCGGATGTTTCCGAACACTATCGGGAAACGAATAACAAGACACAAAAACACACAACAAGATACAACATCAAAGTGCTAGTGTGTAAAGTGACATGTGAAGAGAATGCACACATGAACAAGTATGCTAAGTGAGTGTGTGCAACTATCTCTTCAAGATAAGTAAGCACATAGAATTTACCTTTGGTGCTTGTCAATAGTGAGGTCTTCAAAAGGGCCTAAGCAATAACAACAACATCTAAGCTACCCTTACAAAGCATCCCCACATGTGGTTTGATCACGAAATAAGCCAATTAAAAACAACGGGAATCCTAACAATTATCATTCCTAAGAACATGCATCATGGCTCTTTTCTATTTCTTCTCTATCATGCTTCTAGTTTTGCACATTTTAATATATCGAAAGCAATGTGGTCTAATATGACCATCAAATCCACAAAAGTGACATATAGGAGTAAAATAAGGAATCATACCTTGTCCTTGTCTTTGTGGATGAAAGGGTTCAATCCGTCTTCGTTGTTGAACCGGTCTAGATTGCTTCCTAGCTTGAGGTTGCATGATAGGTCTCTTTCCTTTGTGAGCCATTTGTGGAGGAATGTTGGCTTGAGGGACCCTAGGAGGTTGAGCTTGAGGTTGCCTTCTTGGCCCTATCTTCACTTGTGCATTAGAACATTGTCCTACTTCTAACTTCTTCCTAGGAATTTGCACAAATGAAGTTTCTTCGTTCCTCAAACTCTTGACAAACACAGTCTTGTTAGAGGTTGAGATCTTCTTGCCATCTTCATACCCAAGACCCCTCTTGTCACATGGACTCTTTCTAACACCAAGCATATGGTCAAGCTTCTTGGTGCTAGAATCCATCCTAGTCATAGATTCTCTAACTTCTTCAAGCTCCCTCTTTAGACTATCTTCATTCCTCCTAGATAAGACTAACTCCTCTCTTAGCTTATCTTCCATCTTCTTGAATTTTTCCACTTGTTCACTTAAGTGGTCATTATGAGATGCAAGCTCAAGATTTTCTTCTCTCAACATCTTGATCTTTCTTGTGCTCTTGATTGCTAAATCATTAAACTCGGCATAATATTTAACAAGCACCTTTTTCTCCACAAATCCATTTATGGAGTTAGAAGAGGAATCACTTTCTTCTTCACTTGAGTCATTTCCTCTTGACTCATTTCCTCTCTCTCACTAGCACTTTTGCTTTTATGGGAGGAGGAAAAAGTTAGGAGATTAGCCATGAGCTCTTCATCATCCGAAGACTCATCTCCCTCAATAGAGTCATCACTACTTCCACTCCAAGTGGCGGCCATCACTTTTCCCTTTTTCCTCTCATTGTGATTTGCACATTCGGGGGCAAAGTGCCTATCCCACCACACTCGAAGCATCGGACCCCTTTCCTTTCGGTCTTCTCTTTCCTAGGCTCAAACTTATTGTAGGAACCTTTTTTCTTGAAGTTTTGACCTTTGGAACCAAAGTCCTTTTTCCCGAACTTCATGACCCTCTTGAATCTCTTCACAAATAGTGCAAGGTCTTCGTCCGAGTCATTCTTCTTTGCCTCCTTTTCATCCTTGGAGGTCTTCAAAGCAATTCCTTTTTGCTTTTTAGGAGGAGTGGAGATAGGACCCTTCCTAGACTCATAAGCTAGAAGTCTCCCAATCACCTCACTCGGTTTCATATCCTTATAACCACTATTTTCTTCTAAAGCCGTCACCTTCGATTCGAACCTATCGGGAAGAGATCTCATAATCTTTTGCTTGATTCTCCTATCCGAATATGGATCACCAAGTTGATGACTTTGGTTGACTATGTCCATCAACTTGATCTCGAAGTCGTTGAAGCACTCATTCTCCTCCATCTTAAGCATCTCGAATTGAGTTTGGAGGACTTGAAGCTTAGAGTCCTTCACCACTTCGGTTCCCTCATGTGAAATCTCTAGGATGTCCCATGCCTCCTTAGCTATCCTAGTATTTTGAATCAATTTGTATTGATTTTCGTCCATAGCACACAAGATGGCATGCATCGCCTTCCTATTCCACTTTGAAGCCTCAAACTCTTGCACGTTCCATTGCGCCTTAGGCTTCAATACTTCTTCTCCTCCACCACCGGGAGTCATCATGGGTAGATCATATCCGTCTTCCACCGCAGTCCATGCACGGTCGTGAATTTGGCATATGTAGGATTCCATCTTCCCTTTCCATTGGGAATAGTTCAATCCGGTAAGAAGTGGAGGCCTTGTGCTAGAAGCACCTTCGTTGCCACCACCATTTCCACCGTTTCCACTTATAGTGTTTATGAATGAATGAAATGAATGCAAATGTATGAATAATCAAAAATCACACAAAATGCAAAACACACCAAAATAAGCAAGGATCACCTATGTATATCTAGGAACCCGCTCTGATAACAATTGAAACAAATTATAGCACGGTGTGTATAATACTATCTAGAGGGGGGGTGAATAGATTTTAAGCTTATTACCTAATTTTTTGTATTAAGTCAAAATTACGAAATTACCCCTAACTAGATAAGCAATAAATCAAGTATAAAATGCGGAAATTAAATAACACTTGATTTTTACGTGGAAACCCTCACGGGAAAAACCACGGGCTAGTAAGTAAGCCACACTCGAACCTCGAATCCACTAAATGTGTAAAATGATTACAACCTAATCCCGGAAGTAATCACACACCTACCTAATCCCGATATGAGTGAACCTAGTCCAATTTGCTTGCGATCTAAGCAACCTAATCCCGGAAGCTACACGCAAGACTTACTTTCTCTATGAAGAGAATACAACCCTAAGTGAATATATGAATATCCAAATGCAACATAGAGCAAGGGAAACCCTATATGCTTATCTAAGATGATGAATTTGCAATTAAAGCAATCCTAGATATTACAAACTAAATGACATGTCAATTAGTTTAGCTAATCAAGATTAAGCACAAAACCTAATTTGCTAGCACAAAACAACTTCTCAAACATACATCACACTAATCTCAATCTTGTATCCAAAGTATATAAAATAACATACAAGTAATTAATTGAGATTGCTTGTTAAGAGAAACACAAAATATGTAAGATATTAGTGAAAAGCTTACCAAGCAAAGTATGATGAAGAATCCATACAAGATGACATCTAGAAGATCAAAGATGATGCTAGATGATGATTGATGATCATGAAAAAGTGTTTGAGTAATTAAAAATGAGTTCTTGGAATTTTTCTTCTTTTTGAAAAATATCCTAAGTATGAAATCTGAATATGAACTCTCTTAATTGACCTAAAGTCAAAGTGGCATATATATAGGAGGCCAAATCAAAGTGTGGTCGTTTTGATAAGTTTCTCTCAAATTTGCCTTGGGCGCTGTACGTAGGGCGCTTCTGTACAGCGCCCCTGCTCTGTTCTCTCGGGAAAACAGAGGGGCGCTGTACGTACAGCGCCCGTACAACGACCGAATTAAATTGATCAGGTCTGTACTGCACCCGAAGGGGGCTGTTCGTACAGCGCTTCTGTAGAGTGCTTTTAGGAGCGCCCAATGCAAAAATGCAATCCTAAGTCTAAGCATGGCAAGGCAATTGGATATGCAAGATGCAATCAAACTAACATGCAAAAAGAGATGTTAATGAACGTTAAAGCACACAAATAAGACACACAACATACAAGGATTAAACATAAGCATGAGTTGTGAGTGTGTGCAACTATCTCTTCAAGACAAGTAAGCATATAGAAATTTACCTTCGGTGCTTATCAACACGAGGTCTTCAAAGGGCTTCGAACAAACCTACCAACACCTAGGCTACCCTTACAAAGAACCCCAACGTGTGGTTTGTCCACGAAATGAGCCAATCAACAAATGGGAACCTTACAATGTGGTCTAACAATCGGGTAAAGGAATCGTGGGCGAGGTTGGATAGATTTCTACTATCTCCAAAGTTGCTGATGCGGTTTCCAAAGCTAGTACAAAAGGCCTTGCTCGAAGTCTATCAGACCATAATCCTAATTACATTGGTGAACCAATAAAGGATTGGGGGCCGACCCCGTTTCGCTTTTTCAATTGGTGGTTGGAAGAGAAGCCTATGAAGAAGGAAGTTATAAAGGGATTAAGGGATTGTAAGGTGAAGGGTTCGATCGGCTTCATCTTATCCTCTAAAGTAAAAGCATTGAAGTTGTGCATGAAAAGATGGTTAGCCTCTTATAATAAGACTTCGGCTTCCTCAAAAGATTTTGAAGAAAAGCTAAGCCAAGTGGACAAGAAGGCTATTGGTGAAGGTTGGTCAAACAATCTTCGCACCGAGCCTTTAAATTTAATGGGGGGTTTGTGGAAAAGTCTTAGAAGAGATGAGCAATCGTGGTGCCAAAAATCGAGGGTTAAGTAGATTAAATAAGGAGATAGAAACATTAATTTCTTCCATCATGTGGCCAATGGTAGGAGGAGAATTAATCATATTGGTGAGATCTCCATCGATGGGAATAGATATTCAGATCCTTCACAAATTAGAGAGGGGGTGTCTAGCTTTTACAAAAAACACTTTGAAGGTGTTACTTGGCCTAGGCTGATTATGAAAGACGGGGTTCTAAAAAAATTATCACTTGAAGAGAAGAATTCTCTTAAAGGGGAGTTTAGTAAGGAAGAAGTGCGAAAGACCTTATCGAGTTGTGACGGAAACAAAGCGCCGAGCCATGATGGGTTAAATTTGAATTTTTTAAAGGCAAATTAGGGGGTCATCGAAGATGATTTTATGAATTTCATCAATGAGTTCCATAATGACAGGTCTATTGTGAAGGAGTTGAACCACACCTTTATAGCCCTTATTCCAAAGGTTGCAAATCTGGAGAATGTGAAAGACTTTATACCAATTAGTTTGGTCGAATCCACTTACAAGGTTCTAGCGAAGGTGTTAGCTAATAGACTCAAGAAACTAATGAATTCTATTATAGGGGAAACACAAATGGCTTTTGTGAAGGGTCGTCGAATCATTGATAGTTTCGTGATTGCAGATGAAATTATCCATAAATGGAAAGGTTAGAAGGAATGAGGCCTTCTTATAAAGCTTGATTTCAAAAAAGCCTATGATAGTGTGGATCATGGATTTCTTAATCATATGATAGAGAATATGGGTTTTGGGAGCAAATGGAGAGGATGGATTAAAGCTTGCATCGCTTCGCCGATGTTGTCCGTTTTAATCAATGGTAGTCCAACCCCTCAATTTGGTATTACGAGAGGGTTGAGACAAGGTGACATGTTATCCCCCTTCCTATTCAACATAGTGGTGGAAGGTTTGAATTGCTTGTTGACAAAAGCACAGTCTTGATTTGATCCGAGGGGAGACTTTAGGTGATAATAAGATGCACATTTCACATCTCCAATTTGCCGATGACACAATACTTTTTCTTAGACCAAATGTTGAGTTCTTAAGTAATACAAGGAGAATTCTTCGATGTTTCGAATTAGCTTCCGGCTTGCGCATCAACTTTCATAATCTTGTGTGGCGAGGGTGGGCAAAGGTACGGGTCTGGAGAGGGTGGATTGGGTGAAAATCTTCAATTGTAAGAAAGCGTCTCTCCCTATTGTTTACTTAGGCTTTCCATTGGGGGCAAGGTCCTCTTCGAAATCCTTTTAGAATCCAATTATTAGCAAGATTGAAAAACATCTTGCCCCTTGGAAAAGAAATTTTTTATCAAAAGGAGGTCGTTTGGTGTTGATTAGGGCGGTCATTGTGAGTATTCCAAATTACTTTTTATTTCTTTTCAAAGTTCCGATTAGCATGGCTCATTCAATTTAGAAAATTCAAAGAAGTTTCTTATGGGGATATGGGATTGAAAAAAGAAAAATTCATGCACTCAAGAGGGAAGACGTTTGTAAAGGAAAAGATAATGGCGGTCTATGAGTTGGAAGAATTCTAGATAAAAACAAGGCTATGCTTGCTAAGTGGGTTTGGAGATTTGGTAGGGAAGTGGACTCTTTGCGGAGGAGAGTGATTGTTGCTAAATATAAGGTTGATGATAAGACTTTGATTTGGAATTGGTACAGCTCTATAGTTGATTCCTCATTCATTAAAGGTGTTAGAAGTCTTTACAAGGAGGGAAGCAATTCGGCCACCTTACTAGAAGAAGGGATGAGGATTGTTATTGGTAGTGGTACACGAGTTGACTTATGGACAACAAAGATTTGGGATGACAAATCTCTCAAAGATGCCTTTCCAAGGTGCCATGCTTTGGCTATGAAGAAAAAAGGGTGTTATTATATACTTTGACTATTGGAATGCTTCGAAATGGACTTGGGATATTCAAACGAGAAGATTGCCTTTTGATTGGGAAATCGATCAATGGAACTTATTTGCAGCCTACATTGAAAGCATTCCCATCATAAATTTATTTCTAGATACCATCGTCTGGGCAAGGAGTCCTAACGGTATGTTTTCTGTTGGATCTTTTAGGAAAGGTTTGGAAGACCATCGGAAAGGAGCCTCGATAGCTTTCAAAGATATTTGGCAAGGAATTTGCCCACCTAAAATTGAGATTTTCCTATGGCAATTATTAAAAGGAAATGTGCTTGTTAAAGAAGTGATGAAGAGATACGGTTTTAATCAGTTCATGGATATGAGGTGCCATCTTTACGAGTCCAACACGGAGACTATTGACCATGTTTTCTTACTCTGTAAATGGTCGAGATCGTTATCGGAGGCTTGTATTAGTTGGTGGGGAGTAAGCGGGTGTCATAATAACACTCTCTTAGGTTGGTTTGAAGGCTAGAATGGTTACTTTCCAAATGCGAAGTCTGAAGAATTTGGTATTCTTTATTCTTTGTGATTTCATGGACCATTTGGGAGAGCAAAAACCAGATTGTGTTTAAAGATTCAAGGCTCTCTATCGAGCAAGCAACAGACTTGGTTAAGTTCAGGATCGTGTGGTGGTTTAAACACTTTAAGAAGGGATCTTCAGAACCAATTTCAACTCTTCTGTTAAACTTTAGAGACTTGTGTGTTGAAAAGATCAAGTTTAAGGCTAACCAAATCAAAGAATGGATTCCTCTAGCAGTGGACAGCTTCAAGTTCAATGTTGATGGCTCTTCAAGAGGCAATCCGAGCATGGCAGGCCTAGGAGGTGTGCTTCACGATTCGAAAGGGACGGTGATGTGCATTTTCTCTCAAGGTGTAGGAATTATGGACTCCAATTTGGCCGAGGTTCTTGCCATTAAAAAAGCCATGGAGCTATGTTGTTCTAAGCCGATGTTCCACAATCGGGACATTGTCATTTCTAGTGATTCGAGATCGGCTGTTTCATGGGTAAATGGTGGTGATTTTGGAAGCTTTAGACATGTTGATGACATTTATGAGATTCACAGCAATTTGAAGACAATGTTGAAGACGACGGTGATACATGATTCTAGAGCCTATAATGCTTTTGTCGATTCTTTAGCAAAACAGGGCTCAAGCTCGCAAAGGGAGATCATCCATTGGGGAGCGATATAATTCTGTTATGATCTTTGTTTTGTTTTGTTTTGTTTGCGTTTTTTCTTGTGGTTTTGCCCTACCTTCTCGATAAGGTCTTAGGGTGGGGATTCCAGTTTTGCTGTTTTCTGTTGAAAGGGCTTTACATCTTGTTGTTTTGGTTTGATGTGTCAGGTCTCTGTTCTGCCTTCGTGGCTTTCCTGTTGTTGGTGTGGTTCTCTTGCTAGCCTTGTGGCTAATGAATATATTTTTGTTCAAAAAAAAAAAAAAAAGACCGCAAGAAAATGGAACTCTAAGAAAAAACATTTGCTCAAGAACAAAAAAACCAACAACTCTACAAGCATCCCTCATTTGGACAGAGTATGGATTATAAGCTTCCACACCATGTTGAACGCGGAAAAAAAGTGGGTGATTCATTCGAAACCTCCTCTGAAATAAACGAGGAGAAAATGTTGGCATTTCGGCAAAATAATCACAATAAAGTCTATCATTACCTGCAACTCTATCATGTTGAATAACAGCGTGCCCTGGAATGGAACCACAACGTCGTGAAGTTTGACCCTCATTCACCATTTCTTCTTCTTCTTCAATGACTATTATTGCTAACAATTGAAATTCATTGTCAGAATTGTCATCGAAAAGCATATTGGCTAACGTGCCATAACTATTGATAATATAAGTTTATGTGAGTAAAAATGAAAAATGAGATGATCTTATTTATAAATGATGAAATATGACCGTTGGAATATAGCCATTCGAATATAATATTTTATATTTTAAATACAATTTAAAACAAAATAAATCTATTTATATTTTAAATTTAAAAAATATTAAAATATTAATGACAAATAATAGTATAATAACACCAATTAAAATAGTTTTTTACTGAGATAGCTAAAATTTAGCTAAAATTTGGACAGCATGGTCTAACGAAAATATAAATAGGGCTTATTGGAAATGCTCTAATCTTGTACCGTTGTAAATGAGTCAGTTCAGTATACCTAGCAATATTTCATTAGATAACAAATAACACAACCGATTTTTTTTTTGTTTCCTCATATACTATCAAGTTGCTCCAAATTCAGTTCATGGATTGTAGTAAAATCCATTAATCCAATACATTTCTCGGTGTTATGGAGTAGCCAACTGTTGGTTCACTTCAATTTGTTCAAAATTTTGACATTTCTGGTTGTTCTATTCAAATTATCAATCTTGGTTTCTTACAGTTTACTTGTCCATGTACAATCTCAAACCACTTTCGCTGTCATCAATTCAAAGCCCATCTCCGCTCTTCATGTTCTATCCAATTTTTCCCAAAACCCTTGTAAGATATTGCTTCTTCAACACCTCTTGTCATTCCACAACCAAAAATGGTGTCAAAGAAGTCAGTACTAATAAGTACAGTGTAATTGCTAAAACCCCAAATGAGTACAGTGTTGGAGAGGAGTTTTCGAGCGAGTTATACAATTACTCGATCCAGAATTCCTGCAAAGTTGGGAATGTTGATGAGGCCATGTCTCTTCTTGGAAACATGGAGGCTGTGGGGTTTCGTCCAAATCTAGTTTCTTATGGTTCACTCATTGAAGCTCTAGGAAGTGTTGGGAGGACATTGGAAGCTGATGCGTTATTCCAAGAGTTGGTGTCTTTTGGTTTAAAGCCGAAACTGAGACTGTACAATGTTTTGCTTAGAGGGTTTTTGAAGAAAGGCCTCTTAGGACTTGCTGTTAGAGTTTTGGCATTAATTGATGAACTGGGTATGTGTAAAAACCAAGAAACATATGAGATTTTATTGGACTACTATGTCAGCGCAGGGCGTTTGGATGATACATGGTCGATAATCAATGAGATGAAGAGAGAGGGGTACCGGTTGAATTCATTTGTTTATAGTAAGGTTATCGGTCTTTATAGGGACAATGGGATGTGGAAGAAAGCTCTAGGCATTGTGGAGGAGATAAGGGAGATGGGGTTGTCATTAGACAAGCAGATTTATAACAGCATTATCGACACGTTTGGGAAGTATGGTGAGTTGGTTGAGGCATTACAAGTTTTTGAGACTATGCAAAAAGAAGGTATAAAGCCTGATATAGCAACATGGAATTCTTTGATACGGTGGCATTTTAAGGCTGGGGATGTTACTAAGGCTCTTGAATTGTTTACCGCGATGCAAGAACAAGGGTTTTATCCGGATCCAAAGATTTTCTTTACTGTTATTAGCCGTTTGGGAGAGCAGGGGAAGTGGGATGTGATAAAGAAAAATTTTGAGAATATGAAGTATAAGGGGCATGAAAAAGTTGGAGCCATTTATGCAATTTTGGTTGATATTTACGGGCAGTACGGAAGATTTAATGATGCTGATGAATGCATATCTGCTTTGAAGTTGAAAGGTCTTCAACCGTCAGCTAACATCTTTTGCATCTTAGCAAATGCGTATGCTCAGCAGGTGCAGTACCTTTTTCTTTGCATATATTTAGCCAATTTACTTACCTGTACGTTGATGAAGCTCGTTTTTGTCATTTTAGATTTTGAACCTTAGTTAACCATGCTCATTTTTGCCATTTTAGATTCTGAATATTAGTTAAGCATTTGTTGAATTCAAGTCTATGTACTTAATACCTATTACAGTCAGCTGTATTGATTTTAAGAATTAGATGACATTGTTTTTTTGTGTATTGCTATTTATGCTGACAAAGCTCACATGATATATCATCATAGTAACAAGTAACAACATTGCATATGCACAGTAAACTATGCTGGAAATCTAAATATGCTAAAAATTATCAACCTTCCAAAAACCTTGGTACATAATTATATGCTGGCTCTTAAGCTTTACCACAGATTGAACATCAACCTGAATTGCATGTACTCCTCTAGATTAATGATCCCATTTGCCTTGTATTTTTGTGTAGTTTCCATTGTGAGGAGTTTAACAAATAGTCAAGTTTCTTTGACAAAACATTTCCTTTCTATGAAGACCAAAGTGCACATTACTAGGTCTGATGCAATTAGATGGACACCATCATAATAACAATATCTTGAAGACATTTTAGATTTTCCGGTATTTCGAGTTTTTGTTTCTCAGACATCGTTATTTATGGAAGTTTTTTATTATCTAGGATCCTAAGTGTATTAGATTTGCATTTTCAAAGCAGGAAAACACCTTTATAAATAACTCTTGTACAAATTTTTTTCTCTCTTTTTGATAAGTAAATCATTTTTCTGGTCTCAACAGTTTAATTTTAACACATTATAAGAACATGTGGTATCTAGAGTAATCTTTTTCTTATTCTCCAAGTTTTTCTATGATTTAAGTGAAGATCCTTCTAATATATCAAGATTGTGCTCCTTTGCTCTCCCTTCTACTGATATTTTCTCCATCTATGTTGTTCTTTATTCTTGTGCCATTGTACATTCTGTATCAAATAAAAAAAAAAATGTATATATACTGCTAGCGTACTCATGGCAATAGCTGTATTGGAGAACTATGGCTGACATTTATTAGCAAAAGGTCACTAAAAGCAAAATTATGTGGAGTAGGGATGGGCTTTTCCCCATGGGGCCCCACCCCCCACGGGGCCCCATGGGGTTTTGGGGGCAAATTTAGCCCCCAAATGAGTTTTGGGGACCCTCTCCCACTCCCGCCCCAATGGGCCCCCACGCCCATCTCTAATGTGGAGTCTTTGTGTATCCTTGGTGTTGTCAATTTAGAATTAGAGATTGAAAAATGAGGGATTAATAGGAGAGTCAGCAATTTGAATAGAGCTGGAAACAAGAGTTGTGCAAATATCCTTAGAAAGGAGGATGTCAATAACCGCTAGACCCAAAAGCTTAAGCTTATAGGTAAGGGCCTAACTATAGTATTTAAGACATAGGTTGATGGGATATATGATATGTTAACACGCCCCCTCATGTGTAAAGTGGAAATAGATGACAAATGCCGGACACACGTTAGACACCCCCTATTCTGTAACATGTGCAATGAATAAGAAATCCAGATAAATGGGAAGGGGATTCGAACCTCCGCTAGACCCAAAAGCTTAAGCTTATAGGTAGAGGCTCAACTATAGTATTTAACAGGAGAAAAATGAAAATAACTGAGAATAAAAAAGCATTCTCAAAGAGAGTCACTAGACACACTCAAATTCTTTTTCATAAACTCTTGTAACTGTAAAGGTACACAGACATAGTTATAAACTTGTGTCTTACTCATGCTAACATAACTAGGATTCGTAAGATCAAATAATTAAAATCTAACCCAAATAGACTGAAGACTAAGCTAAAGAACTATGTAGACTTAATCATAAACCGATAAACTCTAACAATAGCTGTTTCCAGTTATTCCAGCCAAAATATATATGCAGGCCAAGGACACTTTTTCCTGAACCTAAAAGCTGTTTGTTCTTTCAAGATTCACGGTTAGCTTCCAAGAGTATACGTCTTCTCTAACTATGTTGTGGATCATCAACGCAACTGGGTAGCCTTCCTCCTACCCGTAAATGTCCCTACCCTGATAAGACTGGCATTTTATTTAAGATCTCCAGTGATTTGTAGCTGATTGACTACAATCATATATGAGTTTGCTCAAAGGTTCAGAAGCTGCATAAAGCTAGCTAGCTTTTTCTTGGAAAGGAGAAAGAAAACTAGGCATGACATCTCAGCCTCTTTTAGCAACTAACAACCTCTTGCTAATAAAATGAACAATAACTTCTCTTGAAAAATTCAATTGACTTGATATTATGCAAAGTAGTTTTCCTCGCTTTAAAGTTAGGAGATATACTTCTATTTAATGAGCTTGTTAGAACTTTGGCTAGCATTGTTTATGACTTTTTTTCTCACGGGGCAATAAAATGGTTTTTCTCCACAGGGACTATGTGAACAGACACTGAAGGTGCTTCAGCTCATGGACGCAGAAGGAATTGAACCAAATCTGATAATGCTGAATGTGTTGATCAATGCATTTGGTACTGCAGGGAGACATATGGAGGCATTATCTATATATCACCATATAAAAGAAAGTGTAAGCCTGTTATCCTTTATTACAATATGGATAATGCCCGTAAATTTCTGGGTGTGTGTGTATAGTGATTAAGTCTGACTGATACTCTTGGACTGTTGATTTCTTTTTGAATTCATTTTGCTGGATGCTCCTTCATACAGTTTTTAATGATAATGTTCTTGTTGTCTCTGAAGGGTATTAGTCCGGATTTGATCACATATAGTACGCTGATGAAGGCATTTATTCGAGCAAGGAAGTATGATAAGGTGCTCATGCCACTGTTTTGCTTTAAATTCATTTGTTCTCCATAGAAGAAAGGAATGTTAGATTTGTGCTGTACAAAGTTAAGAGTAGATATGTGTTGTACAAAGTTAAGAGCTGGTTGTTCATTTTACTTCTTGTACATGTGACTGAATATTTTCGATGGTAGATATCGTAAATCTGATAAAAAATTCATAATTATTTACTAATCTAAAATTTAAATATCTTAAGTTAATGCATGATATTGGTTTGCTAGCCAGGTACCTGAAATATATGAGGAAATGGAATCTTCTGGATGCACTCCAGATAGGAAGGCCAGGCAGATGTTGAAAACAGCAGTGATGCTCCTTGAGCAAAAGCATTGTACGTACTAGATCGTGCATGTTTTGGGTTCATTTGTATCTGCTTAAATAATATATATATATATATTTATAATAATGACAGAGAATATCTGACAATTCTTTATATGGTAATCCCTGCAGGACTCAAGATTAATATAGCTGAAGGTGGATGAGCTTTTATCTCTTTCCTGTTAAGACTATAACTGGAAGTCATAGATATCATAGATATGCTTTTGACTTGTGATGCGTTCATTCCCGTGCTATAGCGGTTTCCCTGATGAAGGCTTGATGTCGATTCTGAAAATCTGGTCACATTTTTCTGACCTTTCTGTAAAGCATAATGCTAAACAGGAGGCCCAACTGGCCCTGATACGGGTGTAGATTGTGCTGAAATTTGCTTTTTGACTGAAAGATTTTAACAGGGAAAGGATGCATCACACGATAAGTCATTGGTTGGTCAAATCCAACGTTGGTTGTTAGAAATCAGAGGGTTCTGAAGGCACAGGTGGCTGTCTCTTGACCTCCACACAGATTGCTACCATACTTAGAAGTTGTAATTATAGAGGTTAAGGAAGGTTTGTTAAAGCTAGTCTGCTAGTCTGCTTGAAGTTATCAACCATGAAAAAATGTTTGACCTCAATGATAACAAAAGCAGTTCTTATCCAAGTGATCTTTGGAAAAAAATATTGCCTGGGCGGGACAAATGATTGTACTCAATAAGGTGAGAGATGTAGACGAATTTGCAGCGTGAAGGCTGCATGTTTTCTGGAGATTTGGAACAGATATGGAGAGATGGAATGGAGTAAATGACACTGGGTGGAAGTAATTCAGTATTTCCAAAATAAAAGAGTCCTAAAGTGAAAGTGAAAAGTCTGCCAACTTCTACTTGCAATTAGGAAAGAGTGAAAATTTTGTTGTTCAGGTACTTCCGATGAAATGGACTGTTTCAATATTCATTCTGCACTGTAAATCATCTTTTATGGTGGTTGATGGTTGCGAATATCTGGAGGCTGTGACAAAGTTAAAAGTGATATGATGAATTAAATAGGTGAAGAGTTGGTTCCAATGGTTTTTTATTGTTATTGATAGCAAAGATCAAGGAGGTGAAGGCTAAATTCACATAGTATAAATGGAATTGCATAATGTTGAAATAATATGTTATATTAAAGGCGGGGGTGATAATTGGATAGACTTTTAAAGCTAGGATTCTGGTTTTGGCTCAAAGAACAAAGTCAAGTGGTTAGAACTCGGAAAAGGAAAATTCGGTGGTTACTAGGTTAAGAGCTAACAACAGGTTCAATTCCTGATGGAGACCTTTAAAGGCAACAGATTCAAATCATGGTAGAGACCTTTAAAAGGCCTTCAGCGACAGAGTTGCCTATTTGTTCATGAAGGGAGTGAGAAACTGAAATCAAATGAGTTTTAAGCTTCAACATTGCAGGCCTATGTGATAGATGAAGTAAGGGAAGTGGTATTTCAAAGAGGTCCCTTGAAGACTGAACGGACAAGGTATCGTATAAGTGTATAACCATCATTTTGTAACATTATGGAGACTTGAGTATTTATCCTTGTGTTCTTTTTACTAACATTGGCTTTATTAGACCTATATCTTTTTTCATTCTAGTTGCTCAAAAGTTAAAACTTACAAGTAAGAACTAGAGTTGAAAGATCATTAGATGTCTCTGTTCAAAATTCTTCTCAGTCCATATTTCATAATTATTTAAACTTTTTCTCATATGTTTTGTTAGTTTGTAAGAGCAACAGGTTGATGTTTTCTCGAACTCACCTTAGAAACACACCTTTCTATTTGTAGATTGAAACATATTGGAGCAAACTACAATGGACATTATATTCCACAAGTTTTCTTACTACCAAATAATGTAGGTTTAAGGATAGTTTTCGGAATAATGTAGGTTTTGGAATAGTTTCGGTTTAGTCTCACGAACGGAAAGAAAAGTCAGGGGACTTCTTGGTTGAACTTGAAAGGTTTATTTATGACTCTTCATAACCATAGATGTATTCTGGATTCTGGACTTGAAACTGGGTTTTTTGTGTTACTTTTTCATATGAGGAGAATCAGTTGTCACTTTTTGATAGTATTTCATATGATAAGATTATGCAATGTCAGTTTTGTTTATAAACAGACACGTGTAAAATTCACAACCGTGATAATTTGGTAGTGCGTTCTCTTTCTTTGATTAATTGTTGATATCTCAGTCCTTGTTTGTGTTGGAGAATTGGAATATATTGGTGTTGTACTTATTATAAAAGAAGAGCATCTTTCTTTAATGCAATGAATTGATGGCCATTTTTATATATTCTTCTACTTTTGCACTTTTGAAGGTAGGATTTGGTTGTGTTCGTTAGGGATTATTATTCTTTTCAGGGAATCAACTTGGAATACTAATTCAATAAAGTGAACATTTTTATTTACTTTTTTTTTTCAAATATGGAATGATAGTTGCAATGGAATTGGGTTCTTACTTCTTACTAATTATTTTTGTTCATATATGCTATACTTTTAATCAATAGTGGGTTTTTTTTTAAATATATATATATATATATATATTGAGAATGACCATAAATTAACTACACTTTTTTTATATATATATATACCATATGTGCTGTAGCGGGAACTCGAATTTGAGACACTGTCTTACGAATTTGAGACATTGTCTTACGGTGGTTTGTTATTATTCTGTTTATATGGCAAATTCAATACATATCGAATATGGACACAAGCCTAAAAAAAAAAAAAAAAAACCCCTCCAATATCACTTGTAGTTATATGCTTTTATTGTACTATATCTCGATTAGTGGAGTTTTTTTGATAATTTTAAAATTCATCATAAATTCCTTATAATATTGTAAATATTCTAAAATATTGTAATATTTGAAAAATCTTATTGATATAAGGTAAATAACGAAAAATATATATATAATTGGTATTACTTCAAATTTACAACCAAATGATGCAAATATCAAGAAGTTCATAGATTTTTCTCTTAGAAATAGTCTTTATCTATAAAGTTGAAGTTGTAGTAGTAAAATTCATCGGAGTTGCAGCAGCAGAAAGCCGCTTGCATATATCAATGAGTTCAAATCATAACCTCAGGATCCCGTACAAAAAATTTGTTGTTAGAATCGGTGAAAAAAAATTACACTATTCTATATATAAAATAACTTTCTATTACTAGATCCTGTACGAATTATTCGTACGGTCTCACTGATTCTAACATACATGATACCGTACTATAAAGTTATTATATATAGGGTTAATTGCAACAAAATACCTTGACGTTTGGTAATAACACGGTTATATTGAACTTTTCCTTTAATTACAAGAAAATACCCTTGACTAACCGTTGACTGACACTTGATTGACACTTGACCATACTAAATGATAAAATGACCAAAATGCCCTTCTTCAATGTTTTATTAATTATTATAATTTTTATTTTTTAAAAATACTGTAAATATTAAAATAATTAAAAATTAATTAATTATCAATATAAAATTTAGAAGATCAACAACAAAAAATCAAGGCCATCCAGATTTGATCTTCAAAAAAAAAAAAAAAAAAAAAAACCCAAGCAAAATCCTAATTTTTTTTCCTTTGAAAAAAAAACCACAGCAGGCTGTTCAATGAAGATCCAACCAGATCTCCAACTATATCTTCAATGAAGGTCAAATCTGGTTGAACAATTGAGGAATCCTCCCATGTCATCTCTCTCACCTTCTCCTCCATCGCTTCACCCATTGTCTCTCTCCCTCATCCTCCTTTGCCGCTGATTTACTGGATCGTCTTTGTTCCTTATTGGCCGCCGCCGCCTCCGTATCATTTAATCGTTTATCTCCCTCTTCTGTCGCCTCCCTCCCTCCCTCCTCCGCCGTAACACTCGACCATCTCCCTTCCTCCTCCATTCGCCGCCTTTAATCCCACCCTGTGCTCTCAATCTCAATCTTCCAATCAGTTTCCAGAAACCAAAATGTTCAATCGTTCTCCTAAACCAAAAACCTAACTGAAATTGAACCTTTCAAAATTTATTATCAAAATCATAACATAAATAAATTTACAAAAACAAAACAAGTGGTGCACCAGATCTCCAATGAATTAATCTCCTCCCCTACAAAACCCATCAGGCCATCACACCACCGCCAGTGCACTGACGTGAGACCATCATGAACCCATCCCTCCTCGCGCATCCGTCGGTGTCGTTCTCCTCGTCTCCTTTCCTACACGCCACCAAAATTTCTTCCACCCAAATCAAAAACCCAGGAAACTTCTTTCAACCTCAATAAAAACTTCTTCTTCCTTTCACAGAAACTTCATGCCCCAACCAACAAACTTCCTCAACAATATCGAACCGATTTGCTTTGATCTTCTTCATGCAAATCGAACTGATTCGGTTCAGCAAAGATCGAACTTGATCTCAAGTCCTCAAGGAAATATAATTGAAGACCAAACAGTTTTTTTTTTTTAATTGTTTTTACTTTATTATTTTTATAATAAATATATTTGTTCTTAATTTAGTAGCTGAAAAAGTCATTATTACCCTTCCCACAGTTAAGACCACCGTTAAAGCCAACTGTGGTCAAACAGGTTAAGGGTATTTTGCTGTAATTTAGCCAAAAGTTCAATATGGCAATGGTATGGTAAAATGTGAGGGTATGTTATTGCAATTTACCCTTATATATATATATATATATATATTGTCAATTCACAGCACTGATTCCATATGTTTTTTCATATGAGATTTCAAATAAACACAGATGTTAATTGAAAAATGTTCAATTATAACTAGTGTCTAATGGAATTTCGTATGAAAAAACGTACAGAATTCCCGCGACTGATAAATTTTATATCAATTCAAGACATGTCTTATTTTTAAAATTTAGGACCTTCAATTTACAATCTTTAAATGTATATAACATTAGATGAACTTTCAATTCACAATGTTTCAATTCACAATGAGATTTGTATAATATAAGATTTATTTTTTTTGGTTATAATATAAGTATAGAATGACCGTCATTCTGTGGAAAGCAAAACAAAATGATAAACATGTCCAATCCATATGCATCTAATTGCCAGAAATTGAAAGTCCTAAAGAAAAAAAAAATGAAGGCAATACAAATATTATTTACCGTTTTTGTTTTTGTTGTACTTTATCTTAATTTATGGGAGAATCTCTTTCGATATATTTCAAAATTCATCACAAATCTCTATTGATATTCTATAATTTTTAAAACTCTGTTCAAATTTCATGATATAAAAACGTTGGGAAACTTTTTAAAATATGTAAAAAAAAAATAAAAAAAATTCACATGATAATATATTTAGAATATCTTCTATGGTTCATTCATCAAAGGACGATCATCAAATAGGCCCTGGATTTTTTTTTATTTTTTTTTAAAATTCCAAATAGTTTGCGATTTATCTATTTTTGAACAATTTGTTCCCTAACTTTTTTAAAAGTGTCAAATTGTTGATTGACTATTTAAAAGTGACCAAATTAGTCATGTTAACCGTTTATTTAACATTTTGACTTTAACTAAAAATTTGAAATTACTTTAATACCCTTATTTAAAATTATAATGAGAAATGTTATTGATAATCCATTAATTATTTATTTACACTCCATTTTAAATTTTCTTATTAATGATAATTTTAACCTGAATTAAAATTACTAAACAAGAAAAGAAAGTTCTAAAGACACTTCAAACCATATTTATTTTTAGAAAACAATTTTTTTTCCATCTTTATTTATTTTATTTTTTTCCACTTTTGTGTTTTTTTCCCTGTTTTACAAACCCTAACATATCTTCTTCTTCTTCTTTTCAAAATAATTTTTTTCTCTCACCTCAATCATTATCATCACCAAACCCTCAATCATTATCATCACAAGTTTATATATATATATATATATATATATATATATTTTTTTTTTTTCTAGTGATAGTAATGATTGAACGTGGGTGGTATTATATATGAGTGAGTTTCTCGTGAGGGATCCTTTATTTTAATTTCGGTAAGGACCATGATGAAAACACATCCATTTTAATGAATTTTAATCTGAATTTTTTTTGTGGATGATGAGTTCATTGAAATCTATCTGTGAACAAAAAATGTATCGGTTTATTGTTTTTATCCACCAATTTATATTTTATTGTTTTTATCACTTTTGACCACTTTTGGATAAAATTACCCCAAAATTTTACTTCACCTGACAATCTGACATGTAACTTGATTACATGCCATTTGATTCCAAGTTACATACGAGTTAATTTTTCAAGTTACATGTTAGTTAAGTTTTAAATTACATGCCAATTGACTTTCAACTTACATGTTAATGATTTTCAATTTACATACCAGTTGATTTCCAAACTTTTGGGTGGGTGAAATGAAAACAAAATGGAGGACAATCTTATCTGTTCAATGCTAAAGGTGATAAGTATAATAAAATATAAATTTTTGGCTAAAAACAATAAACCAATAAATTTTTTGATTACCTCTTACAATTTCCTTCATATATATATATATATATATAAATTTATTTTTTCTAGAAAAATATATTTAAAATTATTTTTTTACTCAATAGAATTTTTGTTACTAAACTTAAAATCCAAAAGAGAAAAATAAATATTATTTTTCTATTTTCGCATATTGATCTCTAAAACAGTTTTCTTATTGTTTTGTTCTCCTCAGTTTTGTTCAGTTTTATTCCCTGTTTTATTTTTATTTTATTACTTCATATCTCTTTTCCATTTTCCGTTTCAAATTTTTGAAAGAGAAATATTCAAAACGGGTAATATTAAAATAAAATGGAGTGTCAAAAGATAAAAGAGATATTATTATTTTTAAAGAAATATTTATATTGTTATTAACTTATTATAATTGCCTTCGCAAAGCAGTTTGGTAGAACCGGGTAATGATACGGCATGAAGGGATGAAACATGATTAAATTGATCTATTCATTCCCTTATCATCAATGACATGAGCAAATATGATCTAAATTGCATGTCTAATTGCAAACACAAGTGCACGCACCTAATAGTTGTTGTGGAAATGGTGAGAAATGTCACCTTTTTAAGTTGGTGTTGTAAGAAAGTCACCACTTTAATAACTTAAGTTTAAAAGGCACCTATTATGGTGAACAGACAAAAATGCCCTTACTTTACACATTCTCTTACTTTGAAATTTTCTGAAACTTTATTCTTTCATTTTCTTCATAGAGGTCTGTTTAACAGACCTCCAATGGAGATTGAACATCAAAACAGACCTCCATTAGTTTAGTGGCGCTACGCAAACTCATTTTCAAAAAGGCTCGATTTCAGTTCAAAAAGGCACGATTACAGTTCAAAAAGGCACGATTTCAGTTCAAAAAGGCTCGAAATTTTTTTCAAAAAGACTCGATTTCAGTTCAAAAAGACTCGAATTTTTTTTTCAAAAAGGCACGATTGCAGTTCAAAAAGGCATGATTTCAGTTCATAAAAGCTCGATTTCAGTTCAAAAAGGCTCGAATTTTTTTTCAAAAATGCTCGAATTGTTTTTTTCAAAAAGGCACGATTACAATTCAAAAATGCACGATTTCAGTTCAAAAAGGCTCGATTTCAGTTCAAAAAGGCTTGAATTTTTTTTTCAAAAAGGCACGATTTCAGTTCAAAAATGCACGATTTCAGTTCAAAAAGGCTCGAAATTTTTTTCAAAAAGGCTCGAATTTTTTTTTCAAAAAGGCACAATTACAGTTCAAAAAGGCATGATTTCAATTCAAAAAGGCTCGCATTTTTTTTTCAAAAAGGCACGATTTCAGTTCAAAAAGGCTCGATTTCAGTTCAAAAAGGCTCGAATGTTTTTTTCAAAAATGCACGATTTCAATTCAAAAAGGCTCGAATTTTTTTTTTCAAAAAGGCACGATTGCAGTTCAAAAAGGCTCGATTTCAGTTCAAAAAGGCTCGAATTTTTTTTCAAAAAGGCACGATTTCAGTTCAAAAAGGCTCGAATTTTTTTTTCAAAAATGCACAATTTCAGTTCAAAAAGGCTCAATTTTTTTTTCAAAAATGCACGATTTCAATTCAAAAAGGCACGATTTCAGTTTAAAAAGGCTCGAATTTTTTTTCAAAAAGCCACGATTTCAGTTCAGGAAAAAGTTCAAAAAGGTTCTCTTAATGTTTGAAAAAGACACAAAGTGACAAAAAGGGGTATTTTTGTCTGATCACCTAAATAGGTGCCTTTTAAACTTAAATTAGTAAACCAGTGATATTCTTACAAAAAGTGCCCCAAATAGTGACAAAAAAATTTTGACCCCAATAGTTGTTTATGGAATAAACATAAAAGAAAATATGAAGAATGAAGAATGAACAAAATTATATCTTTTAATGAGTTTGTACAAAACAATAAAAATAATAATTACATACCCTCAAAAAGTTAGTTTAGTGCCAACAACTTCGAATGAGATAAAATAGTTTTGAAAACAGGGGTTAGAACTTAGAACTTGGAAAGAGGAAACTTGACAATAAATATAATATAAAATTAGTTTAACTTTAGTTTTTAATATATATATATATTTGTGTGTGTGTGTTTGTAATAGTTTGGGTTGGGTTATGCAGGTTGTTAAAACTCAACCCACAAACCAACCCAAACCAATCAGGTTGCTAAAAAACAATCCAATCAGTTTTTTTAATTTAACAAAACCAAACCAACCCGCTTAAATTGGTTTGGTTTGGACGGGTTGATCAGTTTGGCGGTTTGGGTGCCCACCCCTAGCCATAGGGATACCAATGGTATTGGTCGGGGACGGGTTTTCCATTACCATCCCCAATCCCAATTTGTATGAGAAATATCATTCTCGGTGAATACACACCTTATAATAAACGATACTGGTACGGGGATTCCCCATTAGGGGATCGATTCCTTGCCCCATACCATCCTCATCTTATTAATTTATTTATTTTAATGACTTTTTAATAGAGACCATATCAAAATTCTTGAATAATATAAAACCGGTAACAATTAACAAACTCTAAATCAATTATAGCATAACACAGTTCATTAACAACCTCTAAAAGAGAGGGAAAATTACACTAAAAGTTGTAGTTATATATATATATATATATATACAGAAATGTTCAAGTCAGTGCGCACTTATATAACTTCATCAGTGCGCACTTATATAACTTCATCAGTACGTTGGATGTGGATCATTAGATTTACATACTTTGACTCAAAGTGTATGCACTTGTCAAAACTTCTTCATAATCAGTGGTCCACATGTATTGATACTGATGCAGTTATATCAGTGCGCATTGATGTGAACAGGACCGTGTATATATATATATATATATATATATAAATGTTTAAGTCAGTGCGCACTGATATAACTTCATCAGTGTGTTGGATGTGGACCATTAGATTTACATACCTTGACTCAAAGTATATGCAATTGTCAAAGCTTTTCATAATTAGTAGTCCACATGCATTGGTACTGATGTAGTTACATCAATGCGCACAGATATGAACGAGACCGTATATATATATATAATGGGTATGTGGATGGATCGGGGCGGGGATTGAGAATCCCAAAACCATACCGAAATTAAATTGGGGATCGAAAAAATTACTAAACCCATACCACAACATAAATGGTAAACACTAAACCTGTCTCGAACGGAATGGGTCCCTAAACCAATAAGTAATTTTGACATCCCTAATCAGCCGCTCCTCTCACTCACTGTATTTATTTCTTTTTCTGTGTCTATTACTCTCTTCTAATGTCGTCTTCATGATGCAAGCAAGTACTTATTAAAAAGTATAGAAATTTTGACGGCATGGATTATTGATTTTCTTGAAATAATATTAATTATCATTTGGCTTTAGGGTTTTGGTTTTTGACATTTTGTTTATAAAAAATCAACTAAATAAGTAGCCCAAAAGTAAAAAGAGGTAATTACACCAAACTCCCATGAGGTTAGCTCTTTTACACGCGGAAATAACTTTACCGTTAATTGACACCTACCTCCCCTGCCGTTAGGGTTTGACCGTTAAGTTTGAGATTTGACCGTTAAAAAATAATAAAAGACATAAATATCCCTAATTAACCAAAATAAAAAATTGAAAAAAAAAATCTAAAAAAAAATCTTTTAAAAAAATTAAAAAATTAGTAATTTAACAAAAAATTAATAAAAATGAAAAAAGTTATAAAATTAAAGATCTTTAAAAAGACCTTAAAAAAAATTGGATCTCCACGTATCATTAAAATAAATAAATAAATAAATAAACTAAAATTGATGGGTGGAGATCCAATTGATCCAAATGGACCTCCATGATCAACCTCTTTATCATCATCCTCGTCTTTCAACCGCAATCATCAACCTCATCTCTCCACCATCGTCATCATCTTTTAATCTCAATATTTTCCAGATTTTTTTTCTTATAAAAAAATTTCACAAAGAATCTAAAAACAAAAACTCATGTATGGTGTAAATAAAATAGAATTTTTTTAACAAGGCAAAATTTTAAAAAAATAAAAATGTGGAGATCCAATCCGGAGAGATTGGAGATTGGATCTCCAGTTTTCCATGGATCCTCATCCTGATCCCAATCATTATTCTCTTTATCACAAACTCACAGTAGGAACAAAATTGAAAAGCTTGGAATTACAATTGGTTGTGTTGAAGAATGGAATCACATATGGTTGTTGAAAAGCAAAAGTGAAAATAGAACCAGACACCCAGTCAAAGAAACCAAGGAGGAGGCGTCAGGCATGTGGGGTCATTCACCATTTCACCTGGTTGTGTTGAAGAATGGAATGAACCACATATGGGTTCAACTTCTGGGTTATCCCGATTCCAATCCCGAATCATCATCCTATATAGTTTGTGTCAACGATCCATAGTCGTCATCTTCATTGTCATCATCATCATCATCCCACGGATTCCCACCTTCACTTCACTTCACTCCACTTTAACACTCCGAAAATCTAGCAGCTTCCATCAAAACCCAATTGAAAAAAAAAAAAAAAAAATCTCTTTTTTACTTCATAAATAGATCGAAACAGAACAAAGACATAGAAACTCGGAAAAAAAAAAAAAAAAAAAAAAAAAAACAGTTATGTAATGGTCTGGTTCAAGAATCTAATCTTAATCCCACTTTTAAAATCGTCATCGAAATCGCTTCTCAAAACAACACCACGACCCGCCATGAATAATTTTGCGCTCTTTTCTCTCTTGCATATGAGACGATTCATTCTCCATGAATCGCGACACCTCTTCTATTCGAGATTCGCGATTCGCAAACAGGGGTGGTTTCGCAACGGGGGATGGAGATCTCCATGGATTATTGTATAGATTGGATCTCCACCTCCCTTTCTTCTTTTTTTTTTTTTTTTTTTTTTTTTTTTTTTTTTTTTTGCCTTTTAAAAAAATAATATCTATATAATCTCCACTTTATTTTTCGGTTTTGGTTTTGTTATTTAATTTATGTTTAGATTAATTTATTTCGGTTAATTAATAATTTAAAACTTAATTTCGGTTTAGATTTTTTTTCAATTTTTATTTTGGTTAATTAGGGGTATTTCTGTCTTTTATCATTTTTTAACGGTCAAATCTCAAACTTAACGGTCAAACCCTAATGGCAGGGGAGATGAGTGTCAATTAACGGTAAAGTTGTTTCCGCATGTAAAAGAGCTAATCTCAGGAGTTTGGTGTAATTACCTCAAGTAAAAATTAGCAATCCAAATGTCAAATAAATTAAATAGAGTGACAATATTTGCACCCTTCAAAAATCTTATGTACACCCCTTTTTGTATGTAAATTCCATTAATTTTTTTAAAATTTTAGAGTTTGTAAGTACAACCCATATGTTACTGAAAATGTGACAGCTAAGGTGTCACTTGGTGAGTAGATATATATTAATTGGTTAATATATATCTACTTACCAAATGACATATCAACTATCATATGTGTTGAGATGGAAAAGATGAGATTGTAGGTGAGATATCTAATATTACTGATAATATTGTTAACAATCTTGTTACACTGAAAATGTTGTGGGCCCACAAGATTTGTTTTCTCCCATCCCGTTGAGCCCCAAACAATTGATGAGATTGAATTTATAGTTTCATCCCTTGATCGTGACCCCGATCACCAAACATAAAGATAATATAATATCCAACATGCCAAAGAGTTTTAAGTTTTAATCAAATAAGAAGGATGAGGTGTGAAGAGTCCTTCAAAAAAAAAAAAAAAAAAAAAAGGTGTGAATAGCGTGACAACTCTAGATTTTCTCTTTTTTGTTATTACAAGTGTGGTACTGTGGGCTGAATATTTATTCATATAATATGATATATCTACTCTCACAACACCAAAAATAAAATTTACATGTTTGTAAGTTGTAAAATGGGCATAGTGGAACTTGAATTCATTTTTTCTATTATAATTAATATATGAACTTTAAGATGATGTGAAGAATGATACGACAAATACAAATCATTTGTTACATTATTTGAATATATATATATTTTTAATATATATACCCCTTCGAGTTTAGTGATTCAAATATGAAATATTATTGAGCTGAATGAGCATTATTTAGTGATTCAAATCTGAAATTTGTTTTCAAGGGGGGGCCGACCATTTCTGAAACTAGAGGGAGAAAAAATTGAGACTTTGTGTGAACCCTTTAATAAATTCAAAGCATTTAAGAAAATTTTGAAAAATTTTAACACGGAAAGATTTTTAAAACTTATCCTAAAACTTAAAAATATAAATACAATACAGGATCCGTGAAAGGAGGAATTCGTCATTTTGAGCTAAATTCAAAGTATACAATTGTCATTTCAATAAAATAGTGCTCTTTCCATGCCAAACTCCCCCAACCCAACCTCCACCTACCGACTAAACAACTAACACCGTCAACTACCACGTCATCAGGCATTAATTAAAAACACCAGAATATTCCTTCAACTATCCGGATATTAGAAATTAACGGCGTCTCCGGATTTCAACAATTCAACGTACAAGCAGACAAAGAAAATCTCTTCTTAAGTAACGGCGCCGTTAATACAGAAGAATATATCGTCTCATTTCAACTTTTCAAGTACAACGTTAACGTACGGGGTTAGGTGCTGTGCGGATCAAACAAAGAAGAGAAGGTGAGACTGAAAGTGACTCAAATCAAAAATTAAAATTAATTAATAATAAAATTAAGGTATAATTTGTAAACATCCCTATATCTTTCCAATATATCATTTGCTTAGCCACTTTTGCAAAAAATTAAAAATTGGAATGATTTATTAGTTTCAAGTCTTCTCGGTTTCTAAAATTGAAAAAAAAGGACGAATATAGTTACCTAAGTAGTAAATTTGATCGTATTTGACTGTTAAAAATAAATATATCATTTAGATGGTGACGTAGGATATTGGTTTATGTTTATTATAATAAATTAAAAAAATTATAGTTTAAATAAAAAGTTATAAAAATATTTATAAATTAGGAAAAAAGAATAAAAGAGGCCATTATAAGATCTAATCAAGGAGATTGATATCCTCCATTCAATATTAAATTATTTTTAAATTTATAGGAGAATCCAATTTTAATTATAACCGGTCTATGAACCCGTGCATTGCACAAGTTTTGATTTATAAGAAAATTATCTTGTTTTAAGAATAAAAAAAATTCGTTAAAACAATTGTAGTTATGGCATTACATTACTTTTGATTTTCATCTATTTTAATTGGTAATTAATTAGGCTTTTATAAAGTTAAAATGAGATCAAGAGAACGTACTCGTAGGATTCATAAGTATGCTTAGATTCTGGTGGAAGGCATGACACATTGACACTTTCACAACAAACTTCCATACCCACCTCATCGAAGTTTGACTGCTTCACCCCAACAAAATTTTATAAAATAAAAATAAATAAAATCCTTACAGTTTATGCAAACGCATACGGTAGATGACACAATCAGTACCTCCATCTAATTAATAGATACACACATTGAGCATTACCTACTAATTTAAAAATTATATAAAAAAAAATTAAAAAAATTAAAAAAAAAAACTAATTTTTCGCTTGAAAAACCTGCTATACTTGCTTCTCCAGATTAATATATATATATATATATATATATATATATATATATATATATATATATTGTGTTAGAAAAGAAAACACAATGCATCAAAGCAAAACCCATCATCCTCTAGAGTTTTCTCATCTTTCTACTCTAAAAGCCCCACCAGATGAGATCACAAATCAAGAGGCTTTTATCATGCCCCGGGAAGTTGCCACATAATAATATTATACCCATTTCCTCCCTTTACTATGGTCCACGATGTCTCTTGCTTGCAAAGTGCCTCGGAAAGAGGTTTTTTGCACTGGAGATAACCAAAATTGTTCCTATGAAACTTAAAATCCAAAACCAAAAAAATTATATACTTCTGTAATAGTATAAGCACACAATCTAAACTCATATTAATGCATAACTATCACAAATAATCAGTAATCTCCAAAAACAATATATAAATTAAATTGGACACTAATAACAAAATAGATATTTGAATAGCAAAAATTAAATTAAGAAGCTTAAGATTTTTTATTTAAAGAGAAAAAAGAAAAAAGAAAAAAAAGCCTTGACCTACCTTTGGGGGACAACCATAAGTTCCATATAACCGCCAAATGAGAAATTTGGGAATCCAATTTGGTTGTTGATTTTGTCTTTGTTTTGATCAAACTCGGGTAATGCTGCCGTGGCAGAACCTCCATAGTTATTCTTCAATGAAAATTTTAAATTTATAGAAAATGAATTGAAAAAGGAAGAGTTGAACAATAAAGGGACATTATTAATTTAGTGCATGTATTGAAGTATAATTATTAAAGAGCTCAATGTATAAATTAAATAAGAATAATGCTACTTTATCTAAATTTGGTGTCCAAATCTGGTACCCAAATGATGTGGTAACACTCTAATCCATTTATTTAAATCATACAAATTTTTTTTTAAGAAGAAAACAAATAATTAATGTCTAAGTTTTAAAATGAAAAACTAATTGGAAGAATACCAAAAGAAAAACATTTATTAATATGAATAAATTTAGCTTTATGTTAAATTAAGGAATACAAAAATGTCCATGTTCATAATAATAATAATAATAATAATCTATTTAATAAACAACTAATTAATTGTTAAGAAAAAAAAAAAAAAAAAACTAATAATGGCTAAAGCTTTTGTAGATATAGAATTTAATGTCACAGTTCTCTCACGAGTCACGGTGACATGTGGTGCCGTGAGAGTTCCATTATAAGGTATTATATAGATTTCATTTTTTTTGTTTTGTTTTTTGTTTAACTATTACAATATTTTGGGATTGAGGAAGATATATAACTCGAACACATAACCTTTTAGATGTAGATGTGAAGGGCTTACCATTAAGCCAACCTCATATTATCAATCATAATTTCATTTTATTTTAAAATTGTATAGTATACATCTGTTGAAACACTATGGACCAATTATAATTTTAATTTATGATATGACAATTTTATTTAATTAACATGTGAACTATCCCACTTAACAGTTAACACAAGTAAATTGAATAACCTAACACAGTAACACATCATAATTTATGATACATGTTAGAAGGTTGAGCTACTTACAGCTAAGTATAATTATTGACTTATTATTAGTAATTAGAATTCAATACAAGAGATCTACAGATATTAAAAATTAAAAATTTAAACAAATTAACAGATAATAACCCTTTCTTACATAACTACCCCTGCAATCATGTTTGTACTATTGCTAAATCAGTAAATCCTATATTAGAAATCAAATTATGAATCCGTTTTTAAAAAAAGGGTTTTCTATTTTCAAAACAAAATTTTTTTGTTTACCTGTTTTTTGAAAATGAAAAACAATATTTTTAATTTTATATCAAAAAGTTAAAAACAACAATTTACTGTTTTCGATCATTTTTAAAATTAACCACGATATTTCTCTCCAAAGAACTACAATTTTTTTTTTTTTTTTATATAAAAAATAGTATAAGATGGTGACATAGGATATTGGTTTATGTTTCTTATAATAAATTTTTAAAAAAATATATTTTAAATAAAAGGTTACCTGAATTGGGTAAAGTAACATTACTCTATATTAAATTATTTTTAAATTTATAGTTGAAACATTATGAATCCAATTTTAATCCAAATTTAATTTAATTTTAAAATTTTATAGGTTACTTGAATTGAAACACTATGGACCAATGATAATTAAAATTTATAATGTAAACAGTTTCATTTAACTAACATGTAAATACACACCGATTATTAATTATCTCATTTAACAGTTAACATATGTAAATTGAATAACCTAACACATCATAAGTTATGAATCAAATTAAGAATCCCAACATTCTTGAAAACTAATAAACCCTTAATCGTTGGATTAATTGACAGAAGTTATATATCATCGTCATACTCATGGACATCTTTAAACTCAAGTGATCATTCTAGTCGTGTTTTGCAATTAACAAAACACAAGTGTTATTTAGAAGAAATAAAGGTGCACTTTTGGAATTTGGCCATAAAAATTAAATTGCTGCAAATAATAATAAAAGAAAGAATAGTTTGCTTTTTTTCCTCTATAAAAAAGACTGGTTGAAGTATTTATGCTTACACACAAAAACAGAAGAAGATCGAGAGAATCAGAGAAGAGAGAGAGAGACGGTGATTTAAAGTGTAAAGAAGAAGAAAAGATCTTTGTGTATGGCCGCCAATTTGAACAGCACTCGAGGGATCGCTAACTTTGGGAAGCGACTCGTCAACCAGTTCATCACTCGCGATCCGACTCACTCCTCCTCCAGCTCAACTCGCTCCGCTTTCAGGTCTGTCTCTCTATAACATCTTCTTGTACGCGATTTGCAGACCAATCGATTAGATTTTTTTCTCTCGCACAATCACCAAAAATTGTTATTCAACTGTGATCTGAGTCTCTGAACAGTTAGCTTCTTTTTTTTTTTAGCATTTGATTATCGTGCTAGTCAAGAATAGTCATTAATCTGTTCTTATTATTATTATTATTATTATTATTTTTGGTTTTAATTTTCATTTTCTGTAATATTGTTGTTCTTGTTATTTTTGGATTTTGTTTTTGTTTTTAAAAGACTTTTTGGACAGAAAAAAAGTGTGTGTTGCCGTACGGTAGTGGCGTTTGGATAAGGACAGATAAACTAACATGGTCCGTCGATGTTGGACACTTGGACGGTTGTCAATTAAGGGTTGTTTAGTAATTTCAAGCGTATATGTTTTTTTTTTTTATTTTTTTTTTTAAATAAAAATAAATATCCTCTCTTTTTAGGTTATTTTATTTCATTCAATAAAATAAATCAATAATTTCTCAAAAAATAAAATAAATTAATAGGACTTTTTAATTCATGCTCAAAATATATGTATTTCACGCATATATGCATTTTATTTTATTTTTTTAAAAACAAAACAATTTTTTAGTTTTTTTTTTGTTTTTTGTAATCATACAAAAAAAAAAAAGAAAAGAAGAAATAATGAACAAATAATATCTCATTGGACTATTAACTTATTTGCTGCTGTAAAAAGGAAAAAAAAAATATTAATGTGAATTTTTATTCATGATCAAAATATATTTCTTTGTTTCATTTACAACAAATCATTTTTGGAAACTCAAAATTTTTATGTAGTAAATGCCTCTCCTATAATTTTCTTCTACAAATCAGTTAAATGTAGGATAAATATATTTAATTAATATGAACATATACATTTTACATTGCGATTGTGTTATGTGGTGAAATTTGTATATGACAAAATAGCAATGGAAGATGCATCATTCTTGCATACAAATTTTTTTCCCCACTTATAATTACAAAAAAAAAAAAAAACATCTTTCAATTCTGATAGGTTTAAATTCTATTTTTTTTCTCAGAAAATAAAGTTATTGTCTGCTAAAATAGCTAGTATTATTAAAATATTCGAGATCATGATTCACGTCTCATTGACATTAAGTTAAATTTTAACCATTTTTATACTGATTTAGTTTTTGTTGATAAATATTTATTAAATTACGAATAAAAACACGACGGCCTTGAGGCATTTTATATAATATTTTAATTTTGTGCTGACTCATTATGATCTCGGTTTCCAATTGTTTTTTAATGTTGAATGTTTTTTGTCCGACTCCTTGTTGATTTATTACTTTGGGGAGTTGAGGAAAAAAAACTGATGAGAAATGCTTATAAAATGCCAAAGGTTGGACTAGAATCTTTAAACCATTAACAGGGAAAAAGAGGTGGGGAACATACATTCCCACAGACTTAGGGTAGAATTCAGATCTTGAATAAGATTTTAGAGATATTTTTAAAGGCGTGATTTTTTGTTGTCATCTTTCACATCCTAGTGTTTCTGTCATTACAAGAATGGAATAAAATAGATAGGGTAGGTTGCAAGTCGTTTTCTGTTCGAGTCGAGTCCCTTGCTTATCACGTGACTAACAACATCCCAATTCCCAATTCCCAATTTTGGTGGGTACAACCTACAAACAATATCGGATAATGCTCTCCTAAACCACGTCCATGCCACGTGCTTTGCACCTAAACCGATAATTTCAAATAAAAACTTTTATTTAATTACTTCACTGGTTCTGGACTGTACTTGTTATAGAAATCAAAATATTATTTGTCATAAATCATGCATGCTCATCCTTAGTTTGATCTCATTAATTCATTTATATATATAAAAACCTAATTTGACTTGCATAAGAGATTAGATCGAATCAAATCTCAGTATAAAAAATTAATCTGAGTTGCATTGGTCACACTCGTAGCATAATCTCGTTAGGTCTCGATTCAGACTAAAAATAAAATATACTTGTAAGGGATATACTTATACAAGTCAAGTTGTATCTAATTTGCTATGAGATGAAACCAAATTACGAAAATGTCATCAGCTTTTGATTTACCTGAATTCATTAACTTAAGTATTGGATTGTCACAGTTGATTTTTATGAATACTACTATATCATTAATTTATGATGAAGAAAGTCATAATTTGTAGAATTGGTGATGATATTGCAGGAGGTCTGCACACACATCAGCATATGATAAGAACGTTGATGATCAGGTCCGACCAGCTGTAGTTCCGGACGATGTGATTCAGCCCGAATCTGATAAGTACTGGGCACCACATCCACGAACTGGGGTATTCGGACCTGCGACTGAGAACCACGAATCTGCAGACGGGGACTCACCTGCGAATGGTCGCGACGAGTCAGTTTTGGAGGAGAAAGCCTGGTTCCGCCCCACCAGTCTAGAGGACTTGGAGAAGCCCCTCCATCCTTGAAAGTTGAAACACTACTGTTCTGCTCATATTATCACAGGTGTGTACGTGGTGTGGGCTAGTCTACATATATATAGTTTTCTAATAACTGCAGTTGAATAATAATACTACTGGTTTTATGTTGAAAATATATAATAGCTGGTTTTGAAAGTTATCAAAGTGCAAACTTAAAACTATTATTTGATGAAAGATGATGATGACGAACTCAGTAGTGTGTGTATGTAATATATGTGTGTATGTGGGTTGTCATCATCTTGTATTTTGGTGTAAAACTCTTGCTTATAATATTGATGCTAGTATTTGGTTCTCACTTTTACTATATTCATAACTTAATTTGCTTCCTTAAAGCTTAAACATACAATCAAAGAGAATCAGTAATATTTATCTTAGCTTTTTTATGTTAATTATGAGTTAAATTAAACTTTGTAGGCTTGAGGGTTCAAATTTTCAATAATTTTAATTGAGAGTTTAATATACAAAATTTTATGTAAAACTTAAAAAAACAAAATGTGGTTCATGGTCCTAAGGAGGGCACCTCCATCCTAATAGTATACACACATTAAGATAATCTTTTATAATTAAAAAAGACTCTGTAAGTTTTATGGTATTGAGAAGCCAAAGTAGCACGGATAAGGGGATACAATATGAGGATATGACAAATCTCTAAAAACTAGGATACGGATACAGTATGATATGTCAATTAAAATAATATATATTTATATTTAAAAAAATAATAATAATATATGAAAACATAATCCAATATTCTATTCAAAACATATTCTTAATAAAGATGTCATAAAATCCATAAGTTATAACATATAACAAAATCCAAAAGTCATAAACATAAGGCATAGCATATTACAAAATCCAAATAAAACATAAAAATAAAAAATAAAAAAATCATAAAACATAGGGAAAATATCATTTTCGTTTCTATGGTTTACCCTTATTATCCGTTTTAGTTCCCGTCGTTCCAGTATTGGTTCGTTTAGTCCTTTTGGAACGCATTCTGTTAAAATAAGGTCTTCTGACATGATCAGAGGGTAAAATGACGGTTTTGCCTTTCTAATAAATATTTAAACGATTAAAAATAATAAATTTTAAAATGGGTTTGGTGGAGATCCATATTAGATATCCACCATTCATCTCATCCCCATTTCAATGCATTTGTGAGGAAAATAGGGAAATAGGGATGGGAGGACATCCCCATTTCAATTTGGGGATGAAAATCATCCCCAACCCCCCCCCCCCCCCCCCCCCCCCCCCCCCCCTTATTTCCCTATTTTTTTTTCCAAAAATTTCCCCTCAAATGGGGATGGGGAAGTGGGGATTTGGGTAATTGGGGATAAATGCTCATCCCTAGGCACTAGCTTCTCTTGGGAGGGCTTTCAAAATTCAAAAGTCATTTTCCTTTGACATCCAAACACTTTTAAAAGTGGCGTTTAGCATCCAAAAGAGCTTTTAACCCCTCCAAAAACTATACCAAATAATAACCTCGCTTAAATAATAAAATCTTCCGGTACCAACTCTGTGGAATGTACTACAATAATAACCTCACTAAATGCATTAGATAATAATTTTTTATTGAAACCTTTAAGACCCAATGAATATATAAATTTATAATTGATTAATTACATAAAAGAAAATTTATAATATATTAATGAACTTTTTGCTTCACTTAAACCGAACTCAACTTCATATAAATATAAATATAAATATAAATATATATATATATATATATTTTGTAGCAAATAGTTATTTAAGATTACTACCGCTTGAAATACCTCTTTTGGATAAACAGTTGGTAAAATACGACTGTCATCTATATTATGATTGTCATTGGTAGACGTATTCATTACCACATGAATAATCTCTTCATCGATAGACAATTTCATCTCCGTATCATTTCCACTATGATAATTCAAAAGGTGTTCAACATCGATCATATTCTTATTTTGACTACATCCATTGTTTTTTTTTTAATATATAAGTCATACATGTATTTGGGTCAAAATTAGAATAAAAATAGAAGCTTTCTAGTGTGATTACATGTCGGCATGTGAGTTGAATGTGATCGTGCCTAAAAAAATACAATATCACAATGGCCAAAAAGCAATACATGTACAAGTAATAAAAACATAAAACTCTTTTTAAATTAATAAATATACATTTATCGATAAATAAATAACCCCTCTAAAATAGTAATTTTCTTTAGTCCAAACAATATTATTTTATATAGGTTTTACTGTATTTAAATACCTTTCAACAAAAAAAAAAAAAAAAAAAAAAGAGTAGATAATACCTTTGCTAAAGGTGCGTGTGATATATGTTTTTTATTTGCTATTTTCATAAAAAGAAATTTGAAAATGAAAACAATGTTTTTTGTTTCATTTTCGAAATATGAAAACTCGTCTGGTAGCATACACTGAAAGTTGTATTTTGAAAATAAAAGTGATAAAAACATGTCTAATAGATAAACTAAAAAATATCAATAAAAAAGATGTAATATCAAATTTACTTTTACATTATAACCTATTATCATTTAACACTAAAACCATAAATTAATATTATAGATTTTTTTTTAAATATATGTAATAAATTTTTAGAAGAAGAAGAAAAGAGAGAAAAAGAAATAGAAAAACTAAAAACCATCTTTTTAAATGAAAAACATGTTTTCCGTGTTTTTCATTTTTAAGATCATTTTTGTTTTTCTTTTTTTCTTTATTTTTTGAAAAAAAATAATTTATTACCGAATGCGAATTCAAAATTATTTTTGAAAAATAAAAACAAAAACACTTGAAACATTGTGAGACTGAATGAACATCATTTATCATAGAGGCACATTAGACGTAAGTTTAGTGAATTGGGATAATGCCACGTACATAGATGGAGATATTTACAAAGAGAAGGATTATGTTGAAGTTGATAGGATTGTGGATTTGTGGTCCTAGTCATCGATGATTTTTAGATCATTTATCAAATGCCACTAATGTCAAACAATAAACCTGATAAGATAACTTTCCCAGTCCATTTTTGGAATCCTTATTTGTTGCCTCTATCCATCAAGAAAAGACTTCAATCTGGATTATTTTTGGGAACAAAAACCTCCCAAATGTTAGTAAAGATCAGTGTTCGAGAAATCGGCCGCATAGGCCGATTAATCGGTTCAATACAACTGATCGGCAGCAAACTGAGGCGAAATGACCAAAATCGGCCTTATTAGTCGGTGACCGATTAATCGGCCAAAAATGAAATAAAAAGAAAAATTAAAAATAAAAAAAGGTGATTAGATTTTTATGTAGAAAAATAAAAAAAATAGGTCTAAATTTACTGGCCGATTAATCGTCAATTAATCACCGACTAATCAACCTAGGTGCTAGGCACTGGGTCTACACTCGACTAGTGCCTAGCGGTTGCTAGAACACCGGTAAAGATCAAACATATAATGTTTGATCATTGACATCAAGTCATATTTATACAAGAAGATATTATGCAACATGACAGTGCCACATTGATAATGCCACTGCATTCGAAGTCTATATATTTACAAGAGAAAACCTTACAAAAAATATTATATTAATAGTTAGGGCGTCAAACATAAATAATTCAAAATTTCTAACAAAGTTTCCATAAAAAAGGGTTTTCATTATTCAAATTTATATTGTTAATTGTTGTCATAAAAAAACTGATCTATCGGCAGGCCCGGCCCTATTGAGAGCTAAGTGAGACAATCGAAAATGAGCTCATTTTCTATAGTTCATCTCGACCCCGAAAATCTCAGGGCCAGGCCTGTCTATCAGTCTTCTCATTCTCCAAATTTTGTTCCTTGGTATTGATTGGTTAAGAGAAAGACGACTAAAAGAGGGTGTTGTCTTCCGGATAAGGTTTCGATGAACAGACAAATAAAGTGGTCTTGATAAGAGTTTTTGTTACATATTAAAAATAAAATAAAACAAAATCTATCAAATAGTAGATATTTTCTTCAAAATCAGATAAGAGCATCTCTAATGCAAATATGCATTTTTGAGTTTTTAAATAGTGCCACATCAGCATTTCTATTTATTATGGGCCCACTTTTGAATTTTTTTTTAAAGAAATGCATATTCACATCTCCAATGTAATTATCTAAAGTCAAATATGCATCTATTTTATGTCCAATCATAATAAAACAATTATTACACTCTCTCTCTTCTTTTATTTTACAATTAAATGATGTTTAATCTTATTGGTGGAAAGAGTTGAAAGCTTTAATCTTATTGGTGGAAATAGTTAGAAATCCTAGTCAGCATTTCTAGGAGAGTTTCTAGAATTAGAAACCCAACTCCATATTCTCTAACTTTTTTTTGGCCACATCATCTCCATATTCAACTTAGATAATAGCATTGGAGAGAGTTTTTCTAACTTTTTAAATATCTATCATATGTGGCACTCTATTTTCTCCAAATGCATAATAGTATTGGAGATGCTCTAAAATATCATTCATTTTACTTCGACACCCACAAAGGGATATTGTTTCAATTTAGATAAAATTGATATATATTTCTTCATTTTTTAAAGTAAAGAATACCAAAAGTGTTTTTTTTTTAGTTTTTTTTTTAAACGGTTGGCAAGAATTTTTGGATATAATTGAACAGTCTTTCTATTATCAGTTCGAACTGACAAAAGTTATATCAGTTCCTTGCATGTGGGCCACTGGATTTAAATACTTTGACTGACAAGTGCATACAGCCAAGTCAAAGTATTTAAATCCAGTGATCCATATACAAGAAACTGATATAACTTTTGTCAGTTCGAACTGATAATAGAATTTCTGTATAATTGAAACTCACAAAATCAACAAGTCATTTTAGGGTGGTTTTAAAATTTCAACTGTATGCGGATATAGTGTATCAAATGTGTTTTTGGATTCTATAAATACCAAAAAGAAAATTTTAACAAATATTTTTGGATAACGGTTTAAAGGTCACTTAAGGGTATGCTTGCTACAATTTCTCCAAGTAGAATTTTTAGTAATAGATATTTTAGAAATAAACCTTTTACGGGTAGAGATTTTGAATAACATTTGGTGATTGTTTGATTCTCAATTAAATAAGTTTTTTTTTTAGCATGTTAATTTTTGTTTGTTTAATTTTGAAAGAGACTATATATATATATATATATATATAGTTTAGTCGTGTTTGGTTAATAGCAGTGTTCTAGTAAGCGTTAGGCGCTAGTCAGGTAGAGACCCAGCGCCTAGTGCCTAGACCGATTAGTCAACGATTAATCAGGGATTAATCGGAAAACCTAATTACAAGAGGAACAACAACAGAATCATGGAACAAGAGGAGTGTAAGGCCCAATTTGAAGGCACAACAGCAGAAAACAACAAACAAGACCCAATTTAGTTAGGTTGCTTTTAAGGCCCAATGTAAGGCCCAATTTAAAATCAGAAATAAGACCCACATAAATAATAACCGCATAAAACATTAAAAACTTATCTAAATATCATAATTCAGAATCCTTATCCACGTTTTTCAGTGGCGTTGGAGGAGGCAAAACCTCTGTTTCTTCACTTCAGTTTCTATTTCCATTGATTTAGGAATTCTTGTCCTTCTTCTGCAAAAAATGTCTTGAATATAGTATTGTTCTTGATCATATTCCTTATCGAAATATCTCACTCACTCAAACACAACACTAGGTTTGGTTTGCTCTGTTTGCTGGTTTGTTCCGGTTTTGTTCTCGTTTAATAAAAAAAAAATGAAGAGCCTTTGCGATGGCGGCGACCTGGCAGCGGCAGACGGTAGCTTTCAGCGATCTGGGTGACTGAAAGTGGATGGTGATCTCTGGCCAATTGTTCCCCTAATCTTTAAGAAATCATCAAACATCCCTATTTCTATTGTGTTTATTCAGTGTTTGATGGAATTGTATTTTTGTCAAGGATGGAATTTGTTAGGTGAGAAGTTGAATTGTCAAACTGAAAATTGGAGGAGAAGAAATGGGTTTAGGTTTGTTATAGGTAAAAATAGTCGTGATAGACACGTCATCACCATGGAAGGCCAGGTCAGCAGAGGTCAAGATAAGTCAACTTATGGAGTAGGAACCTTCACGATAACTTACTCGGAAAAGAGGATAAGTAGTCCGACCACAAACAAAGACGATCAGCTTGAACAGCAGATCGGATTCGGACACACTCGGGCACACTCGGGCACACTCGGGCATACTCACTCGGGAAACAATAAAACAGTCGCCAACACTTGTAATCAGCAGCCAGCAGATCCACGATAAGCAACGATGTGGACCATAAGAGGTAAAAAAGGAAACAAGCAGTTCTCCCGTAAATAAAGGAGAGAGAATCCCATTCAGAATTGGATACCGCCGAAAAAGGGAAGCACAGTCTAAATAGGACTAGGAAACCGCTTGAGACTTGGGGGCCACAACACTAAACCCTAGCGGTCATCTTAAAACCCTAGATGCAACATGTATAAATACCCCCTCTATTCATAGACAGGGGTACGCGAGAAATAGAACAGGAGAGAGAGAGGATCGTATTGAAAAGCTTGTAATCATTCTTTATCATTCTTCATCTTGTAATCGTGATTCATAGTGGATTTGGCTTTGTTGCTAGAGGCAACGATCCCGTGGATGTTTCTCCGATCTTTTGGAGTTTTACCACGTAAATCACTTGTTATTTCTTTACAATCTTTGACCATATTCAAGTATAGACTGCAGTAATTCAAAAACGAATCATTGACTTGGTGATCACCAAAAATCACCGTCAACAAGGTTCAAGTACATGAGAGATGGGTTTGGGTTTGTTGTTTTAGGATTGAAAAAGACAAGCTTAGAGAAGATAAGGATGATGGGAGAGGTGAGAAGATGGAGAAGATCGGAGACCGACTTTTCGATTAGTCGGCGATTTGGGCGATTAGTCGGCGGCTGACTAATTAGGCTAATTTTGGCCTTTTCGTCGCAGTGAACCGCCGACCAGCTGTTTTGAGCAGATTAATTGGTCTAGTCAGATGATTTCTAGAACACTATTTAATAGTTTGGTGGTGTTTGGTTAACAGAATTAGAGTAGGAAAAAGAAAGGGAATCATGATTCAATTGTTTGTTTTCCGCAATTAATCAAGGAATACTGATCCCATGGAATCTGAATTATATGAAAATGCCTTGAATCCATTCCTAGCTACTAGGATCGGCATTCAAAGTCCATGATTTTCAAACTATTAAATTTACTAATTTGTCCCTAAAATTAAAAAATTAAAAAACAAAACCAGAGGAGGCCACTACTAGTGGTCTTCTTTATATCATATGTGCAAAACATCCAAGATTGCTGGATGTAATCACAAACTAAGTATATGAGTGTCATATACAGAAGGGTTCAGTTTGAGACGTGCAATCTAAAAAGCCCGTAAAGAGCAAATAAAGCTGGGACTTTGTTTGTGGTTAATCTACAGTTGCGGTCCATTCCGTAATGTACGGTGGTCTTATCTTAGGCTACTCATGTAGTGACATGGGAATGGAGGCATATTATATGATTAAATCATATAGGACAGGGCCGCGATCTATATGAATCTCTCACCAAGATTCATTAAGTGAAGAGATTCATATATATCGATAAATGATAGCTGTATATGGGTGATCTTAATCTTGAGTGTCTTATTGACTCCTTGAGGTTGGATTGTGGCTTTTGACATACCATGGGTGAGATTGGAGTAACATTCCCGGTCAATAACTACATATCTTGGAGTCACGGTTTAGCTTGTGGCTGGAAAGGTTTGCACTCAATCAAGGAATCTACTCCTTAGGGCTTGAACAATTAAGAACGCTCTCCTTCTTCCGTAATGGGTTATACACGTACAAAATCATCCCCATGTATGGTTTGTCAACAAAATAAGCCAATCAAAATATAAGGTCCTTACAATCTCCCCTTTTGGCTATTTCTTCACAAAACCACTACTCACATTTGATCCTCACAAAAAGTAAAAACTAAGGGTTAATAATTGTTTATTCTATATTACAAAGAGAAGCCTAATCAAACTAGATCTTCAAGCTTTCCATCTCTTGTAGAATAAACATCCTTGCAAAATAAGAACTACACTTTTCCAACACAAGTGTATGTGAGGTGATCCAATGAGATAAAAACAAGCATTTGCATTGAATAAAATAAGCAACAACATGCTATGAATGTGTAATGCAATGCTTCCCCTTAACGAGTTACTCCCCCTCAATTAAGCACTCTCCCAAATGTGCGAATTAGCTACTCTCAATTAGCACTCTCCCTTACAACATACTACTCCCCCTTTTTGTCATGATATAGGCAAATGAGTATCCCCAACCGGGTTACTTGTAACAAAGAGAGATAGTAGTATATAAGATATCTGCATAATCATATAATGCACTTTATGCAACGCAATTAATTAGAGAGAAACAAGGAGATTTATTTTATGAAAATGTGTGAATTAAAAATGATTTGCATACAAGACATATAGCATTTAAGTCCAAAATACAATGGTATTTTGCAAAGCAAATAACAAAGGTTTCAAATAGAATTCAAACCAATTTCACCATTTGTCATGAGAGAAGCAAGGATATAGAGATATCATTGAATTCAATTTAAGAGCAACTATATCCAACTTTATAAGCGAAATATGACATGGGCGACTTTTTGCACCCTATTCGATTTTTTCAAGAATGATACCCGTATGATAGTAGCCATGTTCAACCAATAAAGAAAGAAAGACATTTGGATTGTAAAATCCTTTGAACGGATGCATGATCCTTTATTCATTTGAGTCTCATAAGCTTTTTCACACAAGTTTTGCATTTAAGAATTGCAATAATCAATTCATACTTTTTCATTTGAGCATGTCATTTGAATTTCATGCTTTCATATTTTAAGCATGTCATAAGAATTTCATGCTTTTTCATTTTGAGCATGTCATTTAAAGAATCATCATGTCATGGAGATAACTATAGGTCATTCAAAGAGTACTTCCTAAGTAAATCTCCTAGTCCAAAAATGCATGTTTGAACATAAATATGACATGGATTGCACACGAAGCAATGGTTCACACTTATTGAATAGAAAAACATATAAGCATATGTGCAATCATGCTCTTAATTCTACATAACTTGATGTAGTTAAAACAATTTGGTCTAATGTGACCAATCATACCACAATAATGACAAATAGGTATAAAGAGAGAATTTATACCATCGCTTTGAGCTCTCATCGAGGCATTGCCATGTTGATGAGATTGTCTTTGATGATGCACCGGTTGGCTTTTCTTAAGAGCAATAGTCGGATGTTGGTGCCTTTGTGGTTAAGCATGATGAACCTTTCTCAAAGGTTGAGTCACGTGGTTACCTTCTGAAACAAATTAACGATGTGTTCAATATAAGTCTGGGGGGGGGGGGGGGGGGGGGGGGGGGGGGGGGGCGTGGGGTGAATAGATTTATACCCTTTTTACCCAATTTTCATTTTAAGACAAGATTACGAAAATACCCCTAACTAATCACAATAATATAACAAGTGTAATATGTGCGGAATTTAAATAACACTTGATATTTACGTGGAAACCCTCACGGGAAAAACCACGGGCTGGTAAGTGCACCACACTTGAACCTCGAATCCACTAATTGTGAAATGATTACAATCTAATCCCAGTTTAATGATCTAATCCCGATCAATAATCATCACAACTACCTAATCCCGGTATAAGTGAACTTGGTTCAATTGCTTGCGATTTAAGCAACCTAATCCCGGTCACAACATAAGACTTAGTTCTCTAAGAAGAGATAATAAAACCTATGTGAATATGTGAAATATTCAAAATGCAATTTAGAGCTAGGTAACCCTATATGCTAATCTAGGATTATGATTCTGCAATTAATTCAATCCTAGATATTAAAAGCTAGATGATATGTCAAATAGCTTAGCTAAACATAGATTATGAAAACCTAGATAGCTATCACAATACAACACTCAATCATATCAACACAACAATCTCTATCTTGAATATTAGAAATTAATCTAAGAACATGCAAGCAATAAAAGAGATGCCTTAAAAAATAAAACACTAATTATATATGATAATAGTGAAGAACTTACCAAAGCAAGTGTGTTGATGAAAGACCCATGTAAGCAAGCATCCTAGATATGCTAGAAAATGCTAGATGAAGTTTAATGTATATGAAAATGGTTTTGAGTGTTTAAATGAGTAATCTTGATTGCCTTTTCTCTCACAAATCTCTATATAGACTTTAGGGTTCTTATTATGAAAGAGCTAGGTTCAGAGAGATGAGAAAGTGATGTATTTATTGACATCAAAAACAAAGTATGTGAAAAGACAAGTTTGCCCTTGAAAACGCACGATCGGTGGTTTCATTCGGCGGCTAGGCCGTCGATTACAACCGCTGAATTGAGCCTGAGAAGAACAGAGCATCATTGGCGGTTTCAAAATTGCCGATTAAACCGTAGAAACACACCCGAGATAAAAAATCAATCAGGTATGAACGGCGGTTTCGTTCGGCGGTTATGAAACCGTCGATTCAACTGCAAAATTGATCCAGAACTTTCTGAACTCAAACAGCGGTTTCATTCGGCGGCTAGGGCACTGATCACAATCGCCGTTTCACCAAATGAGGTGAAACCAAAGGAGAAGCCAATGGCATTCTTCGTAGGCGGTCTTCGCGCTAAACCAAGCACACATTTGTGCAAGCGCGGACGTTTCCAAACATATTCAGGAAACGAATTACAAGACACAAAAAAAAAAAAAAAACATATAGCAAGATACAACAATCAAAGTACAAGTGTGAAATGTGACATGTGAAGAGAATGCACACAAATGCAAGTATGCTAAGTGTGTGTGTGCAATCTAAATCTCTTCAAAAAAAACTAAGCACTAGAGATATATCTTTGGAGTGTTTGTCACCTTGAGGTCTTGAAAGGGCCTTTGAGCATGATCCTTAATCACCTAAACTACCCTTACAATTCAAACCCCAACATGTGGTTTGTCCACGAAATAAGTCAATCAATGAATGAGAATCCTTATACCTTCTTTCTTGATAGTTGGCTTGTTGGAGGAGATGGTTGTCTTCTCAAGGACATGTCCATATTTCTTGGATTGCCTAGGCTTTGGTTGATTTGCCAAGGCTTGTGTGGACTTTCCTTAGATGGAAGACGCTTGGATGAAGCTTTGCTTTTGCCTTGAGCTTGAGGTTGTTTGACCTTGGCCTTCTTTAATTCTATAAGGAACCTTATCTCTCTTTCCTTGACAATCTTTAAGGAGTTTTCTTTGTTGGCAAGCTCATCTTTCATTGCCTTCATCCATTGGTGGCAATCTTCAATCTCCTTCTCATACTTGGACACATCAATCACGTCCGTCTTCAAGGAGTTATCCATGTCCGAACTCGAAGTCATTTTAGCAAGTGAACTTCTTACTTCTTTAAGTTCCATCTTCAACTTGCCTTCAATTTCCCTTCCACATCTCACTTCTACATCCAAGTGAGTCATTTTGGCTTTCAGTTGAAGGTTATCCTTTTCCAACTCAAGGATATCATTTTCCCTAATCTTCAAACACTTTTGAAGAGAGTCAATAATCTCTTGATAATTCACCACATTATCATAAGAGATTTCGGAGCATGTACTCTCTTGATTGAAGCTTCTCCCACTTGTGCTTTCATAGGTCATGTCGTCAATGCTAGCTTTTCTTAAACTTGCTCCTCTTTGGTCTCCACTCTTCAAGTCACCTTTCTTGAATTCTTCAAGTGACAAACACTTGGTGACGGTTTGAGCTTTTTCTTGGTAGGAGACTGAAAATGTCAAGCAATTGTTCTCACACTCAACCGAGCTTGTGGAACATTCTTCAACTACTTCAACTTCGCTATCTCTCCAAGTAACGATCATAGCTTTCCTTCCCTTCTTGGATGGGGTCATCTTCTTTTCCTCTTTCACCTTAGAGGTCATTTTCTTCTTGTGAGATTTCATGAATCTTCTAAATCTCTCTATCAAGAGAGTCACCTCCTCATCGGAGTCAATTTCTTTCCTCTCCACTTTGAGGTCAATTTACCCTCTAGTCTCTCAAATCCACTCATAGTGTTTTGAGTAATATGAATGCAAATGTATGTATCAATCAAAACACACAAAATGCAAGACACGCAAATATGGCAAGGATCACTTATGTATGTCTAGGAACCTGCTCTGATACCAATTGAAACAAATATTATACGTGCGTGTCTAATAATACAACCTAGAGGAGGGGTGAATGGGTTGTTAATCCGTTATTACCAAATTTTTTGGATTAGTCAATATTACAAATATAACCCCAATTCACCAAACAAAATCAAGTATAAAATGCGGAAAATTAAAGAATATTTGATTTTTACGTGGAAACCTTCAATAAGGAAAAACCACGGGCTGTTATGTGCGCCACACACGGTCACTGAAATCCACTATATGAAAAGACGGTTACACCCTCAAGTGATTCTCGGACTCTCACCCTAGATAACCTTAGGCTATTGACACTACCACTCACCACTCTTGGTTCAATCCCTAGTGATATCCCCTGATACACTACTCTTGGCATGAGCAACCCCTAATCTACCCGTAGGCCTTTTACAGTGGCACTTGACCAATTGCTTGAGCACTACACACCGGTAGTCACAAGACTTAATTCTCACAAAGAGATCAATAACTTATGTGAATATGTAATGATATTCAAAATGAAATTAATGCTAGGCAATACTAAATGCTTATCTAGGATTAAATGATGTCAATTAAATCAACCATAGATATCATATTGCTATATGTCATGGCATACAACTTAGCTATGTAAAGGATAATCAATCCTAGATACAATAGCTATCACAATCAATCTCAATCAAACAATGAGATGAATTAGCTAGATATTATATAAACTTGAAATCCTAGCTATCACAAACAAGCCTACATTTACATACATGAGGACTCAATTAGATGCAAAACAATTCTAGCAACCAAATTGTCAACAACCAATACATAAACATTCAAAGGCTTAACTAGTTGATTAAAAGACAATCTATCAACCTAGTTATCAAAAATTCACACAAGAATGTTTATGACTTAGCTTTTAGGCAAAAATGACCTAATCAAATAAGCTATCAAAATACAAACCCAATCATGTTATCAAAACTCATAAATATATGCAATGAATAGAGTCTAGGTATTTAATTAAGCAATAAATACCTAATCTAGAGAAAGAAGAACATTAAATGATATTCAATGAAGTTCTAACTTACCTAGTCATGAAACAATGAAGACCCATGCTCAAATGATGTTGAATGATGTAAGATGGAGATGGGTTTTGGGTTTGGAGAGTTAAAGAAGCAAGCTTGGTGCTTTCTCTCTCAAGAACCTCTCTTTCTCTCTCAAGAATATGGAGCCTCTCTCTCTAGGGTTTGATTTTGTGACTCTACTCTCAAAATGATAAGAAAGATATGTATTTATAATGCCCAAGTGAAACTATGTCGTTTTGGAAGAATTAGAAAAATTATGGGCATTTCCGCGGTACACGCTTCAGTGTAGCAGCTCAAGATTCGAGTGCTCCGAAACATGACCAAACGACATCAAAACCTTTCGTATTATATATCTTTGGAAAGGTATGGATGTCTACTTTCTACTCGTTTTTACAGAATGACATTTTGATATCTGTAGAAAAAGTTATGGTCAATTTAGTGACCAAAGGTCAGAAACGGACAACAACAGAGTTGCCTTGTTTTGGTGGTCACTTTGGAGATTTCAAAACTAATCCAAATGGTCATGAAATATTACGAATAATATATCATTGGAAAGGTATGGGCGTCTAGTTTGTCCATAATTTTACAAAACTCAATTTCAATCTTTTTATAAAGAGTTATGGTCACAAGACCATACAAATGTCAGTTTTGAAAAACATTTAAAACATTGAAATCCAATCTTTTGAAAATAGACCCTTTACTCCAAACAACCAAACCAAAACTAACACTTATCCAAGAGAAGAATAAGACCTTCTAAAATGATCAACCATCGTGCTAAGACATGCACGCTATCATGCAAGCACGGACGTTTCCGATCACTCAAACGGAAACGAATTACTAGACACTATCACACAGCAAAATCCAACTAAGAGGTGCAAGTGTAAAGTGTGAGAAATGCACACATAAGATTTGAAGCACAAATGCAAGTTGAATAAAACATGCATGAAGAAGTGTGTGTGTGCAACTAATCTCTTTAAGAGGCAAGTCAAGTAATTTACCTTTCGCTCTTGCTCTTGAAGTCACCGAGGATGCTTGGAAGCTTGCCAACGAGGACCTAAACTACCCATTACAAAATCATCCCCATGTGTGATTTGTTAATGAAATAAGCCAATCAAAATATGAGGTCCTTACAAGCTTAACTAGGATCTTTGTGATTCGGATATCTAAGCAAGAAATCTTCCTAGAGACGTGAGCGTCTTGAATAGGAAGTTGCTTTCTAGAGACATGAGTGAAGTGTCTCGGATAGAAAGTAGGCAAAGTGATTCACTAGGCCCGAGGGTAGAATAGGGGTTGATAACTTGGAGAGTGTATCATGGGATTGGTCATGTCTTTGAGTGTGTATCTCCTTTTCGTCATAGTGGATTACGGTTTACCGGTGGTTATGGATTCAACCCGTGGATGTTTCCTCTTCGCAGGTTTTACCACGTAAAAATCAATGTGTCAAATGTCTCTATCTCTGTCTCTCTATATTTGTATGTATCATCAACATATCTTGTTTAAGATCTTCATTTCCTCACATCCTTGTAAACAAGATTTTTGTAAAGAAAGAGATGCTCACATTATTTATTGAATCAACATTTATTTTTTGTATCTTGTAAGTGTTTGAACATTGTATCTTGTGATATTCTATATCAAGTTGTAAAGTTTTACTTAGTGAACTTGCATTGTAATATTCAAAGTACAACTTGTGGAATTTGCTATTTATTGAATATATTTTTATATGAGATACATTGTTTCTTGGTATTTGTTTTGTAGACTAAGGGTGGTGAATTGAGCATACATGTGTTAATTATTTTCTCATAACAATCATGTTAAAGGTTAATTTGTATGTTTATCAAGGTTTGACAAAAGTCTCGAAAGAGTTTTGAAATTAGAGTGTCAACCTATTCATTTCCCCTCTGTTATAAATCAGAATACAAATGAAGATACTTAGCTAAAATTACTTTTGCAAGCAAGTATACCCTCAAATGATTTGATGTGTTGCAACTGCCATTTAGATTAAAATTCAACTGGCATATTAAGAATACACAATATTCCAATAGTTCGAATCAAATACATGTTGAGTTGTCAAATTTTATTCAATCTAAATCCACCTGTTAGCTTGTTGAGCTTGAAAATAAAAACACAAACTCATTCGTTATTTTAACAAGTAACCTAAAACTGGTCCATTTAATTTGTTATCTTTTATTATTTATTTACTAATTAATAATTTGATTTTATTAAAAGGAAAATTAAGAAAAACAATTTAAAAAATAAAAATATATGAATACCATATATACAAGCATATTAGGATGCAATAAGAATTCACATCAAAATTAAATTAAATTGAAAATAAATGTATATAAAAAATATCTATGAAAAACTTTAACGATAAAATATTTTTTAAATTAATGAGTTATAATGAGTTATAATTGGTTATAATTGGTTTAAAGAGATAAATTCAAACTATTACTTTTTGGATGGTAATAACCCAACTAATTAATGGCCCGACCCAACAGAGAAACCCATCAATCATTCTTAGCAAGTGGATTTGGAACCTGGAACCTCGACCAATGTTGAGAGGCCTAGTTACCATAATGCTATACCTTCGACCACATGTCTAATTAAGAATGCAGTTTATAGAATTTTTGGCATTACTTATTGTTTTAACTATATATATTCAAAAGACGAGATGAGGTTGGTTCAGTGATAAACCTCTCACACTTGTACTATGAGGTTACGAGTTCGAGTCCTCCCCTCCCTCCACTCCCTAAAAAACCCTAAATTTATGTAGTATTGCAATACTTAAAAAAAAAAAAAAAAAAAATTCAAAAGATAAAATTAATCCATACTATTGATTTATTAATTAGACACGTGATAATAGGATAAGGTGAGAACATTTAAGGTGATGAGAGTATCAGATACATATTCAAAAGATATACTGATACGATACACTTTGTTGCTTTGTTACATGTGGATATTGTTCATTGAGTCAGTTGAATTGGACTATGGGTTTGACTAAGTCTTATTTCAGTTTTACTTTAGAATCGCGTTTCCTCAGTTTTAGCCACTTCTACAAAAAGGAAGAGTCAAGGTGTTTTGTTATTGTTTTCCAATAATTTCTATCAACAGTTCCTATTTTCTAGTTTGTAACCGTTGTACTATACCTTATACATAGGCCAGTTATTTCAAGAAGAGATTATCAATGAATTTCATAAATTAACTCAGTTGAGTTTCTCTGGGAGGCGTTGGTTCCTCATATAAGCCAACAACAAACTATTTCATTCTTGTTACTACAATTATTATTGTCACTGCAATTTGTGTTCTTAACATCTTGGTATCAAAGCCTGGCAATGGAGGATCGAGTATAGAAATTGGAGGAAAATTTCGAGACGCTTTCGAGAAGCCAAAAGGAGTTTTTTTCCCAAGTTGCAGAGTAGTTGGAAAGGCTCAATCACCAAATTTCTAGCAATCAGACTATTGAAATAGGTGAGACATCTGCAAACAATGGCCGTAGGTTTCACACACCAAACTCTTGAGGTTCTGGTTCACACAAACAGTTCAGTCCACGCCCTGTTAAGTTGGATTTTCCACGGTACGACGGTAAAGGCGACCTAACAATGTGGCTTTGCAGAGCTGAAAAGTATTTTTCCCTTCATGAGATAGTTGAGTCTGACAAGGTTTCGTTAGCTTCATACTATCTGGAAGGAGATAGCCAATTGTGGTTTCAAATGTTGGAGCAAGAACAACTCTATGTCACATGGGAAGACTTCAAGAACGGGCTTCAAACTCGGTTTGGTCCCAATCAATTCGTCGATCCATTTGGAGAATTGATCCAACTTTGACAAACGGGAACGGTGGTGGAGTATCATGCTCGATTCAAAAAATTATTGGCAAAGGTTGGTTCACTCGCACCAGATAAGAAGGTTAGTTGTTTCGTCACTGGGTTGAAAGATAGTATCCGTACTAATGTACAAGCCAATTTACCATCAACCTTAACCATGGCAATTGGCCTAGCACGGCTATTTGAAGCACGCGATACTACGCATCGACAACCTACAACAGTGACCTCTTCTCGAGATAACAATACTTGGCGACAAGGTACGGGAAATATCAAACGTAATTCAAGTACTGCCACCACTCTAATAAAAAAAATGACAGCGGATGAGCTATTAGAGAGGCACAAGAAGGGACTTTGTTTCCACTGCCACGATCGGTATACTCCTAGACATAATTGTAAAAAATTGTTTCTGATAGAGGCTAGTTGGGAAGACGAAGATGATGATGTGGTGATGGAAGTTGAAGGGGACAACGAGGAAGTGGGACCTGAAATTTCATTACATGCTATAGCCGGTATGCAGGCACCAAAGACAATGAAAACATTAGGCGGATTCAAGGGGTAGCCGATAATTGCTTTGATCGATTCGGGAAGCACACATAATTTCATTAGCTCACGAGTTGCACAAAAAATCAACCTTCAGCCGGATTGTCATAGAAAGTTAGAAGTAATGGTAGCTTCAGGTGAGAAGTTGGTGAGTCCTGGGAAGTGTTCGTATGTGCCATTCAAGCTCTAAAAGGTAACTTTCATGGCTGACTTTTTCATTCTTCCATTTGGAGGGTTATGATGTTGTTCTTGGAACTCAATGGCTGAGAGTCTTAGGTCTTATACAATGGGACTTTGGGAAGCTTCAAATGGCATTTAAATGGGAGAACAAAGAGGTAGTTTTGAGGGGATTGACTGGTATGAGCAGTAACATCAGTGACACTCCTTTAACTAAAATTACGAAACAGCAGCTAGGGGTCATGTTACATGTCTTGAAGTGTGAAGATACAAAAAAGCCTGAGTCCATTCCATTATCAATACAACAACTCCTACAGCCGTACCATGATGTTTTGAAGGAACCGACATGTCTACCTCCATAAAGAGATCATGATCATCGAATTCCTCTTTTACCTGGGCAAGGACCAGTTGCTGTTCGGCACTACCAATACCCTTACTTCCAGAAAAATGCAATTGAACAGATTGTTAAAGAATTGCTATTGGCAGGCACTATTCGTCCCAATACCGGCCTGTATTCATCTCCTGTTTTGTTAGTGAAGAAAAATGATGGCACTTGGAGGATGTGTATAGATTACAGAGCTCTGAATAAAATTACTGTGAAGGACAAATTCCCAATACCAGTGATTGATAAATTACTAGATGAACTGGCAGGGGCTCAATTCTTCATCAAATTAGACCTTCGCTCCGGCTATCATCAAGTACGAATGCATCCAGAAGACATTGAGAAAACATCATTTCGCACTCATGAAGGCCATTACGAATTTCTAGTGATGCCGTTTGGACTCACCAATGCCCCTTCAACCTTCCAAGCGTTGATGAATGAGGTATTTAAAAAATTCTTATGAAAATGAAAATTCGTATTGGTTTTTTTTGATGACATCCTTATTTACAGTAAATGTTGGGATGATCATATGGCACATTTAGAGATTATTTTTGCTGTTTTGAAACCAAATGAATTGCGGGTGAAATTGGATAAATGTCAGTTTGGTAAAAGAAAGGTGCAATATTTGGGTCATGTAATTTCAAATGAGGGAGTAGTTGTTGATCCTACCAAAATAGATGCAATGATGTCATGGCCTAAACCTAAAGATCCCAAAGCAATGCGTGGATTTTTAGGTCTCACTGGATATTACCGAAAGTTTATATAGAATTATGGGAAGATAATGGCTCCTCTTACCAATATGTTGAAGAAAAACTCATTTAATTGGAGTGTGGCTGCGGAAGAGGCATTTCAGAGGTTGAAAGTGTCTATGACACAAGATCCGGTACTTTCTCTTCTTGATTTTTCTAAAGTATTCATTGTTGAATGTGATGCTTCGGGTCTTGGTGTAGGGGTTATCTTATTGCAGGATAGGCCAATTGCTTACTTTAGTCAAGCATTGCAAGGGAAGCATATTTTATTATCAACATATGAGAAGGAAATACTTGCCTTGGTATTGGTAGTCCAGAAATGGAGACCGTATTTGTTGGGAAGAAGGTTCATTATACGAACGGATCACCAGAGTCTTAAGCACCTATGGACTCAGAAAATTACAACAGCAGCACAACAACATTGGTTGTACAAGTTGATGGGATTTGATTTTTAGGTTGAATACAAAAGAGGAGCTGAAAACGTAATAGTAGATTCCTTGTCCAGGTGTCATGAATCTGTGATCAATGAAATTTCTTTGCTTGCCTTCTCTCAGTTAGTGCCACATTGGGTTGATGCAATTAAAGAGGAAATTGAAAACAGCCCTTTATTGTAGGAGTTAAAATGCAATATTCTCCAAGAAGAAGCAGTTGGACCGTGGAAATTTGTGGATGGAATAATTCTGTTCAAAGATAGAATTTATCTTGCTCATGATTCAAAGCTAGTACGAGACATTATTGGTGAATTCCATGGAAGCACACACGAAGGATTTGTGAAGACATTTCAGAGAATTAAAGCCAATTTTTATTGGCAAAAGAGGAGGAAAAACATCAAGGAATACATTCGTCAATGTGACACATGCAGTGACATAAAACAGAGCAAGTGACACCGGCAGGTTTGCTGCAACCTCTACCGATTCCGGATCAAATTTGGGAGGACATATCCATGGATTTCATTGAAGGATTGCCTGCTTCTAATGGTAAGACTAAAATCTTTGTTGTCGTCGATCGGCTGTCCAAGTATGCTCACTTCATCCCTTTATCTCATCCATACTTGGCATTGAGTGTAGCAAAATTATTTTTCGATAATGTATTTAAGCTTCATGGATTTCCAAGATCAATCGTTTGTGATAGGGATCCTACTTTCGTAAGCACATTCTGGAAAGAATTATTTCGCTTGAATGGAACGTCTTTTAACTTCAGTTCCAGCTACCATCCTTAGACGGATGGACAAACCGAAGTGGTAAATAGGACTCTTGAAATGTACCTGCGGTGCTTTACAAGTTCAAGGCCAAAGGAGTGGTTACGGTGGTTGTCGTGGGTGGAATATTGTTATAATACCAGTTGGCACTCAACTATCAAAAGCACACCTTTGGAAGTGGTATATGGCAGAAGTCCTCCAAAATTGCTTAATTATATACCAGGTACAGCTCGAGTAGAAGCCGTGGAACAAGAATTGTTAACTCGTGATCAAGTTTTACGAGATGTCCGGGAATGCATTACTCAAGCTCAATCAAGGATGAAAAAAGTTTATGATTCTAAGCATCGAGAGAGGGAGTTTGCTGTAGGGGATATGGTGTTCTTAAAACTTCAACCGTATCGACAGGTTTCTCTTGCAACACGGAAGAATGCTAATCTCGCGGCTCGTTTTTATGGACCATTTAAAATTCTTGAAAAAATTGGAAAGGTTGCTTATCGATTGAAGCTACCGTCCTCCTCTTGGATACATCCAGTTTTTTATGTTTCTGCTCTCAAACAGAAACTTGGTGATAGCAGAACTGTGCTGGAAACTTTACCTACTGTTAGTAATGATGAAGCGCTCTTACCGGTCCCGTAAGCTGTTCTTGATCAAAGGAAGAAAAAAGGACAGAATGAAGTTTTTATCCATTGGCATGGTTTGTCACCAGCAGAGTCTACATGGGAGAGTCAGGAAGTGATCAAAGAACAATTTCCAGAGTTCACACTTGAGGACAAGTGTGTTCTTCAAGAGGTGGGGAGCTGATACGATACACTTTGTTGCTTTGTTACATGTGGATATTGTTCATTGAGTCAGTTGAATTGGACTATGGGTTTGACTAAGTCTTATTTCAGTTTTACTTTAGAATCGTGTTTCCTCAGTTTTAGCCACTTCTACAAAAAGGAAGAGTCAAGGTGTTTTTTTATTGTTTTCCAATAATTTTTGTCAGCAGTTACTATTTTCTAGTTTGTAACCTTTGTATTGTGCCTTATACATAGGCCAGTATTTCAAGAAGAGATTATCAATGAATTTCATAAATTAACTCAGTTGAGTTTCTTTGGGAGCTAGGCGTTGGTTCGTCATATAAGCCAACAACAAACTCTTTCATTCTTGTTACTGCAATTATTATTGTCACTGCAATTTGTGTTCTTAACATATACCAAATTGGGTATTATTTTACACCTCTATTACCAAAAATAAGATGCCCTATTTAGGCATGACAGTTCTATTATTACCAAAAATTGACTATCGTATAAATTTATTATTATTATTTACTTAAAACTAGTGTGCGAACCCATGCCAGCACAAGCTTTGTTAAAATAAAATAAAAATCTAATCTAATGTTTTTATAATTCATTTTTTGAAAACCTGAACTATAATGAAATTTTTAGAAAATCATTATGAATTTTTTTTAGTCTAAAAAAATTATAAATTTAATAAGTTTTAAAGAGAATTTTTTATTTTATTTATAATTTTATGAAAATTTTTGGAATCTTAGGATGGTTTTTGACAAAAAACAGTTGAAAATAAAAGCTTGGAAATGTATTATACATAGTACATCCACATATGAAGATCTCAAATCTCCTCAAGAGTGAAGGTCCTCTCTGAAAACACACACACAATATATATATATATATATATATATATATATAGTCTTTCTGTTGTCAGTTTATCCTGATATAAAATATATCAAGACGAAGAATGTAGACTATAGCTTATGGAGAAGTTTTGTCAAACGCATATGTGTGAATGTGTGTGTGGATGATTACAATGATACTATTACATATCATATTCATAGTGTACAAGTTAGAACAAGAGGTCATTGGAGATACTATTACATAACTTAGTAATATCTACAAAAGAGCAAATATGTTTCAAGTAGAAAGACTTGATTGTCATTGATATAATCAAATTTAATCAAATTACCGAAAAGTAAAATATGATGAGTACAGATTTAAAGGTTCAATTCTAAAATTAAGAAAGTAAATAAAAAGAAAAATCGTACTCAAACAAATACTTAAAATAACACCAATAAATTTAAAGTTTAAGCGAAAAATCAAATCCTGATAAATCATCTTGAACGTGATTAATAGTTTGTTGTGGACTCTTCCCAATACAATTACGTTTTTTGGAAATATGGATTTTATGACAATGTTAGGAATTTAGGATAATTTGGATAATTTTGGAATGTTTGACCTGATAGAGAACATCCTTTGAAGATTGACGAAACCGTCACTTTTAGCTCGTTGGATAAATCAGATTTGTTTTCTCCTCATCATGATGCTTTAGTTATTTCATTACATATTGCGAATTGTTTAACGAAAAGAATACTAATCGACAATGGTAGTTCATGCAACATTCTGTTTAACAGTGCCTTGTGAGAAATGTAGGTTGAAGAATCCAAAATCAGCCATCGCACGATGATGTTAACATGGTTCAGTGGGGAATAGAAAAGTACGTTGGGAGAAATTGTGCTACCAGTCTACGTAGAAGGCGTGAACCTATACATCAACTTCCTAGTACTCGACTGCCAGTCTCCTTATAACGCCATCATAGGAAGACCTTGGATACACGAGATAAAAGAGATTGAAATTCCCTTAAGCTATATGGTGTAAAATATACCTACAGGAGGGGGGGTGAATAGGTGTATGCCCAAATAATCGCACTTCTTATCCACACAACCAATATACACACACTTAGAGAGCTTTACAATTGAATTGCTTAAACAAGATGATATGAGTTCAATTAAACAAGAGTTATAAGCAATACAATATAAAACAAGTAAAGAAACTAAAAGCATTAAAATCAACACAAGTGATTTTTATGTGGTAAAACCTCCTAAGAGGAAACATCCATGGGTTGATACCATAACCACCGGCAAAGCAATCCAATATATGAAAAGGACTTACACACTTAAAGCTATCTACTCAAGATATCCGTTCTAAGCTATCACCTCCTAGTCTACCCTCGGGTTAGCGAACCATAACGCCTACTACCTATCCAAGGTGTGTCCTACACCTCTAGGTAGCAACATCCTATCCAAAGCTCTCAAGCTTCTAGGATGATTTCTTGCTTAGCTATCCGGAGTTTCCTACTCCTAGCTAAGTCTTCTTGCTTGGTTATCCGGAACTCTTTCCTAACCAAGACTTCTTGCTCTTTCCACAAAGCTTTACTCACTTTGCAAGAGACTTCAACCTTTCACAAGGCAATGATCTAAGTGATGCAAATGATGCAAATCACAATCAAATAGAGCTAGATGATCAATCAAGCTCTATGAACATGCTTAGTGATAATCTAGAATATGCTTTCAACAAACAATCACAAATGTATCTAGAAATCAAAGCATGTGAATCAATAAGAACAAGATATGAATATTCAATATATCACACAAAAATCTTAGTTATTAGATGATGAAATTAAACCTAGAAAATAACATGAGGCACATCATATACAACATTTCTAGAATCAATTTCAAGATTAGTCAAGTTTAGCTAAATATGTTCAATTGAGATCACAAGGCTAAAACTCAACAATCAATAGATCAAACACCCCTAGAATATGATCTAAAAACATTCTAAACACATATCATCTATCAATTAGGAAGATTAAAAGAGTTGATCAAAAGATGAAGTGAGAAGAAGAAGTTTCACATACAAAAGTTGAGTTTGGGACTGAAATCAGCTCACTGCAAAAAATCACAAACTCAAATGACTCTAAAAATGCTTGGGGTTTGTATCTCTCTTCAAGACCAACAATTTTGGCTTTTGAATCACTTGATTCGGAGTTGAAATGAGAGAGATATGATCAAAATAAGAAATCAAAAGTTGTGAAAAATTTTGCACGGGATTTTGAATATAAATGGAGGGAAAAGTGATGGAGAAGAGAGGGATTCAGAGCCAATAAAAAAGAGACACGTCACACATCCCATGTGGGGCTCGTGTGGCACACGGGGGCAGAGGAGGTCTCTAGCCGTGTGCCACACGTGCTCCTCCCAAAAATGGCTTCGGCCATTCTTGCCTCCCTCGCGCTCCTCTCGCGTTCTTCAGCCGTATTCGGGCATCTGAATTCCAAATTTGAATCCATTTTTGGATTATGAACCATGACTCCCTCACGCACAATGAAGACTACAAAACTTTTTAAAAAGGTTGAGAATTCATCTCGGAAAATGACGACGAAGATAACTCAACGAATGAGAACGTAAAGTAGCGTAGCTACATCGTTTGGACTCGAAACCTTATGAATGAGTAACCGAAATGACCGGGACTCAATAAGGAATCATATAAGATCATGTTCAAGTCCAAAATACAAGAAACACAAACAAATAAACACAATGTCACACAAGTACACCATTTCCTAGAGATAGTCCTAAAACATGCAATTCTACAATGTTTGACAATATGAAACAAATGCATGTGCATAATTCAATAAGTGTGTGAATGTGTTATACCAAATGTTTGCACTACGATGCAGGGACACATATGAATGAATTGTGTGTGTGTGCGCTTACGCTTTGCAAGAGGAAGAAGTATCTTGATACCTTAGTATCCAAGTAAACGCATTTCCTCTTGAAGACGATATTTGCATGAGAAGTTACCTTTCTTCTTTGAAGCTTCTTTTCACCAAGAATCACCTAAGCAACTAACCATTACAAATAAATAGTGTTTTGCAATAGAATCAACCCAACACAAATCTAAGATCTTACAGATATTCCTTCGACCTACCATCAAATGATTAAGTTCCTGACCAGATGGGGAGTACGGGAAATCAAAGGCGAGAAAAGAGCTACAAGGGAATGCTACCAAAATGCCATAAAGAAAAAGAAAGAGGAATTATAGCAACTATAGGAATCTAAAGTTGAGTCGACTCCAAACAAGCCAAAGATGGAGGAACTCGATGAAGTGTTGATCGAAATAGATCAGTTAGAACATAAAGTCTTCATCGGATCTAGACTACCTGAAGAGATTCGTGAGCGGTTGGTCGATTTCCTGAGAGAGCGATGAAATAGTTTTGCCTGGTCGCATTCAGACATGGTCGGTATCGACCTAGAGGTAATAGGTCATTGACTGCAAGTAGACCCAAATCATTCGCCAGTAAAGCAGAAGAGGAGGAAATTCACGCCAAAAAGGAATAAAGTGATCAACGAAGAAATCCAGAAGCTGTTCGACATCGGATCGGTTAAAGAAGTGAAGTATCTTGACTGGCTGGCGAATGTGTCATCGTAAAGAAGAAAAACGGAAAATGGTGTGTTTGCATCGACTTCACAGATCTCAACAAAGCATGTCCAGAAGACTCATTCCTACTTCCCCACATCGACATGTTGGTCGACGCTACAATAGGACACGAATTGCTCAGTTTCATGGATGCTTATTCTGGTTACAACTAGATCTTGATGCATCCTAATGACCAGGAAAAAACTGATTTTGTCACGAAGTGAGGCATTTTTTGTTATAAAGTTATGCCTTTCGATTTAAAAAATGCAGGTGCAACCTACCAACGGTTAGTCAACAAGATGTTCTCTAGAATGTTAGGATCGATAATAAAGGGCTACATCAACGACATGCTGGTCAAGTCTCTGGTCACCCAATAACACATCGAGCACCTGAGACAGTTGTGTAAGGTCTCAGTTTATTGATTGGCTTATTTCTTGGACAAACCATATTTAGGGTTATTGTAAGGGTAGCTTAAGCTCTCAAGACCTCAAGAGAAGAAGCACCAAAGGCAAATTTCTAAGTGCTTGCTTTGCTTTGAAGAGATTTAGTTGCACACACACACATTCCATGCATATCCATCTTTGTGTATAATGTGTCTTTATATGTGTGCATTCATGTTTATATAATATCTCTTCTTGCATATTTTATTGATTGCATCTAGTGGTTCAAATGTCATGTCATGTTTACTCTTAAGATGCATTGTGTATAGTATGGGCACTGTTCACCTGCTCTAGGGTCGCCCTACGAACAGCGCTCATAAGGGGCATTAAGCATTTTTGCTCTTACCCGCTGTACACCCGCTCTACGTAGAGCGGGTGAACAGTGGTGCCACTGGTTGATTTTTTATCAACTTTTGGTTTGCCCAAAATCTGCTCTACGCAAAGTGGGTGAAGGGCGGCTCTCCAAACCCGAGAGCAACCGCCCCTAGGTCGCCTGGATTCCGCCCTACATAGGGCAGTCAAGAAGAACATGTTCTTCATAAGCCCAGTTGAACCACTGTACACTTGCCCTACGTAGAGCGGGTGAACAGCAATTAAGGCATAATTTTGGAAAACTTTTCAAAACAATGTCATTTCAATATGACACACTATATATATGCCTATTTCATTTTAGGTTGAGTTAGAGAGTTCAAAATCATATTTTTACTTATCATATTTTTCCAAAAGAAAAATTTGACTAAAGAACACACCTTTGATTACTCAAACACTTCTCCATGATCATCAATCATCATCTAGAATCATCCTTGATCATCTAGATATTATTTTGCATGAATTTTTCAACACACTTAGCTTGGTTAGTTTTTCACTAATATCTTACATATTTTGTGTCTTTCTTAACAAGCAATCTCATCTATCACTTGTATGTTATTCATATATGTTAGCCGCAAAAAATGGCAGGGGTTCAAAAAAGAATTTTTCATCAACATTGGAGGATAAATTGAGATAGAAAGACATCATAGAAGAGCATCCCGATACCCCGCCATTCTACCAATTGGCCGAGTACAACCTCCTACTAGCCCAAATAGGGAGGAAGGGTCCTTAGACCCAAGAAGTACTAGGAAACATAGAAGACGAGATTCCAAGGACTCTACTACTGTAAAATCCAGTACCCTGCTACCACATGGAATCCAGTATCTCGCTACCACACAGAATCCAATACCCCGCTACCGTGCAAACCCAATATCCCGATACGTTGATCAAAAAAGGGGTAAGCTACTGTTAGGATTCCCGTTGTTTTTAATTGGCTTATTTCGTGATCAAACCACATGTGGGGATGCTTTGTAAGGGTAGCTTAGATGTTGTTGTTATTGCTTAGGCCCTTTTGAAGATCTCACTATTGACAAGCACCAAAGGTAATATTCTAAGTGCTTACTTGTCTTGAAGAGATAGATGCACACACTCACAACTCATGCATATGTTTAATCCTTATATGTTGTGTGTCTTTTATGTGTGCCTTAATGCTCATGAACATCTCTTCTTGCATGTTAGTTTGATTGCATCTTGCATATCCAATTGCCTTGTCATGCTTAGACTTAGGATTGCATTTTTGCACTGGGCGCCCCCAAAAGCGCTCTACAGAAGCGCTGTACGAACAGCGCCCATTGAGCGCTGTTCAGACCTGATCGATTTAATCGGTCGCTGTTGGGTCGCTGTTGGGGCGCTGTACATAGCGCGGTACAGAGCGCTGTACGTACAGCGCCACTCTGTTTCCTCGTGAAAACAGAGCAAGGGCGCTGTACAGGCGCTGTACAATGGCGCCCTACGTACAGCGCCCAAGGCAAATAGTGGGCAAACTTATCAAAACGACCACACTTTGTTTTGGCCCCCTATATATATGCCACTTTGACTTTAGGTCAATCACAAGAGTTCATATTCAGATTCCATACTTAGGAGATTTTTCAAAGAGAAGAAAAATTCCAAAGAACTCATTTTTAATTACTCAAACACTTGTTCCATGATCATCAATCATCATCTAGCATCATCTTAGATCATCTAGATGACATCTTGCATGGATTCTTCATCATACTTTGCTTGGTAAGCTTTTCACTAATATCTTACATATTTTGTGTTTCTCTTATCTAGCAATCTCAATTTAATTACTTGTATGTGATTTTATATTTGTTGAATACAAGATTGAGATTAGTATGATGTATGTTTGAGAAGTTGTATTGTGCTAGCATATTAGGTTTTTGTGCTTGATATTGATTAGCTAAACTAATTGACATGTCATTTAGTTTTGATATCTAGGGTTGTTCTTAATTGCATATTAATCATCTTAGATAAGCATATAGGGTTTCCCTTGCTCTATGTTGCATTTTGGATATTTTCACATATTCACTTAGGGTTGTATTCTCTTCAAGAGAAGCTAAGTCTTGTGTGTAGCAATCGGGATTAGGTTGCTTAGATCGCAAGCAAAATCGGACTAGGTTCACTCATACCGGGATTAGGTAGGTGTGTGATTACTACCGGGATTAGGTTGTAATCGTTTGCACATTTAGTGGATTCGAGGTTCGAGTGTGGTTTACTTACATAGCCCGTGGTTTTTCCCGTGAGGGTTTCCACGTAAAAATCAAGTGTCAATTTAATTTCCGCACCATATTACACTTGCTTGTTTATTTTATCTTGAGGGTAATTTCGTAATTTTGACTAACACGAAAAATTGGGTAAAAAGCGTAAAATCTATTCACCCCCCCTCTAGATAGTTTTATACACACCGTGCATTAATTAGTTTCAGCTACCACGACCTTTTCCTGAACTAACTTACCAGACAGAAAAAGCACTAGGAAGAAGAGGTTGTAAAGGTAAGCCTAGCACGCTCGAAAGACAGTTTTAAGTGAACAATAAAACGCCACCGTTCAAAGACAAACAAAGAGTTATGTTCATTCCTGCCACTAAGGGTCCTATTTGAATGAGGCGTCAACTCCCACACAATCCGCCAGAGAAGGAATCGTTTGATTCTAGGGATAAAATCTCCCGACAATCTCGTTGATCGCCAAGGAAAGTCCTGTAATTGCTAAAACCCTAGACCGAAGTTGTAGGAGTGCATGGCAAGAAACACGACCTATATATACATCATATTATCAAAGAGAAAAGGGACCGCAACTTGAGCGTCTAACCCTACTAGAGACTTTTTCCACTTATCGACATGCACGAGAGTTCCATTGCCATTGTCAACTGAGTGTTTTTACCCTACCACCATTGCCAACCAAAAATCTCCATTGTATTCTTATCATATGTTCGTTATCAATAAAAAGTGTTACGTGTGATTCCCTTTACTGCATTAATTTTTGTCCACCATTATCATTGCTTTTTTACTGGTTTTATTAGGAAGCTAAGGATATCGAACTATTTGATATCTCTCCGACTGAAATCTACCCCAATTCTAGTCCCTTGAATTGTTAATTGGAAAAATCATCCCAGTGACAATTTTCGGTTAACAATATATATTTTAGATACAAGATTGAGATTAGTGTATTGATTGTTTGAGAGTTGTTTTGTGATAGCTTCATAGGATTGCCTAATCTATGTTTAGCTAAGCTTTATGACAAGTCATATAGCTATTGATATCTAGGATTATCTTAATTGCAATATTGTCATCCTAGAAAAGCATATAGGGTTTCCTAGCTCTAATTGCATTTTGGATATTTCATATATTCACATAGGCTTTTTATCTCTTCATTGAGAAGTAAGACTTATGTAGTTTTCGGGATTAGGTTGCGTAAATCACAAGCAATTGAACTAGGTTCACTTATACCGGGATTAGGTAGTGGTGGTGAGTTATACCGGGATTAGGTTGTATTCATCTTACCATTAGTGGATTCGAGGTTTGAGTGTGGCGCACTTACTAGCCCATGGTTTTTTTCCCGTGAGGGTTTCCACGTAAATATAAAGTGTTATTTAATATTCCGCACATATTACACTTGCTATATTATATTGACTAGTTAGGGGTATTTTCGTAATCTTGACCATACACGAAAATTGGGTAAAATCAGATAAAATCTATTCACCCCCCTCTAGATTAATATAGATCACACCTTATATTTGTTTCAATTGGTATCAGAGCGGGTTCCTAGATATACTTAAATGATCTTTGCTCATTTTCGTGTGTTTTGCATTTTGTGTGATTTTTGATCATTCATACATTTACATTCATTTCATTCATTCATAAACACTATGAGTGGAAAGGTGGAAATGGTGGTGGCAATGAGAGTGCTTCTAACAAAAGGCCTCCACTTCTTACCGGGTTGAATTATACCTCTTGGAAAGGCAAGATGGAGTCGTACATATGTCAAATCCATGACCGGGCTTGGATAGCAATTGAAGACGGCTACACATCACCTATGATGACTCCTATGGGTGGAGGAGAGGATGTGCTCAAGCCAAAAGCGCAATAGAACGCGTAAGAGTTTGAGTCATCAAAATGGAATAGGAAGGCAATGCATGCCATTCTATGTGCAATGGATGAGAATCATTATAAGTTGATTCAAAACACTAGGATATCTAAGGAAGCATGGGACATCCTAGAGGTTGCACATGATGGAACTGAAGTTGTAAAGGACTCGAAGCTTCAAGTTCTCCAAACGCAATTCGAATTGCTTAGGATGGATGAGAACGAATGCTTCAACGACTTCGAAATAAGGTTGATGGACATTATGAACCAAAGTCATCAACTTGGTGACTCGTATTCGGATAGGAGAATCAAGCAAAAAATTATAAGATCTCTCCCCGATAGATTTGAGTCCAAAGTGACTAGGGATGGCAATTAAACCCGAACCCGTGGGACCCGCCCAAACCCAACCCGCTTAAAGAGGGTTTGGGTTAGGATAAATGTACCCGTGGGCGGGTTTGGGTTTGAAAATTGTACCTGTCATGGGTTCGGGTTCGGGTTTGAAAAAAAATCCATACCCGAACTCGTGTACCCGTGAGCAATAAAAATTATATAATATTTTATTATTTAAAACATTATAAATTTAAACTCCAATAAAAACTTTTTAATTATATAGAGAATAAAATGTAAACATTTCAATCTATTAAGTGTTTTTATTCTTTAAAATTATAATATTTCATATATTTAAATAATATAGAAATAATTTTCAAAAAAAAAATAAAAATTGGTGGGTTCACGGGTTTTACCTGTGGACCCACTTGTTTCACGGGTTCGTGGGCGGGTAGGGTGTCCCCCAAGCCCGCGGGTAAAACCCGAACACAAACCCGAACACGAACCCGAACCCGTTTATTTTCACGGGTTCGCGGGTGGGTTTGGTAGACACAAAATTTCGTGGGTTTGGGTTTGGGTTTGGGTTTTGCCAAACTCGCCCGAACCCGCCTCATTGCCATTCCTAAAAGTGACGGCTTTAAAAGAAAACAGTGGATATAAGGACATGAAGCCGAGCGAGGTTATTGGAAGACTCCTTGCCTATGAGTCTAGGAAGGCCCCTAGCTCTACTCCTCATAAAAAGCATAAAGGAATTGCTTTGAAAGCATCTAAGGATGGAAAGGAGGTAAAGAATGACTCGGATGAAGACCTTGCCTAGGTTCAATAAGGTTATGAAGTTCAGGAAGAAGGGCTTTGGATCAAAAGGTCAAGACTTGAAGAAAAAAGGGTCTCTTCAAGAAGTTTGAGCCTAGGTAAGAGAGGACTGAAAGGAAAGGGGTCTGATGCTTTGAGTGTGGTGGGATAGGTCACTTTGCCCCCGAATGTGCTAATCACAATGACAAGAAGAAGGGAAAAGTGATGGCCACCACTTGGAGTGGAAGTAATGATGACTCCAATGAGGGAGATGAGTCTTCGGGTGTTGAAGATCTCATGACTAACTTCTTAGCCTTTGACTCCTCTCACAAGAGCAAAAGTGCTAGTGAAAAAGAGGAAGGGAGTCAAGAGGAAAATGACTCAAGTGAAGAAGAGAGTGATTCCTCATCTAACTATGGATATGTGGAGAAAAAGGTGCTTGCTAAATACCATGCTGAGTTTAATGATTTAGCAATCAAGAGCACGAGAAAGATTCAAAGATTGAGAGAAGAGAATCTTGAACTTTCATCCCATAATGACCACTTAAGTAAACAAGTGGAAAGATCCAGGAAGATTGAAGATAAGCTAAGAGATGAGCTAGCTTTGTCTAGGAGGAATGAAGAAGGTCTAAAGAGGGAGCTTGAAGAAGCAAAAAGATTTATGACTAGGATGGCCTCTAGCACCCAAAAACTTGATCATATGCTTAGTGTTGGAAAGAATCCGTGTGACAAGAGAGATCTTGGGTATGAAGATGGCAATGAGATCTCAACCTCTAGCAAGATCATGTTTGTCAAGAGCTTGGGCAACAAAGAAGCTTCACCGATGCAAACTCCTAGGAAGAAAATTGATCTAGGACAATGTTCAAATAGTGCACAAGTGAAGGTGGCACTAAGAAGGCAACCTCAAGCTCAACCTACAAGAGCTCTTCAAGCTAACATTCCTCAACATATGGCTCATAAAGGAAAGAGACCAATCATGCAAGTTAAACCTTGGAAGCAAGCTAGATCGGTTCAACAATGAAGATGGATTGAACTTACTCAACCACAAAGACATGGGAAAGCTCCTATGTACGCACAAGGACAAGGTATGATTCCTTATTTCATTCCTACATGTCATTTTTGTGGTTTTGATGGTCATATTAGACCAAGGTGCTTTTGTTATATTAAAATGTGTAAAACTAGAAGCATGATTGAGAAGAAAAAGAATGGAGCCATGATGCATGTTCATAGGAATGATAAGATTGATTTACATGATCCTAGGACATTTAGAGCCCATTGTCACGTCCCGCTAAGTCCAAGATCCGGATTCCAGGCAAAGGGCTCGACATGTCCACAACCAAGCCTAGCTCCTGGAAGACTCTAGAGATTTCCACACACTTAGGGAAGTCTCTAGTTGGCAGAAGATTCTAGAGATCTCCGGAGAAGCCTAGCAATGGATGGTTCCGGAAGACTCTAGCCATACAACCATTCTAGGTTGTTCTTGTACACTTGTCTAGATGTATGTAGAATAATCTAGAATGATGTAGATACTTGTATAGGATTCTTGAGGCATGTAAATATGTGTAGAGAATTCTAGAAAGGTAGGGATATTTCTGGAGGCCAATCCTCCACCATTGGATCAAATTGATCCTAACCGTCCATTGAGGAGGTGGACAACTATAAATAGCTAGCTCCTCTCATTTGTAAGGCATCCAAGCCTATCCAAGCAAATTGTACTCAAAGCCTTGTAAAGCTTTCTTGTTAGTAATACAAGTTTCCTTTACATTTCCAACCAAGCTCTTCCAACACTTTCTCTAGTCTCTCTTGTGCCTTTGAGAGTGACAAGTCAAGCGATTAGGCTTACTTAGCAACCTTCACCCGGAAGTTGCCTAAGTGCCGCACGGGATTTCCGCTGCGTAATTCTAAGCCCGTGACAGTTGGTATCAGAGCCTTGTCAAAGCAACCACAGCTAGTTCGCGAAGCAATGGCATCCGACAGCGAAGTTGCTGCTAGAGTGGAGGAGCAAGCGCGAGGTCGTGGCGAGCAACGCACCCACACCAAGCGAAGCAAGTCCAAGGGTCCGTCCAAGGATGCTTTGGAAGAAAGGATAGCCGGCTTGGAGGACACCCTTTCCGGAGTGCAAGCCAGCTTATGTGATGCCGTCTACCGTCTTGATGACCTAGAGGCGGATTATGGCGAAATCACTCAAGCAACCAAGGCCACCATCCGCGAGTTCCAAAAGGGTGTCAAGGAGGACGCATGCTTCCTCACCCAAGAGCTCCGCAACCTCTGCACATTCGTGGAGCACGAGTTGCGAGCTATCCGTGCGGAAGTCGATGAAATCCGCACCGAATGGGCTTCACATCGGAATAGCCCATCCACCAGCCTTGGTGCCACCACAAGCACCAACACCATTCAAGTCCCTAAGCCATCCACTTACAGCGGCAACCGGAAAGCCATGGAGGTGGAAAACTTTCTCTTCGGCCTAGAACAGTACTTCGAAGCCAAGGGAGTCAGGGACAACGCAACCCGGATCGCCAATGCTCCCGCCTTTCTTCTGGAATCCGCCCAACTATGGTGGCGACGCAAACATGGCGACCCCATCAATCCCATCCGCACATGGGATGACTTCAAGAGGGAACTCAAGAAGCAGTTCTCTCCCACCAATGCCGAGAAGGAGGCCCGTGGCCGCCTCCGTCGCCTCAAACAGTCGGGATCCATCTCCGACTACGTCAAGGAATTCACAACCTTGACCCTTGAGATCGAGGATATGTCCGACAAAGACCAGCTCTTCTTCTTCATGGACGGCCTCAAAGATTGGGCAAGGGTGGAGTTAGAAAGGCGGAACGTGCAAGACATTGGCACCGCTATTGCTGCTGCCGAGTCACTCGCCGACTACAGCCGACCCAAGGACAGAAGTGACAACCATGAGGAAGAACGGGACAAGCCGAAAGACCACAATCGCAAGGAAAAAGGGCGCTCCAAGTCCGATAATGGCGACAATCGGCAAGACCAATCCAGCGGAGGCAAGCCCGAAAAGATCAAGCCAAAGAGTCCATGCTTCATTTGCAATGGGCCACATTGGGTACGCGACTGCCCACAGCGGAAAATGCTTAGTGCCATGGTCACCCAGCTCGAGGAGTCCAAGGCAACCGAAGGCCAAGCAAGCATGGGTTCCATCCAACAGATCTATGCAATCAAAGGGCAAGCCAAGCCTCCAACGCTTGCCAAGAAAGGCCTTATGTTCGTGAAGGCCACCATCAGAGGCAAGCAAGTTCGTGCGATGCTGGACACCGGGGCAACGCACAACTTTATCTCGGTGGACGAAGCCAAACGACTTGGCCTTCGTATCACTAATGACGAAGGTGCCATCAAAGCCGCCAACTCTCCGGTCAAGCTAATTGATGGCACAGCGAAGGGCGTCACTGTCCACCTGGGGCCATGGAGCGGAAAGCTTGACTTCTCGGTAGTGCCTTTGGATGACTACCAAATGGTCCTAGGCATGGCGTTCTTCCAACAAGCCAACGCTTTTCCCCAACCCGCCGCTAACACACTTAGCATCCTTGATGGGGACAAAGCATACACCGTCCCGGCGGAACGCTTGACCACATCCGAGTTCAAGACGCTATCCGCCATCCAACTTGTGGAGAAACCAAGTTCTCCCACCTCTCCAAGGAGCATCAACACGGCCAAAGGTGTCCCAAGGAAGAGGAGTCATGCAAGACATGGGAAGCAACGATCAAAGGCAACGGAGGGAGGTGCCACCAATGCCAAACTCCCTTTCCAACAACGCAGGCCCACTTGCACCAAGCCGAAGGAGTCGACGCCCCGCAGCACACGTCCGACTCCTGAAATGAAGGCAACCCCTCACGAGAGGCTTCCTAATCCAAAGTCCACTCGTCCGAAGGGGCCAATCCGTGGCAAACTCCAGCAGACATGGCACCCAAGCGACGAGGACGTCGCGAAATCAGGTGGGGGAGGATGTCATGTCCCGCTAAGTCCAAGATCCGGATTCCAGGCAAAGGGCTCGACATGTCCGCAACCAAGCCTAGCTCCTGGAAGACTCTAGAGATTTCCACACACTTAGGGAAGTCTCTAGTTGGCAGAAGATTCTAGAGATCTCCGGAGAAGCCTAGCAATGGATGGTTCCGGAAGACTCTAGCCATACAACCATTCTAGGTTGTTCTTGTACACTTGTCTAGATGTATGTAGAATAATCTAGAATGATGTAGATACTTGTATAGGATTCTTGAGGCATGTAAATATGTGTAGAGAATTCTAGAAAGGTAGGGATATTTCTGGAGGCCAATCCTCCACCATTGGATCAAATTGATCCTAACCGTCCATTGAGGAGGTGGACAACTATAAATAGCTAGCTCCTCTCATTTGTAAGGCATCCAAGCCTATCCAAGCAAATTGTACTCAAAGCCTTGTAAAGCTTTCTTGTTAGTAATACAAGTTTCCTTTACATTTCCAACCAAGCTCTTCCAACACTTTCTCTAGTCTCTCTTGTGCCTTTGAGAGTGACAAGTCAAGCGATTAGGCTTACTTAGCAACCTTCACCCGGAAGTTGCCTAAGTGCCGCACGGGATTTCCGCTGCGTAATTCTAAGCCCGTGACACCATGTACTAAAGACCACTAGGAAAGAAAATGTTTTACCTAGGTGGATTAGAAAGAATGAAAATGTTTGCCATGTTGCTCAAATTGCCTTAAAGGTTAATTATTCTAATTTTTGGTATTTAGATAGTAGGTTCTCTAGGCAAATGACGGGAAACAAGAGTTTCTTCAAAACTCTTGTCATGGAGGAAGGAGGATGTGTCACCTTTGGTGATGGATCCAAAAAGAGAGTCGTAGGGAAAGGAACTATTTCCGTTCCCAGATTACACTCCGTATCCAATGCTATATATGTTAATGGCTTGAAAGCCAATTTGGTAAGCATTTCTCATCTTAGTAATGAAGGATATTCCATCTTGTTTAGTAAAAATGATTGCTCTATCCTAAAGCCCGATGAACAAACCTTGTTGAAAGGTATGAGATCTAGTGATAATTGCTATTGTCTTGAAGCTAGAATAGTCTTAAACAATGCGTCCATGGATGAGCAAATTGAGTTGTGGCATGAAAGATTTAGCCACATGAACTTTCGGGATTTAGGAATCCTAGGTAAGTTCAATTGTGTGTGTGGCCTTCCCAAGCTTAGGAAGAAAGCCAATTGTGTTTGTGGACCTTGCCAACAAGGAAAACAAACCAAAAGCATGCACAAAAAGGGCAAGTATCTCTCCATCAAGGAGCCCCTAGAGCTTCTCCACATGGATCTTATGGGTCCTATGCAAACCGAAAGTTTAGGTGGAAAGAGATACATTTTTGTATGTGTAGATGATTTCTCTAGGTTCATATGGACATATTTTCTTAGAGAAAAATCTGAAACTTTTGACAAGTTTAAAATGCTTTGTAATAAAATTCAAAATGAAATGAATTCAAACATTAAAAGCATTAAACGAATTAGAAGTGACCATGGGAGAGAGTTTGAGAATGCCGTCTTTGAAAGCTATTGCAATAGCTTAGGCATCTTCCATGAGTTTTCGGCTCCTAGGACACCTCAACAAAATAGAGTTGTTGAGAGGAAAAATAGGGTCCTTTAAAAGATGGCCCATGTGATGTTGCTTAGCAATAATGTCCCTAGGAAGCTATGGGCCGAAGCCGTCAATACGGCTTGCTATATAGGAAATAGAGTTTTCCTAAGGCTCGGAACTAGAAATACCTCCTATGAGTTATGGAAAGGTAGAAAGCCAAATGTTAGCTACTTCCACTCCTTTGGAAGCAAATGCTACATTTTAAATAACCGTGATCAACTTGGCAAATTTGATGCTAAAAGTGATGAGGGTATCTTTATTGGCTATGCCTTGAATAGTAAAGCCTATATAGTTTTTAACTTGAAGACTCAAACTGTCATGGAATCATCCAATGTTGTCATTGATGATACAAGGCTCAAGACTAATGACCATGATGAGGAGGTTGATTTAGATGATAACTCTCCCTTGGAGAAGGTTGTGGAGACTCCTAATTTTGGGACGTCAAACCTTAATGAAGAGGCCATTCAACCTCTTGATAGAGTTCCTATCTTGGACTCTAATGAACTCGCTCCATAGGTTAGAAGACTCCATAACAAAGATGATGTTATTGGAGATGTGAATGAGGGTGTAAGGACTAGGTGTCAAATAGCTAATCTCATTAGCTTTACATGCCACACCTTTTAAATAGAACCTAAAAAGGTTGATGAAGCCTTGAATGATGAATTTTGGGTTCTTGCCATGCAAGAAGAGCTAAACCAATTCAAATGGAATGAGGTTTGGACTCTAGTTCCTAGGCCTAAGACCACTAATGTGATAGGCACCAAATGGATATATAGGAACAAATCCGATGAGGATGGCAACATAGTGCGTAACAAGGTTAAACTTGTTGCACAAGGGTACTCTCAAATTAAGGGTATTGACTTTGAGGAGACATTTTCTCTCGTTGCCCGTTTAGAGTCTATTAGGCTTCTCTTGTCTATATCTTGTATATACAAGTTCAAATTACACCAAATGGATGTCAAGAGTGCCTTCCTCAATGGCTTCTTGCAAGAGGAAGTGTTTGTTGAATAACCCAAGGGATTTGTGGATACACACCACCCCAACCATGTCTATCGCCTCAAAAAGGCATTATATGGGTTGAAACAAGCACTGAGGGCTTCGTATGAGCGCCTCACTCAATTTCTTATTGACAATGACTACACAAGGGGTAGTGTTGACAAGACCTTGTTCATCAAGAGAAATAACGATGAGTTATTTATAGCTCAAATCTATGTTGATGACATTGTATTTGGCTCCAGCAACAACACCAAAGTCCAACAATTTTTGAAGTTATGTCTCATGAGTTTGAGATGAGTCTTGTTGGTGAGCTAAGTTACTTCCTAGGTTTGCAAATTAGGCAATTGAATGATGGGATTTTTATAACCTAAGCCAAATATGCTAAGAACCTAGTGAAGAAGTTTGGTCTTGAAAATGCCAAACATTGTAATACACCCATGAGTACCACTTTGAAGCTAAGCAATGATGCTAGTGGTAAAAGTGTGGAACAAACTTTATATCGGGGCATGATTGGAAGCTTGCTTTATTTGACAGCAAGTAGGCCCGATATATCCTTTAGTGTGGGTGTGTGAGCTAGGTACCAATCGGATCCTAAGGAGTCCCATCTCTCTTTGGTTAATAGAACTATTCGCTATGTGAATGAGACATCCAACTACGGGATTTGGTACTCTTTTGACACTAATTCTAGTCTTGTTGGCTTTAGTGATGCGAATTGGGCAGGAAATTGTGATGATAGGAAAATCACATCGGTCGATTGCTTTTTCTTAGGCAACAACTTGGTGTCTTGGTTTTGCAAAAAGCAAAACTCGATTTCCTTGTCCATGGTCGAGGCCGAGTACATAGCCGCGGGGAGTGGATGCACACAACTCCTTTGGATGAAGCAAATGCTAGTAAACTACGGATTCAACCAAGGTACACTTACTCTCTTTTGTGATAATATGAGTGTTATTAATATTTCCAAGAATTCGGTGCAACATTTTAGAACTAAGCATATTGACATCCGCCATCATTTCATAAGAGAACTAGTTGAGAATAAATGCATAGTACTTGAACATATAGGTACTAATGATCAACTAGCGGACTTATTTACTAAACCCTTAGATGCTACTCAATTTAAAACACTTAGTAGATCTATTGGGATTTGTCTCGTGGAGTGATGAGTTTTGGTGATTAACCCCATATGGGGAACTCAAGCAAAGAGAGTTATTTTGCATACTTGTCACATGCAAAAATTTGAAATATCTTATGCTTCTTTTTTAATTTCTTGAGTATGCTTGGTTCCACATATGTATATATGTTTTCATTTCAATAAGTGTGAACCATGCTTGTTTACAATCCATGTCATATTTATGTTCAAACATACATTTTTGGACTAGGAGATTTACATAGGAAGTACGATTTGAATGACCTATAGTTATCTCCATGACATGATGATTCTTAAATTGACATGCTAATGACATATGAAAAGCATAAAATTCATATAACATGCTCAAATGAAAAAGCATGAATTGATGATTGCAATTCTTAAATGCAAAACTTGTGTGAAATACTTATGAGACTCAAAATGAATAAAGGATCTTGTATCCGTTCAAAGGATTGTAAAATCCAAATGTCTCTCTTTCTTTATTAGTTAAGCATGGCTACTATCATACGGGTAATATTCCCGGAAAAATCAAATAGGGTGCAAAGTCACTCATGCCATGTTTCGCTTATAAAGTTGGATATAGTTGCTCTCAAATTAAAATCAATGAAATCTCTATATCCTTGTTTCTCTCATGACAATGGTGAAATTGGTTTGAATTCTTATTAGAAGCCTTTGTCATTTGCCAAGCCTTTGTCATTTGCTTTGCCAAATGCCATTGTATTTTGGACTTGAATGCTACATGTCTTGTATGCAAAGCATTTTTTGATTCACACATTTTCATTAAATAAATCTCCTTGTTTCTCTCCAATTAATTGAGATGCATAAAGCGACTTATATGATTATGTAAATATCTTGTATACTACTATCTCTCTTTGGTAAAAGTGACCCGGTTGAGGACTACTCCTTTGCCTATATCATGACAAAAAAGGGGAGTATAAGTGGTAAGTTAAGTTGCTAATTGTAAGTAGCAAATGTACATGTTGGGCAGATTACATATTAAGGGGGAGTAACCCAATGAGGGGGAGCATTGCATTCATATACATTACATGATGTTGTACTTAAATTCTTAAATGCAAATGCTTGTTTAAAACTTCACATGATCACCTTACATACACTTGCTTTGGAAGTGTAATCTTTTTGTTTTGAAGGTTTGATAACTCTACAAGAGATTGAAGACTTGAAGTTTTATTTTCTTATCTCTTTGTAATGTAGAATATTATTCCTATCCCGTAGCTTCAATTATGTTGTGAGGATCTATGTGAGTAGGTGGTTTTGTCACAAAATAGCCAAAAGGGGGAGATTGTAAGGTCCCAGTTTATTGATTGGTTTATTTCGTGGACAAACCACATTTGGGGTTATTGTAAGGATAGCTTAGGCTCTTAAGACCTCAAGAGAAGAAGCACCAAAGGTAAATTTCTAAGTGCTTGCTTTGCTTTGAAGAGATTTTGTTGCACACACACACATTCCATGCATATCCATACTTTGTGTATAATGTGTCTTTATATGTGTGCATTCATGTTTATATAATATCTCTTCTTGCATATTTTATTGATTGCATCTAGTGGTTCAAATGTCATGTCTTGTTTATTCTTAAGATGCATTGTGTATAGTGTGGGCGCTGTTCATCCGCTCTAGGGTCGCCCTACGAACAGCGCTCGTAAAGGGGCATTGAGCATTTTTGCTCTTACCCGCTGTACACCCGTTCTACATAGAGCAGGTGAATAGCGGTGCCACTGGTTGATTTTTTATCAACTTTTGGTTCGCCCAAAATCTGCTCTACGTAGAACGGGTGAAAGGCAGCTCTCCAAACCCGAGAGCAACCGCCTATAGGTTGCCTGGATTCCGCCCTACGTAGGGTGGTCACGAAGAACATGTTTTTCATAAGCCCAGTTGAACCGCTGTACACCCGCCCTACGTAGAGTGGGTGAACAGCGGTCAAGGCATAATTTTGGAAAACTTTTCAAAACGATGTCATTTCAATATGACTCACTATATATATATGCCTCTTTCTTTTTAGGTTGAGTTAGAGAGTTCAAAATCATATTTTTACTTAGCATATTTTTCCAAGAGAAAAATTTCATTAAAGAACTTACTTTTGATTACTAAAACACTTCTCCATGATCATCAATCATCATCTAGCATCATCCTTGATCATCTAGATATCATTTTGCATGGATTTTTCAACACACTTAGCTTGGTAAGTTTTTCACTAATATCTTACATATTTTGTGTCTTTCTTAACAAGTTATCTCAGTTATCACTTGTATGTTATTCATATATATTTTAGATACAACATTGAGATTAGTGTATTGATTGTTTGAGAGTTGTTTTGTGATAGCTTCATAAGATTGCCTAATCTATGTTTAGCTAAGCTTTATGACATGTCATTTAGCTATTGATATCTAGGATCATCTTAATTGCAATATTATCATCCTAGATAAGCATATAGGGTTTCCTAGCTCTAATTGCATTTTGGATATTTCATATATTCACATACGCTTTTTATCTATTCATTGAGAAGTAAGATTTGTGTAGCTTCCGGGACTAAGTTGCGTAAATCACAAGCAATTGGACTAGGTTCACTTATACCTGGATTAGGTTGTATTCATCTAACTATTAGTGGATTCGAGGTTCGAGTGTGACGCACTTACTAGCCCATGGTTTTTTTCCCGTGAGGGTTTCCACGTAAATATAAAGTGTTATTTAATATTCCGCACATATTACACTTGCTATATTATATTGACTAGTTAGGGGTATTTTCGTAATCTTGACCATACACGAAAATTGGGTAAAATCAGATAAAATCTATTTACACCCCCTCTAGATTAATATAGAACACACCGTATATTTGTTTCAAGTTGTTCGACGTACTCGACCAATACGGTATGAAACAAAACCCTTCTAAATACTCTTTTGGTGTGTCATCTGAAAAAAATTTAGGTTACTTGGTCACCCATAGAGGTGTCAAAGCAAACCCCGACGAAATTCAATCGATACAAGGAATCGAATCACCTAGATGCATCAAAGACGTGCAAAAACTCACGGGTCGTATAGCAGCTCTAAATAGATTCATCTCCAAGTCGTCTAAGCATTGCCATCCCTTCTTCAACACACTAATAAAGAATAAGGCATTCGAAAGGAACGACGACTGCGAGAAGGCATTACAAGAATTTAAGACATACCTAACCTTACCTCCATTGTTGTCAAAGCCAAAAGATGAGGAGACATTACTTGTATATCTAGTGGTATCCGACACATCGGTAAGCGCCGTATTGATCAGAGAAGAAGATGGTGTACAATATCCGGCATATTATGTATTGAAACTAAATATACCACGGTGTGTATAAAGCTATCTAGAGGGGGGGTGAATAGATTTTACGCTTTTTACCCAATTTTTCGTGTTAGTCAAAATTACGAAATTACCCTCAAGATAATATAAACAAGCAAGTGTAATATGGTGCGGAAATTAAATTAACACTTGAATTTTTACGTGGAAACCCTCACGGGAAAAACCACGGGCTATGTAAGTAAGCCACACTCGAACCTCGAATCCACTAAATGTGCAAACGATTACAACCTAATCCCGGAAGTAATCACACACCTACCTAATCCCGGTATGAGTGAACCTAGTCCAATTTGCTTGCGATCTAAGCAACCTAATCCCGATTGCTACACACAAGACTTAGCTTCTCTTGAAGAGAATACAACCCTAAGTGAATATATGAAAATATCCAAAATGCAACATAGAGCAAGGGAAACCCTATATGCTTATCTAAGATGATTAATATGCAATTAAGAACAATCCTAGATATCAAAACTAAATGACATGTCAAATAGTTAAGCTAATCAATATCAAGTATAAAACCTAATATGCTAGCACAATACAACTTCTCAAACATACATCATACTAATCTCAATTTTGTATCTAGAGCATACAAAATAACAATCAAGTAATTAATTGAGATTTGCTAGATAAATTAAACACAAAATATGTAAGATATTAGTGAAAAGCTTACCAAGCAAAGTATGATGAAGATTCCATGCTAGATGACATCTAGATGATCTAAGATGATGCTAGATGATGATTGATGATCATGAAATTGTGTTTGAGTAATTAAAAATGAGTTCTTTGTGTATTTTTCTTCTCTTGAAAAATATCCTAAGTATGAAGCATGAATAAGAACTCTTGTAAATGACCTAAAATCAAGTTAGCATATATATAGAGGCCATAAGTGAAGTGAGGTCGTTTTGAAAACTCGCCAGAAAAATACTCTGTGCGCTGGTGGACCTGCGCTGGTGGACCAGCGCAGGACCAGCGCACAAGCCAATTTTGGCTTGAGCGCTGGACGTCAGGCGCTGCCACCAGCGCCAGTCCAGCGGCGCCATACTGGGCGATCGGCGCTGGTGGCCGGCGCTGGTCCACACCAGCGCACGACCAGCGGCGCGCCACTGGGCGATTTGCGCCGGTGAGCGGCGCTGGTCGACCGGCGCTGGTGGACCAGCGCACAGTCCCAAAAATGTATCCCTCAAGCAATTTTGCAAGGGGTACAAAGTCAAACAAGATGCATCTTAAAGCCTAAATGCTATGATGTTTTCAACACAAGATGCAATCATAAAATCAAGCAAGAAGAGATGTAAATAATCATTTATGCACAACAAAAAGAAACACAACATACAAAGATTAAACATATGCATGAGTTGTGAGTGTGTGCAACTATCTCTTCAAGACAAGAAAGCACTTAGAATATTACCTTTGGTGCTTGTCAATAATGAGGTCTTCAAAGGGCCTAATGCACTAACAACAACATTTAAACTACCCTTACAAAGTATCCCCATTTATGATTTGATCACGAAATAAGCCAATTAAAAACAACGGGAATCCTTACAATCTCCCCCTTTGGCTATTTCGTGACAAAACCATCACTCACATTAAATCCTCACAACAAAATAGAAACTACGGGATTACAATGATATTCTACATTACAAAGAGATAAGAGAATGCAACTTGAAGTCTTCAATCCTCTTGTAGAATAATCAATCCCTGAAAAGAGTTTCTAACATTCCAATTCAAGTAAAGTGTGAGATTAATCATGTGAGAATAATACCAAGCATTTGCATTTTTAGAATTTAGGCACAACATTAGCAAATGTATGCAATGTATGATAAATGCAATGCTCCCCCTCAAAGGGTTACTCCCCCTCAATGTTTTATCTCCCCAAAGTGCACAATAGCTTCTCTATTTTGCAACTCCCCTTACAATATCCTACTCCCCCTTTTTGTCATGATATAGGCAAAGGAGTAGTCCCCAACCGGGTCACTCATAGCAACGAGAGATAGAAGCATGCAAGATATGCATATACATATAAGTCACGTTATGCACTTCAATTAATTTGAGAGAAACAAGGAGATTTATTTGAGAAAATGTGTGAATCCAACATGCTTTGCATACAAGACATATAGCATTCAAGTCCAAAATACAATGGTATTTGGCAAAGCAAATGACAAAGGTTTCTAATTCGAATTCAAACCAATTTCACCAATGTCATGGAAAAAGCAAGGATATAGAGATTATTGATTTTAATTTAAGAGTAACTATATCCAACTTTATAAGCGAAACATGGCATGAGCGACTTTGCACCCTATTAGATTTTTCCGGATAAGATATCCGTATGATAGTAACCATGTTCAACTAATAAAGAAAGAGAGACATTTGGAATGTAATTCCTTTGAACGGATACAAGATCCTTTATTCATTTTGAGTCTCATTAGCTTTCACACAAGTTTTGCATTTTTAAGAATATGCAATCATCAATTCATGCTTTTCATGTGAGCATGTTGTATGAATTTCATGCTTTTTCATTTAGCATAAGCATGTTATTTAAGAAACATCATGTCATGGAGATAACTATAGGTCATTCACATCATACTTCCTATGTAAATCTCCTAGTCCAAAAATGCATGTTTGAACATAAATATGACATGGATTGTAGACAAGCAAGGTTCACACTTATAGAATTTGAAAGCATATATACATATGTACAACCAAGCTTACTCAAGCAATCAAAAGAAGAGGCATAAGTTATTTCAAATTTTTTGCAAGTTACATGAATGCAAAATAGCTCTCTTTGCTTGAGTTCCCCATATGGGGTCAATCATAGAACATCACTCCACAAGACATATCCCAATAGATCTACTAAGAGTTTTAAATCGAGTAGCATCTAAGGGTTTAGTAAATAAGTCCGCAAGTTGATCATTAGTACCTACATGTTCAAGTACTATGCATTTATTTTCAACAAGCTCTCTAATGAAGTGATGGCGGATGTCAATATGCTTAGTTCTAGAATGTTGAACCGGATTCTTGGAAATATTAATAGCACTCATGTTATCACAAAAGAGAGTGAGAGTACCTTGGTTGAATCCGTAGTCTACAAGCATTTGTTTCATCCATAGGAGTTGTGTGCATCCACTCCCCGCGGCTATGTACTCGGCCTCGGCCGTGGACAAGGAAATCGAGTTTTGCTTCTTGCAAAACCAAGACACCAAGTTGTTGCCTAGAAAGAAGCAACCGCCCGATGTGCTCTTCCTATCATCACAATTTCCTGCCCAATCCGCATCACTAAAGCCAACTAGACTAGCATTAGTGTCAAAAGAGTACCAAATCCCATAGTTGGATGTCCCATTCACATAGCGAATGATCCTCTTCACGGAAGAGAGGTGGGACTCCTTAGGATCCGCTTGGTACCTAGCACACACACCCACACTAAAAGATATATCGGGCCTACTTGCGGTCAAATAAAGCAAGCTACCTATCATGCCACGATATAGAGTTTGTTCCACACTTTTACCACTAGCATCCTTGCTTAGCTTCAAAGTGGTACTCATGGGTGTATCACAATGTTTGGCTTTCTCTAAACCAAACTTCTTCACTAGGTTCTTAGCATATTTGGCTTGGGTTATGAAAATCCCATCATGCATTTGCCTAATTTGCAAACCTAGGAAGTAACTAAGCTCACCAACAAGACTCATCTCAAATTCAAGAGACATGACATCAACAAATTGTTGGACTTTGGTGTTGTTGGTGGAGCCAAAAACTATATCATCAACATATATTTGAGCTATGAAAAGCTCATCATTGTCTCTCTTGATGAATAGTGTCTTGTCAACACTACCTCTTGTGTAGTTGTTGTCAACAAGAAATTGAGTGAGGCGCTCATACCAAGCCCTCGGTGCTTGTTTCAACCCATAAAGTGCCTTCTTGAGGCGATAGACATGATTGGGGTGGTGTGCATCCACAAACCCCTTAGGTTGTTCAACAAACACTTCCTCTTGCAAGAAGCCATTGAGGAAGGCACTCTTGACGTCCATTTGGTGCAATTTGAACTTGTGCACACAAGAGATGGACAAGAGAAGCCTAATGGACTCTAAGCGGGCAACGGGAGCAAAAGTCTCCTCAAAGTCGATACCCTCAATTTGAGAGTACCCTTGTGCTACAAGTCTAGCCTTGTTCCGCACTATGTTGCCATCCTCATCGGATTTGTTCCTAAATATCCATTTGGTGCCTATGACATTAGTGGTCTTAGGCCTAGGAACTAGAGTCCAAACCTCATTCCTTTCGAATTGGCTTAGCTCTTCTTGCATGGCAAGAACCCAAAATTCATCATTTAAGGCTTCTTCAACCTTTTTGGGTTCAATTTGAGAGGTGTAACATGTATAGCTAATAAGATTAGCAAGTTGGCGTCTAGTCCTAACACCCTCATTTACCTCTCCAATGATATCTTCTTTATCATGGAGTTTCCTAACCCATGGAGCGGGTTCTTTAGAGTCCAAGAGAGGAACTCTATCAATAGGTTGTGTGCCATCATTGTTGACATTAGATGTCCCAACATTAGGCGACACCACAACCTCCTCCAAAGGAGAATCATCACTAAAAATAACCTCCTCCTCATGATCATTAGACTTGAGCCTAGTATCATCAAATACGACATTGGATGATTCCATAACACTTAGAGTCTTTAAATTGAAAACTCTATAGGCTCTACTATTTAAGGCATAGCCAATAAAAATACCCTCATCACTCTTAGCATCAAACTTGCCAAGTTGATCACGGTCATTCAAAATGTAGCATTTGCTTCCAAAAGTGTGGAAGTAGCTAACATTTGGCCTCTTGCCTTTCCATAACTCATAGGAGGTGTTTCTAGTACCGGGCCTTAGGAACACTCTATTTCCTATATAGCAAGCCGTGTTAATGGCTTCGGCCCATAGGTTCCTAGGGACATTGTTGCTAAGCAACATCACACGGGCCATCTCTTGGAGGACCCTATTCTTCCTCTCAACAACTCCATTTTGTTGAGGTGTCCTAGGAGCAGAAAATTCATGGGAGATGCCTAAACCATTACAAAAGGTTTCAAAGGTGGCATTCTCAAATTCTCTCCCATGGTCACTTCTAATCCGTTTAATGCTTCTAATGTTAGAATTCATTTCATTTTGCAATTTAGTACAAAGCATTTTAAACTTATCAAAAGTTTCGGATTTTTCTCTAAGAAAATATGTCCATGTAAATCTAGAGAAATCATCAACACAAACAAAAATGTATCTCTTTCCACCCAAACTTTCGGTTTGCATGGGACCCATGAGGTCCATGTGGAGAAGCTCAAGTGGCTCCTTGGTGGTGAGATACTTACCCTTTTTGTGCATGCTTTTGGTTTGCTTTCCTTGTTGGCAAGGTCCACAAATACCATTGGCTTTCTTCCCAAGCTTAGGGAGGCCACGCACACAATTGAACTTTCCAAGGGTCCGTAGATCCCTAAAGTTCATGTGGCCAAGTCTTTCATGCCACAACTCAATTTGCTCATCCATGGACACATGATTAGATACAATTCTAGCTTCAAGACAATAACAATTGTCGCTAGATCTCATGCCCTTCAACAAGGTTTGTCCATCGGGTTTTAGGATAGAGCAATAATCTTTAGAGAACAAGACGGAATATCCTTCATCACTAAGATGTGAAATGCTAATTAAATTGGCTTTCAAGCCATCAACAAATAAAGCATTGGATAAGGAGGGTAATCCGGGAACGGAAATGGTTCCTTTCCCTACAACATTTCTTTTGGATCCATCACCAAAAGTGACATTTCCACCTTCCTCCATAACAAGAGTCTCGAAAGAAACTCTTGTTTCCCGTCATGTGCCTAGAGCACCCACTATCCAAGTACCAAAAATTAGAAGAATTTGCCTTCAAGGCTATTTGTGCAACATGGCAAACATTTTCATTCTTTCTAATCCACTTAGCAACAATTTTAGCTTTCTTAGTGGCCTTTGGTACATGTGCTCTACTATTTCTAGGATCATGCAAATCAACATTTTCATTCCTAGAAACATGCATCTTGGCTCTATTCTTTCTCTTTTCAATCATGCTTTGTTTTCTACACATTTTAATATATTGAAAGCAATTTGGTCTAATATGACCATCACAACCACAAAAGTGACAAATAGGAATGAAAAAGGGAATCATACCTCGCCTTTGAGTACGTCCATGTCTTTGTGGATATGAGGGTTCAATCCATCTTCGTTGTTGAACCGGTCTTGGTTGCTTCCAAGCTTGAGGTTGCATGATTGGTCTCTTTCCTTTGTGAGCCAATTTGGGAGGAGTGTTGGCTTGAGGAACCTTAGGAGGTTGAGCTTGAGTTTTCCTTCTTGGCCCCATTTTCACTTGTGCATTAGAACTTTGTCCTATTTCTAACTTTTTCTTAGGAGGTTGCACAAATGAAGTTTCTTCATTCTTCAAGCTCTTGACAAATATGGTCTTGTTAGAGGTTGAGATTTTCTTGCCATCTTCATACCCAAGACCTCTCTTGTCACTTGGACTCTTTCCAACACCAAGTAAATGATCAAGCTTCTTGGTGCTAGAATCTATCCTAGCCAAGGACCCTTTAGCTTCTACAAGTTCCCTCTTCAAGCCTTCTTCACTTCTCTTGGACAAGTCTAACTCCTCAATTAGCTTATCCTCTCTCCTCTTCAATCTTTCCACTTGTTCACTTAAGTGGTCATTGTGAGCCGAAAGTTCAAGGTTTTCTTCTCTCAACCTCTCAATCTTTCTTGTGCTTTTAAGTGCTAAATCATTGAACTCGGCATGGTATTTAGCAAGCACCTTTTGCTCCACAAACTTCTTCTTGGAATTAGAAGAGGAGTCACTTTCTTCTTCACTAGAGTCAATTTCCTCTTGACTCAAATCTTCCTTTTCACTAGCACTTTTGCTCTTGTGAGAAGATGCAAAAGCTAGGAAGTTAGCCATGAGCTCTTCCTCACTTGAAGACTCATCTTCCTCATTGGAACCATCACTACTCCCACTCCATGTGGCGGCCATCACTTTACCCTTCTTCCTCTCATTGTGATTCGCACATTCGGGGGCAAAGTGACCAATCCCACCACACTCAAAGCATCGGACCCCTTTCCTTTCGGTCCTCTCTTGTCTAGGCTCAAACTTCTTGAAGGAACTCTTTTTCTTCAAATCTTGTCCTCTTGACCCAAATCCCTTCTTCTTCTTGAACCCCATAACCTTGTTGAACCGTTTCACAAATAAGGCAAGGTCTTCATCCGATTCATGCTTTGCCTCCTTTTCATCCTTAGATGCTTTCAAAGCTATTCCTTTAGACTTCTTAGGAGGAGTAGTGTTGCTAGGAGCCTTCCTAGACTCATATGCAAGGAGACGCCCAATTACCTCACTTGGCTTCATATCCATGTAGCCACTATTTTCTTCTATGGCCGTCACCTTTGATTCAAACCTATCGGGGAGAGATCTCATAATTTTTTGCTTGACTCTCCTATCCGAATACGGGTCTCCGAGTTGATGGCTTTGATTTACTATGTCCATCAATTTGATTTCGAAGTCGTTGAAGCATTCATCCTCTCCCATCCTAAGTAACTCAAATTGAGTTTGGAGGACTTGAAGCTTGGACTCCTTCACCACCTCGGTTCCCTCATGTGCAACTTGAAGGATGTCCCATGCCACTTTGGCAATTTGAGTATTCTGAATAAGCTTGTACTGATTCTCATCCATGGCACACATAATGGCATGCATCGCCTTCCTATTCCACTTAGAAGCCTCAAACTCTTGCGCGTTCCATTGCGCCTTAGGCTTCAAAACATCTTGTCCTCCACCCGCGGGAGTCATCATAGGGAGATCATATCCGTCTTCCACCGCCATCCATGCACGGTCATGAATTTGGCATATGTAGGATTCCATCTTCCCTTTCCATTGGGAATAGTTCAAACCGGTAAGAAGTGGAGGCCTTGTGCTAGAAGCTCCTTCGTGGCCACCACCATTTCCACCGTTTCCACTCATAGTGTTTATGAATGAATGAAATGAATGCAAATGTATGAATAATCAAAAATCACACAAAATGCAAAACACACCAAAATAAAGCAAGGATCACCTATGTATGTCTAGGAACCCGCTCTGATACCAATTGAAACTAAATATACCACGGTGTGTATAAAGCTATCTAGAGGGGGGGTGAATAGATTTTACGCTTTTTACCCAATTTTTCGTGTTAGTCAAAATTACGAAATTACCCTCAAGATAATATAAACAAGCAAGTGTAATATGGTGCGGAAATTAAATTAACACTTGAATTTTTACGTGGAAACCCTCACGGGAAAAACCACGGGCTATGTAAGTAAGCCACACTCGAACCTCGAATCCACTAAATGTGCAAACGATTACAACCTAATCCCGGAAGTAATCACACACCTACCTAATCCCGGTATGAGTGAACCTAGTCCAATTTGCTTGCGATCTAAGCAACCTAATCCCGATTGCTACACACAAGACTTAGCTTCTCTTGAAGAGAATACAACCCTAAGTGAATATATGAAAATATCCAAAATGCAACATAGAGCAAGGGAAACCCTATATGCTTATCTAAGATGATTAATATGCAATTAAGAACAATCCTAGATATCAAAACTAAATGACATGTCAAATAGTTAAGCTAATCAATATCAAGTATAAAACCTAATATGCTAGCACAATACAACTTCTCAAACATACATCATATTAATCTCAATTTTGTATCTAGAGCATACAAAATAACAATCAAGTAATTAATTGAGATTTGCTAGATAAATTAAACACAAAATATGTAAGATATTAGTGAAAAGCTTACCAAGCAAAGTATGATGAAGATTCCATGCTAGATGACATCTAGATGATCTAAGATGATGCTAGATGATGATTGATGATCATGAAATTGTGTTTGAGTAATTAAAAATGAGTTCTTTGTGTATTTTTCTTCTCTTGAAAAATATCCTAAGTATGAAGCATGAATAAGAACTCTTATAAATGACCTAAAATCAAGTTAGCATATATATAGAGGCCATAAGTGAAGTGAGGTCGTTTTGAAAACTCGCCAGAAAAATACTCTGTGCGCTGGTGGACCTGCGCTGGTGGACCAGCGCATGACCAACGCACAAGCCAATTTTGGCTTGAGCGCTGGACGTCAGGCGCTTCCACCAGCGCCAGTCCAGCGGCGCCATACTGGGCGATCGGCGCTGGTGGCCGGCGCTGGTCCACACCAGCGCACGACCAGCGGCGCACCACTGGGCGATTTGCGCCGGTGAGCGGCGCTGGTCGACCGGCGCTGGTGGACCAGCGCACAGTCCCAAAAATGTATCCCTCAAGCAATTTTGCAAGGGGTACAAAGTCAAACAAGATGCATCTTTAAAGCCTAAATGCTATGATTTTTTCAACACAAGATGCAATCATAAAATCAAGCAAGAAGAGATGTAAATAATCATTTATGCACAACAAAAAGAAACACAACATACAAAGATTAAACATATGCATGAGTTGTGAGTGTGTGCAACTATCTCTTCAAGACAAGAAAGCACTTAGAATATTACCTTTGGTGCTTGTCAATAATGAGGTCTTCAAAGGGCCTAATGCACTAACAACAACATTTAAACTACCCTTACAAAGTATCCCCATTTATGATTTGATCACGAAATAAGCCAATTAAAAACAACGGGAATCCTTACATGTATGTAAAGCCTTACTCGACGCAAAAACCAGATATAGTCGACTGGAAAAGTTTGCATTAGCTTTCGTCATAGTAGCACGTAAGCTAAGACCATACTTCCAATGCCACTTCATTAAGGTATTAACTATATATCCACTTAAAAATATACTTCATAAACCTAAACTTTTAAGTCAAATAACGAAATGGGCCGTCGAACTTAGTGAATACGACATTAGCTTCCAACCGCGAACTACAATGAAATCACAGGTACTAGCTAACTTTATTGCAGACTTTTCCCCTTGTGAGAATTCGCAGGCTGAACAGGAATTAGTAGCACCCACGGAAAATCTTATGAGCGAAAAATGAACCCTATCCGTCGACGGCTTTAGCAACATCAAAGGAAGCGGATTAGGACTAGTGCTCAAATCCCCATGGAAACTAAATATAGCACGGTGTGTATAAAACTATCTAGAGGGGGGGGGGGGGGGTGAATAGATTTTACGCTTTTTACCCAATTTTTCGTGTTAGTCAAAATTACGAATTTACCCTCAAGATAATATAAACAAGCAAGTGTAATATGGTGCGGAAATTAAATTAACACTTGATTTTTACGTGGAAACCCTCACGGGAAAAACCACGGGCTATGTAAGTAAGCCACACTCGAACCTTGAATCCACTAAATGTGCAAACGATTACAACCTAATCCCGGAAGTAATCACACACCTACCTAATCCCGGTATGAGTGAACCTAGTCCAATTTTGCTTGCGATCTAAGCAACCTAATCCTAGATGCTACACACAAGACTTACTTTCTCTATGAAGAGAATACAACCCTAAGTGGATATATGTGAATATCCAAAATGCAACATAGAGCAAGGGAAACCCTATATGCTTATCTAAGATGATTAAAATGCAATTAAGAACAATCTTAGATATCAAAACTAAATGACATGTCAATTAGTTTAGCTAAACAATATTAAGCACAAAACCTAATTTGCTAGCACAATACAACTTCTCAAACATACATCATACTAATCTCAAACTTGTATTCAAAGAATATAAAATCACATACAAGTAATTAAATTGAGATTGCTAGATAAGAGAAACACAAAATATGTAAGATATTAGTGAAAAGCTTACCAAGCAAAGTATGATGAAGAATCCATGCTAGATGACATCTAGATGATCTAAGATGATGCTAGATGATGATTGATGATCATGGAAAAAGTGTTTGAGTAATTAAAAATGAGTTCTTGGAATTTTTCTTCTCTTTGAAAAATATCCTAAGTATGAAATCTGAATATGAACTCTCTTGTCATTGACCTAAAGTCAAAGTGGCATATATATAGGGTGTCAAGATAAAGTGTGGTCATTTTGATAAGTGACACCAAAATTTGCCTTGGGCGCTGTACGTAGAGCGCCCTTGTACAGCGCCTGTACAGCGCCCTTGCTCTGTTTTCACGAGAAAACAGAGAGGCGCTGTACGAGCAGCGCTTGTACAGCGCCCAACAAAAATGCATCAGACCTGATGCATTTAAATGACATTTTTTGCATCAGGTATGATGGGCGCTGTTCGAACAGCGCTTTGTAGAGCGCTTTGAACAGCGCCCTTTGCAAAGAAAGAATCCCAAGATTATGCATGACAAGGCAATGGGCAATGCAAGATGCAATCAACCTAACATGCAAGAAGAGATGTTAATGAGCATTAAGGCACACAAATAAGACACATAACATACAAGGATTAAACATATGCATGAGTTGTGAGTGTGTGCAACTATCTCTTCAAGACAAGGAAGCACTTAGAGTATTACCTTTGGTGCTTGTCAATAGTGAGGTCTTCAAAGGGCCTAAGCAATAACAACAACATCTAGGCTACCCTTACAAAGCACCCCCACATATGGTTTGATCATGAAATAAGCCAATTAAAAACAACGGGAATCCTAACAATCTCCCCCTTTGGCTATTTCGTGACAAAACCACCACTCACATTGATTCCTCACAAAGACTTAGAAACTACGGGACTACAATGATAGTCTACATTACAAAGAGATAAGAAAATACAACTTCAAGTCTTCAATCTCTTGTAGAACAATCAAGCCCTGAAAATAAAGTTTCTAGCATTTCCAATACAAGTAAAGTGTGAGATTAATCATGTGAGAACAATAACAAGCATTTGCATTTAAAATTTAGGCACAACATTATGAAATGTATGTGTATGCAATGCTCCCCCTCAACGGGTTACTCCCCCTCAATGTATGTTCTCCCCAAAGTGCACAATAGCTTCTATATTTTGCAACTCCCCTTACCATATCCTACTCCCCCTTTTTGTCATGATATAGGCAAAGGAGTAGTCCCCAACCGGGTCACTCATAGCAACGAGAGATAGAAGCATGCAAGATTTGCATATACATATAAGTCACTTTATGCACTTCAATTAATTGGAGAGAAACAAGGAGATTTATTTGGAGAAAATGTGTGAATCCAACATGCTTTGCATACAAGACATATAGCATTCAAGTCCAAAATACAATGGTATTTGGCAAAGCAAATGACAAAGATTTCTAATGAGAATTCAAACCAATTTCACCAATGTCATGGGAAAAGCAAAGATATAGAGATTATTGATTTCAAATTTTAGAGTAACTATATCCAACTTTATAAGCGAAACATGGCATGAGCGACTTTGCACCCTATTTGATTTTTCCGGATAAGATATCCGTATGATAGTAACCATGTTCAACTAATAAAGAAAGAAAGACATTTGGAATATAAATTCCTTTGAACGGATACAAGATCCTTTATTCATTTTGAGTCTCATAAGCTTTCACACAAGTTTTACATTTTAAGAATATGCAATCATCAATTCATGCTTTTCATGAGAGCATGATGTATGAATTTCATGCTTTTTCATTTGACATTAGCATGTTATAAAAGAATCATCATGTCATGGAGATAACTATAGGTCATTCACATCATACTTCCTATGTAAATCTTCTAGTCCAAAAATGCATGTTTGAACATAAATATGACATGGATTGTAGACAAGCAAGGTTCACACTTATAGAATTGAAAACATATATACATATGTACAACCAAGCTTACTCAAGCAATCAAAAGAAGAGGCATAAGTTATTTCAAATTTTTTGCAAGTTACAAGAATGCAAAAAAGCTCTCTTTGCTTGAGTTCCCCATATGGGGTCAATCATAGAACACATCACTCCACAAGACATATCCCAATAGATCTACTAAGAGTTTTAAATCGAGTAGCATCTAAGGGTTTAGTAAATAGGTCCGCAAGTTGATCATTAGTACCTACATGTTCAAGTACTATGCATTTATTTTCAACAAGCTCTCTAATGAAGTGATGGCGGATGTCAATATGCTTAGTTCTAGAATGTTGCACCGGATTCTTGGAAATATTAATAGCACTCATGTTATCACAAAAGAGAGTGAGAGTACCTTGGTTGAATCCGTAGTCTACTAGCATTTGCTTCATCCATAGGAGTTGTGTGCATCCACTCCCCGCGGCTATGTACTCGGCCTCGGCCATGGACAAGGAAATCGAGTTTTGCTTCTTGCAAAACCAAGACACCAAGTTGTTGCCTAGAAAGAAGCAACCGCCCGATGTGCTCTTCCTATCATCACAATTTCCTGCCCAATCCGCAACACTAAAGCCAACAAGACTAGCATTAGTGTCAAAAGAGTACCAAATCCCATAGTTGGATGTCCCATTCACATAGCGAATGGTCCTCTTCACGGAAGAGAGGTGGGACTCCTTAGGATCCGCTTGGTACCTAGCACACACACCCACACTAAAGGATATATTGGGCCTACTTGTAGTCAAATAAAGCAAGCTTCCTATCATGCCACGATATAACATTTGTTCCACACTTTTACCACTAGCATCCTTGCTTAGCTTCAAAGTGGTACTCATGGGTGTATCACAATGCTTGGCTTTCTCTAAACCAAACTTCTTCACTAGGTTCTTAGCATATTTGGCTTGGGTTATGAAAATCTCATCATTCATTTGCCTAATTTGCAAACCTAGGAAGTAACTAAGCTCACCAACAAGACTCATCTCAAATTCATGAGACATGACATCAACAAATTGTTGGACCTTGGTGTTGTTGGTGGAGCCAAACACTATGTCATCAACATATATTTGAGCTATGAAAAGCTCATCATTGTCTCTCTTGATGAATAGAGTCTTGTCAACACTACCTCTTGTGTAGTTATTGTCAACAAGAAATTGAGTGAGGCGCTCATACCAAGCCCTCGGTACTTGTTTCAACCCATATAGTGCCTTCTTGAGGCAATAGACATGGTTGGGGTGGTGTGCATCCACAAACCCCTTGGGTTGTTCAACAAACACTTCCTCTTGTAAGAAGCCATTAAGGAAGGCACTCTTGACGTCCATTTGGTGCAATTTGAACTTGTGCACACAAGAGATGGACAAGAGAAGCCTAATGGACTCTAAGCGGGCAACGGGAGCAAAAGTCTCCTCAAAGTCGATACCCTCAATTTGAGAGTACCCTTGTGCTACAAGTCTAGCCTTATTCCGCACTATGTTGCCATCCTCATCGGATTTGTTCCTAAATATCCATTTTGTGCCTATGACATTAGTGGTCTTAGGCCTAGGAACTAGAGTCTGAACCTCATTCCTTTCGAATTGGTTTAGCTCTTCTTGCATGGCAAGAACCCAAAATTCATCATTCAAGGCTTCATCAACCTTTTTGGGTTCTATTTGAGAGGTGTAGCATGTAAAGCTAATTAGATTAGCTATTTGACGCCTAGTCCTAACACCCTCATTTACATCTCCAATAACATCCTCTTTGTAAAGGAGTCTTCTAACCCATGGAGCGGGTTCATTAGAGTCCAAGTTAGGAACTCTAGTAATAGGTTGTGTGACTTCATTAGATGTCCCAACATTGGGAGTCACCACAACCCTCTCCAAAGGAAAGTCATCCTCTAAAATTTCCTCCTCCTCATGGTCATTGGACTTGAGCCTTGTATCATCAATGATAACATTCGATGATTCTATGACGGTTCGAGTCTTCAAGTTGAAAACTCTATAGGCTTTACTATTCAAGTCATAGCCAATAAAGATACCCTCATCACTCTTAGCACCAAACTTGCCAAGTTGATCACGGTCATTTAAAATGTAGCATTTGCTCCCAAAAGTGTGGAAGTAGCTAACATTTGGCCTCTTGCCTTTCCATAACTCATAGGAGGTGTTTCTAGATCCGGGCCTTAGGAATACTCTATTCCCTATATAGCAAGCCGTATTGACGGCTTCGGCCCATAGGTTCCTAGGGACATTGTTGCTAAGCAACATCACTTGGGCCATCTCTTGGAGGACCCTATTCTTCCTCTCAACAACTCCATTTTGTTGAGGTGTCCTAGGAGCCGAAAACTCATGGGAGATGCCTAAGCTATCACAATAGCTTTCAAAAGAGGCATTCTCAAACTCCCTCCCATGGTCACTTCTAATCTGTTTAATGCTTCTAATGTTAGAATTCATTTCATTTTGCAATTTAGTACAAAGCATTTTAAACTTATCAAAAGTTTCGGATTTTTCTATAAGAAAATATGTCCATGTAAATCTAGAGAAATCATCAACACAAACAAAAATGTATCTCTTTCCACCTAAACTCTCGGTTTGCATAGGACCCATGAGATCCATGTGGAGAAGCTCTAGGGGCTCCTTGGTGGAGAGATACTTGCCCTTTTTGTGCATGCTTTTGGTTTGTTTTCCTTGTTGGCAAGGTCCATAAATACCATTGGCTTTCTTCCTAAGCTTAGGGAGGCCACGCACACATTCGAACTTTCCAAGGGTTCTTAAATCCCTAAAGTTCATGTGGCCAAGTCTTTGCCACAACTCAACTTGCTCATCCATAGACACATTGTTTGAGACTATTCTAGCTTCAAGACAATAACAATTGTCACTAGATCTCATACCTTTCAACAAGGTTTGTCCATCGAGCTTTAGGATTGAGCAATCATTTTTACTAAACAAGACGGAATATCCTTCATCACTTAGATGTGAAATGCTTATTAAATTGGCTTTCAAGCCATCAACAAATAAAGCATCGGATAAGGAGGGTAAACCGGGAACGGAAATGGATCCTTTCCCTACAACCTTCTTTTTGGATCCATCACCAAAAGTGACATATCCACCTTCCTCCATAACAAGAGTCTCGAAAAAACTCTTGTTTCCCGTCATGTGCCTAGAGCACCCACTATCCAAATACCAAAAATTAGAAGAATTTGCCTTCAAGGCTATTTGTGAAACATGGCAAACATTTTCATTCTTTCTAATCCACTTAGCAACAATTTTAGCTTTCTTAGTGGTCTTTGGTACATGTGCTCTACTATTCCTAGGATCATGCAAATTAATATTATCATTCCTAGGAACATGCATCATGGCTCTTTTCTTTTTCTTCTCTATCATACTTCTAGTTTTGCATATTTTTATATAGCGAAAGCAATGTGGTCTAATATGACCATCAAATCCACAAAAGTGACAAATAGGAATAAAATAAGGAATCATACCTTGTCCTTGTCTTTGTGGACGAAAGGGTTCAATGCGTCTTCGTTGTTGAACCGGTCTAGATTGCTTCCAAGCTTGAGGTTGCATGATAGGCCTCTTTCCTTTGTGAGCCATTTGTGGAGGAATGTTGGCTTGAGAGACCCTGGGGGGTTGAGCTTGAGGTTGCCTTCTTGGCCCCATCTTCACTTGAGCATTTGAACTTTGTCCTATTTCTAACTTCTTCCTAGGAAATTGCACAAATGAAGTTTCTTCTTTCCTCAAACTCTTGACAAACACGGTCTTGTTAGAGGTTGAGATCTTCTTGCCATCTTCATACCCAAGACCCCTCTTGTCACATGGACTCTTTCCAACACCAAGCATATGGTCAAGCTTCTTGGTGCTAGAATCCATCCTAGTCATAGATTCTCTAACTTCTTCAAGCTCCCTCTTTAGGCTATCTTCATTCCTCCTAGATAAGACTAACTCCTCTTTTAGCTTATCTTCCATCTTCTTGAATTTTTCCTCTTGTTCACTTAAGTGGTCATTATGAGATGCAAGCTCAAGATTTTCTTCTCTCAACATCTTGATCTTTCTTGTGCTCTTGATTGCTAAATCATTAAATTCGGCATGATATTTAGCAAGCACCTTTTTCTCCACAAATCCATTTATGGAGTTAGAAGAGGAATCACTTTCTACTTCACTTGAGTCATTTTCCTCTTGACTCATTTCCTCTCTCTCACTAGCACTTTTGCTTTTATGGGAGGAGGCAAAAGCTATGAGATTAGCCATGAGCTCTTCATCATTCGAAGACTCATCTCCCTCATAGGAGTCATCACTACTTCCACTCCAAGTGGCGGCCATCACTTTCCCCTTTTTCTTCTCAACATGATTTGCACAATCGGGGGCAAAATGACCTATGCCACCACACTCGAAACAACGGACCCTTTTCCTTTCGGTCCTTTCTTGCCTAGGTTCGAACTTCTTGAAAGAGCCCTTTTTCTTCAAATCTTGACCTTTTGACCCAAAGCTCTTCCTTCTAAACTTCATAACCTTGTTGAACCTTTTTACAAACAAGGCAAGGTCTTCATCCGAGTCAACCTTCTTTGCCTCCTTTTCATCCTTGGAGGTCTTCAAAGCAATTCCTTTTTGCTTTTTAGGAGGTGTGGAGATAAGCCCCTTCCTAGACCCATAAGCTAGAAGTCTCCCAATCACCTCACTCGGCTTCATATCCTTATATCCACTATTTTCTTCTAAAGCCGTCACCTTAGATTCAAACCTATCGGGTAGAGATCTCATAATCTTTTGCTTGATTCTCCTATCCGAATATGGATCACCAAGTTGATGGCTTTGGTTGACTATATCCATCAACTTGATCTCGAAGTCGTTGAAGCACTCATTCTCCTCTATCTTAAGCATCTCGAATTGAGTTTGGAGGACTTGAAGCTTAGAGTCCTTCACCATTTCGGTTCCCTCATGTGCAATTTCTAGGATGTCCCAAGCCTCCTTAGCTATCCTAGTATTTTGAATCAATTTATATTGATCTTCGTCCATAGCATACAAGATGGCATGCATCGCCTTCCTATTCCACTTTGAAGCCTCAAACTCTTGCGCGTTCCATTGCGCCTTAGGCTTCAAAACATCTTCTCCTCCACCCGTGGGAGTCATCATAGGGAGATCATATCCGTCTTCCACCACCATCCATGCACAGTCGTGAATTTGGCATATGTAGGATTCCATCTTCCCTTTCCATTGGGAATAGTTCAATCCGGTAAGAAGTGGAGGCCTTGTGCTAGAAGCACCTTCGTTGCTACCACCATTTCCACCGTTTCCACTCATAGTGTTTATGAATGAATGAAATGAATGCAAATGTATGAATGATCAAAAATCACACAAAATGCAAAACACATCAAAATAAGCAAGGATCACCTATGTATGTCTAGGAACCCGCTTTGATACCAATTGAAACTAAATATAGCACGGTGTGTATAAAACTATCTAGAGGGGGGGGAGGGGTGAATAGATTTTATGCTTTTTACCCAATTTTTTGTGTTAGTCAAAATTACGAATTTACCCTCAAGATAATATAAACAAGCAAGTGTAATATGGTGCGGAAATTAAATTAACACTTGATTTTTACGTGGAAACCCTCACGGGAAAAACCACGGGCTATGTAAGTAAGCCACACTCGAACCTCGAATCCACTAAATGTGCAAACGATTACAACCTAATCCCGGAAGTAATCACACACCTACCTAATCCCGGTATGAGTGAACCTAGTCCAATTTTGCTTGCGATCTAAGCAACCTAATCCCGGATGCTACACACAAGACTTACTTTCTCTATGAAGAGAATACAACCCTAAGTGAATATATGTGAATATCCAAAATGCAACATAGAGCAAGGGAAACCCTATATGCTTATCTAAGATGTTTAAAATGCAATTAAGAACAATCCTAGATATCAAAACTAAATGACATGTCAATTAGTTTAGCTAAACAATATTAAGCACAAAACCTAATTTGCTAGCACAATACAACTTCTCAAACATACATCATACTAATCTCAAACTTGTATTCAAAGAATATAAAATCACATACAAGTAATTAAATTGAGATTGCTAGATAAGAGAAACACAAAATATGTAAGATATTAGTGAAAAGCTTACCAAGCAAAGTATGATGAAGAATCCATGCTAGATGACATCTAGATGATCTAAGATGATGCTAGATGATGATTGATGATCATGGAAAAAGTGTTTGAGTAATTAAAAATGAGTTCTTGGAATTTTTCTTCTCTTTGAAAAATATCATAAGTATGAAATCTGAATATGAACTCTCTTGTCATTGACCTAAAGTCAAAGTGGCATATATATAGGGTGTCAAGATGAAGTGTGGTCATTTTGATAAGTGACACCAAAATTTGCCTTGGGCGCTGTACGTAGAGCGCCCTTGTACAGCGCCTGTACAGCACCCTTGCTCTGTTTTCACGAGAAAATAGAGAGGCGCTGTACGAACAGCGCTCGTACAGCGCCCAACAAAAATGCATCAGACCTGATGCATTTAAATGACATTTTTTGCATCAGGTATGATGGGCGCTGTTCGAACAGCGCTTTGTAGAGCGCTTTGAACAGCGCCCTTTGCAAAGAAAGAATCCCAAGATTATGCATGACAAGGCAATGGGCAATGCAAGATGCAATCAACCTAACATGCAAGAAGAGATGTTAATGAGCATTAAGGCACACAAATAAGACACACAACATACAAGGATTAAACATATGCATGAGTTGTGAGTGTGTGCAACTATCTCTTCAAGACAAGTAAGCATTTAGAGTATTACCTTTGGTGCTTGTCAATAGTGAGGTCTTCAAAAGGGCCTAAGCAATAACAACAACATCTAGGCTACCCTTACAAAGCACCCCCACATATGGTTTGATCACGAAATAAGCCAATTAAAAACAACGGGAATCCTAACACCCGTAGGGGGACACGCTGGAGCAATCGATCCATTGTGAATTTCGTGCTATAAATAATGAAGCCGAATATGAAGTCCTAATTGCTGGGCTCAACCTTGCCAAAAGCTTGAATATAAAGAATATTCAAGTACATAGCGACTCACAGCTCGTCGTTCGACAAATGAATGGGTTGTATGAAGCTAGAGACCAAAGGATGACAACATACTTGGCAAAAGCTAAGCAACTGCAGTCGACCTTTGAGGAATTTGTAGGGAAAATTGCACGTGGCGGAAGCGAAAACAAGTTTAGTATAGTTTAAAAATTTTCCAAAAAGAAGAAGCTTAACCCTTGATTAATTAATATATAATAAAAGTATCGTACCTTTTTCACGTGATCCGATTGACATTGCGTTGATGGTATTCCCCAAGAGTTTCCAATCCAATCACGAACGTGAATCACCTAGGAGCGTGGGCTCCCTTTCTTTGAATTGTGTACCTGAGGATGGATAACAAAAAACTTTTCCTTTTTCGTTAATCACAATAACCTTCTTGAGAAAAACGAAGAATGTTCGGTCACTTGTGAATTATCAATCTATTGATTGAAACTCACGTGAACTTAATTCGATGTTGTGCACAAAGGCTTTTGATGTAAAAGCTACTAGTGCACTATCGAAATAAAACGTTTCTTCTCTCTATATTTCTCTTGGCCGAAATCACACTATCTCTAAGAGTTGGATTTTATTTTTCAAGCAAAAGAAAAATAACTCACACTCAAGCCATAGGGTTAGCCGAATTCTATACAAAGAATATATATATATTGGCTGAAAGTCTCTTGCCAAAAATATAGGGCAACCAAATTCTTATTGCCATATATATATATATATATATATATACAGATTTTCTATTATCAGTTCGAACTGACAAAATATTTATTAGTTCCTTGGATGTGGGCCATTGGATTTAAATACTTTGACTTGGCTGCATGCACTTGTTAAAGCATCTTTTAAATCCAATGATCCACATGCAAGGAACTGATATATTTTATATCAGTTCGAACTGATAATAGGAAGACTGTATATATATATATATATATATATATTTATATGGACCAGTTCAACTTGCCATAAAATATATATCTCGATGAATTCAACTTGCATAAAATATATATATGGTTATAGGCCAATCCCACTTGCCATATAAATAATATATATATATATATATATATATATATATATATATATATATATAGGCGAATTCTCTTGTCATATATATTTAGGGTGGCCAAATTCTCTTGCCATATAAGGTGATAGCTTAAATCTTCTCCCAAGTAGGATTTATGCCTTCTAGCCTAAATCCTAACCCTAGGTAGATTTCTTATCTTTGGCCGAAATCCTCACACAAGGAGGATTTGTGTTTCACCAAAAAACCTATCAACTTTAGAATCAAAACCCTAATCCAACTCTTTAGTGTTTTATTCAATTGTGACTATATCAAAAACTTCCTAATTTGATTAGATAAATAAAATCCTTTTATTTATCTACTTACCAAAAAAAGTCTTTGATACTTATTATACTACTAACAATAGTATACCACTAAGAAACATATTTCCTAGTCAAAAAAAAAAAAAAAAAGATTTTAACTCTTAATTAAAAAAATTAATTAATAAATTAATTAATTTCCATTTAATCAAATAATAAAATAAAATAATACAATAGACTAATATATTAGCCTTGCCGCCCAAGTACCCTACATGGGCCATATATTATTTTTCCATTTTATTTAATCCATTGGACCTTAATAAAAAAGCCCACATGTGAACTAGGCCCATTCTTACTAAAAGAAACAAGTCCACATGCCTTAATACAATTCTAGATGGACCCATAATTAGTCCGGTAGAATATATTAAGTGATCCATGCAAGTCCGTGTGGATTGAGGATTTTGGCGGGCTATCTAAATTTAAGCTTTAATAAACGCAACCCAATCACAATCAACAAATAATTCACTTAGGTTCGATTTATTAATTTTAGTTCATTCCACTAAAGAACTAAAATTGCACTCTTAAATAAAGATAGAATAAGTAAATGATCTCATTCATACCCTAGACAATCTTATTGGAGATAGTGTATTCTCGTGAATAATATCAGTAATCGCCAAGAGCTCATATACCGCCTATAGCTCTCCCAGTTACCATATTTATTCATATGACCACATTTTGAACTTGGATATTTTGACTTGTCCAGAAGCCATGTTTCAATAGACATTATTGAAAACTCAACGTTAAGATTTAATATCCAATACCTCAAACTATCCATATGATAATATTAAACTCACAATTCTTAAATGGAGCCACGATGTCCATATCTATAAATGAAGTCCTTTATCGATTAGCAAATGAATATCGCCAAACTATCGAGGATAGACTATGCTATATAATCGTACTCATTGATAGCTCAAATGATAACACTTGTAACCATAAGTCCATCATTTATCTCAAGATTAAGATAGACTTTCCGATTTTCCTCATAATGAAAAAACTTTTATCCACTGACGATTCTAAATAAAGTATTTCCTTGTGATCCTATTCAATGCACCTAGTGAACTAGATTCTTTTACTCAAAGACATTTTGATGATTTTAGACTCATCATAACACATTTGATCCCACTCAAATGCTAGCAAAAGAATATACAACTTTAACAAGATAAAGGTGCCCAACCTTTACCTTAAGTTGTGAACATTATTCAAGACTAACTAAATAATTATGTCTATCTCATACATATCCAGATGTACAAACAATTCTTCCTTTCTCATAGTCATTTGACCTTATGATTATTTACTTTTGACAATTATAATAATTAAACTATAAATGCTATAAGACTTGTCAAACTAGAAATCGCTTTATTAATATGAAAAGATTGTCAAAAACAATATTACACTCTTGCTATTGAGCATAATCCTAACAGAATTCACTATCCAACAAATACCAAGGTCAGAGAATGCTAGAGCAGATGCATTCGTAAACTTGGGATCGACAGCGACCAATGGCTCCAAGTCGATACCTGTCGTACACCTTTTGTCGCCGACAATTCAAGAAGGCGAAATAATTGCACCTGTCAACCAAGGAACAAGCTGGATAGATCCCATACAAGATTATCTACAAGACGACATCCTACTAGGGGACAGATTCGAAGCAAGGAAAATGAAAGCAAAGGCCGTAAAATTCTGCATTCTATACAGTAAGCTTCATAAATAGTCATTTACAGGACCCTATTTGAGATGTGTGACTTCACGAGAGGTATACGACGTCCTTAAAAGCCTACACTTCGAGGAATGCAGAAACCATTCTGGCGCTCGAAGCTTGTCGAATAGAGCCATCACGGTTGGATACTATTGGTTGACAATTCGATCAGATTCCCAAAATCATGTGAAGACTTACGATAAATGTCAAAGGTTTGCTCCAGTGTTGCACCTCCCCCCAGGTACGTTAAACTCAATTTTGGCTCCTTAGCCTTTTGTGAAATAGGGAATGGACATTATAAGTAAACTCCCTTGATCGCGCTCCAAATGTTCACATTTAACGCTCCATTTTCCTATCTTTTGTGTTCGTTTCCGAGCACTTTTGTGTATATAATGTGTGTTTTAGCTATGTGCAGGTAAATAATCCCACATAAAAAGTGCTGGTATCAATTGTGGGCAAAATAGGGCAATTATGTGTGAAGAAGACCACTGCTGGTTCGTGCCATTAGAATGAACCCGCAGAGCAGGGGAGCATGAACCCGCAGAGAAGACCAGCTAGTTCAGGCCTTCTGGCCAGTTGGAAAGAGCCCACGGAACGAAGTTGTCAGGCCTCCTGCTAGTTCATCACTTTCTGGCTGGCTAGACATGTCTAGCGGAACGAACTCATCGAAACTCTGGCTAGTGCAGAACCCATGGACCATGATGCACGCTACAAGAGGTATCCTCTACACTTTGCTTTCCTAACATTAAGTCCCTTCAATTGACTCATCCAATTTTGGATTTGAGAGGATTAGATAGAGACTTAGTTTTGTGCTTCAATTCTAGTGGAATGCATATGTGTTGTGTCGTTGTAGTATGGTGGTAAGTTTCCCACCAATGAGCTTCAAGTATAAATGCATTGCTTGTATATTTGTTGTTTTTATTTTGTTTAGATCTAAGAGTGCGATTGTTTGTGCTTATATCTTAGGATTTATTTTGTTTGTTGTTTTTAGTCTTTGTGATTTTTGTTGTTCTCATGTCTGAATCTTGCTAAGCATTGTCCATTTATGTAAGGAAAAGGTTCCGTTGAGCTACATTGAGGATAATGTTAAGATTAGGTTTGGGGGTGTGGACAACTTTTCATGATGTTGTTTTTTATAGGTTTTGTCGTTAAAAATTTTCAAATAACTACAAATTGATCAAAATTGAAATTTTTGGAATTGAAGTCCATTTTGTTGAGGTAGTATCTTTGCGTGCCTGTAGAGACATGTCATGTATGCTTTTAGGTCTATATCTTGACTATCATTCATGCCATATATGATCTTTGCATCACTATTAATTTGCTTGTACAGTACTAATCTTTTGATGTTAAGGTAGATAGAACTCTATTCTTGTTTAGCTTAAGAGAATAGTGGATACCACCCTTGTGAGAATTTGTGCCTATAAGCGTTTTTATTTGAGATGGTATTTTGTTTCTACTCATTAAACACTCTTCGAATTTTGTTTCTTAATTTTTAGTGATCCCATTGTACATCAATTTTGCATTGATTGCCATAGAACATATATGTGGATTGCTTGTTGAAATTTGTATTCCCTTGCTAAATGGATTTTTAGAAATGATTTTGGGCTATAGTGTGTGCTAAACTCCAAATCTAGCCTAAACACTTCCATGTCCCTTTATGTTTACTTCATTGTTTAAATTGAGACCAAACACTAAACTTACACACATCACCCACAATCCAAACACTTAACCATTCCATAGTTATTAATCATGTTAAGGTGCATAGCTTAATAGATTCGTTTGATAAGCTCTAAAAATCTGTAAAAGCGTGTACTGAGGCGTATTTTATGTTTATGCTAAAAGAAAGGCTTTCAAAAATTAAGTGTTAAAAATAAAACACTTAAAGCCTATGTACTTCAATGCAATGTTACTCAAAATTAGAGTAACCAAGTAGCACAAATTGAAATTCAAAGTTGTAGCCTAGACGCTTGTTTTACCAATGTGTATATATAGAGCTTAGGATTTTAAAGTCTTGATTAGTAACTTTCCATATACTTTCCATTTCCTATCCCTATCATCCATACACCACAAATCACCCTTGGTCACAATACAAATTAGGGAAAGCCTAATTGATCTCTTAGGAAGTCTATATTGGGAATATGAGTTGATGCATGCTCTTTTCACGTTCATGGTATTTCAATTCCTTCCATGAGATCCATTTTCAGAAATTGAGCTTTATTTGAAAATATTCATATGTGTTGCATAAACTCCAATTTCACATATGTTTGATAAAGAGTGATAGCCTAGGTTCTGAGTGAACATATGACTGAAATCCGGTGAGGATTAGAGTCAAGGCGAATTCTAGCTCGAGCATTCGAGTTTAGTTGTTTTGTAAACCGAAAGCATCCTAAGTATTGGCATACTTGCATGACTGTGATGTATTGATTTGAATGGCATATTATTAGTCTTTATGCAGAAATTCTAGCATGCTTGTAGTTTTTGCTTGGTATGTATGGATTGCATCTCAACCTTTTGCTTTGTAGAGTTATGTTTGTGGGTATTGTAGCGGTAAACCCTCAAGAGACTATACTCCTCCTAGTAGGGACACCTAGGGGTTTAAAAAGCTTGTGGCACGTGCTAAGTGCCATCGTTTCTCCCACGACAGTGGACTAATTAGTTTCTATGTTTATTGCTTTAGTGTTTAGTTTGTTAATTTGTTTTGTTTTTCATTTTTAGTTTTGCTCGAGGATGACCAAAAGTTAGGTTTGGGGGTTTGATCGCGCTCCAAATGTTCACATTTAGCGCTCCCTTTTCCTATCTTTTGTGTTCGTTTCCGAGCACTTTTATGTATATAATGTGTATTTTAGCTATGTGTAGGTAAATAATCCCACATAGAAGGTGTTGGTACTAATTGTGGGCAAAATAGGGCAATTATGTGTGAAGAAGACCACCGTTGGTTCGTGCCGCTGGAATGAACCCGTGGAGCAGGGGAGCATGAACCCGCGGAGAAGACTAGCAAGTTCTGGCCTTCTGGCCAGTTGGAAAGAGCCCGCGGAACGAAGTCGCCAGGCCTCCTGCTAGTTCATCACTTTCTGGCTGGCTAGACATGTCTAGTGAAACGAACTCGCCAAAGCCCTGGCTAGTTCGTGCCGCTAGACATTGCTCTCCGGAATGAGGTTACTGAACCCGCTAGCTAGCTTGTACCTTCTGTCTGGCTAGACATTTCCTACGGCATGAAGTCGCCAAGACTCTGGCTAGTTCGTGCGGCTAGACATGTCCCGCGGACTGAACCCGCCAGACCCCCGTCCAAGCTAAAATGATGATATTTTACAGGGGTAATTCTGTCTTTTCACACCCCATTCATGCCCAAACGTGCCCAACATATATATACACCTCTTTAGCTTCTCTTTTGTGTGTGACCAACCAAAAACAACAACACTCGAGACACCAAAAGAGAAAGAGCAACTCCAAGCCTTCCATGGAGAGTAGATATGCAGAGATAGGAGGGCTTGTATGCAAGCCATAAATGTTCATAGATAGGGAGAGCTTTGGAGGCTTGTCTTCAAGGGTAATCCCTTTGCTCATCTCTTGTATTTCTATTGATGTGTAACCCATTTGGGATTATTTGTAACCAACACTTATGTTAATATATGTATGTATTGTTCTTATGATTTGATTTGGTATTGATTCATTCCTTAGTTGTATATTGATTAATCTCTTATTATGATATTCATGTGTATGGATGATTATATATTGATATGTATGTATAGATGGGATTAGGAGTAGATTAACTAAATGATTAGGAGTAGTTGTAATCCAATATCTCATTTGTTTATGTATGTTGGTATATGATTTACTATGTATGTGTTTAGAATGATTAGAGAGATTGAGAGTTGAGATTGTGCTTGGATAACCATTCCTTGCATAATCTTGACTATTAGCTCTATGGAATGGAAATAGCTTGTGTGTGCATAACTATGCCACTTTAGCTTTGGTTTATATGTTCTTATGCTTAATGGGTCTAAACCCTAGACACAATCACTTTTCCGAATTAGAGAGTGATGACATGATTTCGGTAATTCCCTAATCAAGAGAACAAACCCTTTACTGGATTAATTGGATTCACATGTTAAACAATCGACATAAATTGCATATTGTGTTTGGTGAACCGATATCCCATATGTGTTTCAATTCTTGCTTATCTCCCAGTCACCTTTATTTTCGTAGATAGGGTGTCTTGCCTCTAGGAGTAGATTAACTTAATTAGGAGTAGATTAATTAGATAGCCAAGACACCCGGCTACATTTCTATCCTAGTTAGTTGCATCTCCACACACACACACACCACACTCGCTTTCCATTTACATTGCTTTAATAAACAATAGAACTAGATACATTTAACGGATTTCGTCACCCTATGGAATGAACCATACTTGCTGCTACGCGATCGTAACGATCCGTGCACTTGCAGATAAACGTACACGTACCATCATTTACGATAGTTTATAGAACTATCCCGTGCGTGTCATCCCTGCAACCCTTAGCGGTGTCGTCTACATGTTAGTATTGACAGACTATTTCACCAAATGGGTCGAAATCAGAGCATTCCAATAGGTACGTGACATTGAGGTATACAATTTTGTTTAGAAAAAAATAATTTGCAGATTCGGAGTTCCCTGGGAAATAGTGATCGACAACGGATCCCAATTCATTTCGTACGATTTCAAGAATTTCTGTGATAAATATTGGGTAAAGTTAAGCTTCTCAATACCACGTTATCCTCAAGCCAATGGGTAAGCAGAGTCGACCAACAAGACCATTGCTAACACCTTGAAGAAGCGTTTGGAGGCAGAAAAAAGCGAGTGGGCAGACAAACTCCCACAGATACTTTGGTCGTACCGAACCACCCCTCGTCGATTGACATGAGAGATTCCCTTCTCACTTGTCTATGGCCCCGAAGCAGTGATCCCAATAAAGATGAGACTTGCAACAGCTCGAAGCGAGAACCCATGCGAAGAGCAAAACAACTTGGAACTCGCTTTCGAACTAGATCACATTGATGAATGTCAAGAACGTGATGCGTTGAGAGTACAAGCGTATCAGCAGCAGGTAGCTCGACATTACAGTAAGAAGGTAAGGGTTAGAACTTTCAAAGTTAACGACTAGTACTACGACGAGTTTTTCAAAAAACTCGAGAAGAAGGCGCTAAGAAACTTGGGTCGACGTGGGAAGGTCCCTACCAAATCACAAACATTAAAGGATGAGGAGCATATAAATTACGAGGACTTGACGGTCGGGAAATACACAACAGCTGGAATGCCCTACATCTAAAATAGTACTACTTCTAACCTTATCCATTTCAATTTTTTATGTTATTATGTATTTAATTCATCGACATTCAATACTGACAAATCGACACACAAGGAGCAACGATGAAAACTTAGTTGCAACTAAGTGCAAAATTGAGTTGACAACAAAAACAATCTCCTCTCAAGTAGCCTTGCCCACCATTCATAAGCTATCGAAATCGACAAGCTATCAAAATGTATTACTGTAGGAACGATCGACATAATAAATCCCGGCATTCAAGGGTCGGAAACGACACGACATCCTACATTGAAAGATTTACAAGTGATCATCGTAGAAGCAATACAACTCCCAATACCTTCACTTCGACTTCAAACATAGGGAGTTGGGGGAATAATACTGGGGACAGAACAATTGTCGTATCGATCCAATTACGCATGTACGTGATTTTTCTATGTAAACAGTGGTCGTATCAACCCAATCATGCATGTACGCGATTTTTCTATGTAAACAATGGTCGTGTCGACCCAATTACGCATGTACACGATTTTTCTATGTAAACAAAGGTCGTGTCAACCGAATCACACATGTATGCGATTTTTCTATGTAAACAAAGGTCGTGTCGACCCAATTACGCTTGTGCACTTGTTCATAGGCTTGTCACACGCGATCGTTTATAAAGTGGTTGTGCAAACTTCGTTACATGACTATCTATAAAATGGTCGAATTAACTTCATTATTATATTAATGAAATCAAGTGAACCTTTTGTTTATAATGGCGATGAAGAAATTCCAGTCATATTCGAAACAACGGCATATGATCAAAAATGGAAATATATAAGCGATCGATCGGACTGAATCATTCAAAATTACACAAAGAAGTCGATACGGGAAATTATAAACAGTACACCCGTTCGACAAAAGTCAAATAGAATAAAGATGTAAGCGAAGAAATCAACTATGGGTCGTGTCATCGACAAAAACATTTGGATCTACAACACCATTGAGGCCCTTATTGACTTGCTCTTCTACACCTGCCTCCTTATCTACTTCCCCAACTAAGGACCCTTCTAGTTTGAGATGCTTCAACTCATCATAAATGTCGATCTATGTTTGCATCCAGACAAGGTCCCACTTCCCATGCTCACCAGGTAAGTATTGTTTGAAAAGTTCTGCCCTGACTTTACACATGGCTTCAGTTGAGATCGACAGAAGCTATTCATTCAAACCGACAACGAGTCGCTCCTGCTCTACGAACGTTGCTTTGGCCCTCTCCGACTTGTCGCAGTATTGATCACGTTCTTCCCTCAACACCCACACTTCATCCTCCAAAACTAGATTTTTTCTCTCCAGCACTTTGTTGGCTTTGTCGAGTGCATCACCTCCCTTCTTGAGGGTGTCGTTGGCTTTCTACAGCTTCGCACACCTCTCTCTAGTAGTTTTGTACCTGTCATGTAAGTGCATCTGGACCTGCAAAGCCTACACATCGAATGTCGTACAATGAGCATTCGACTCTAAAAAAAGGACATAACAATGATATGCATATATAAAAAATAAACCAAGTTACTTGGAAAGTCGAGAGCAGACCCACTTCGAATACCTCTTCCATCTTCTTCCCCTTAAGATACTCCTTGTCAACAGTGAAAAGAAGATCACTCGACTTTTTCAAAAAACCACTCGACTTCATGAATGCCGACACCCTCGGAGGAAACAAAACCATTGTACAGTCGGGCTCCGATGATGCAACCTCGATCGATTTCCCTTTTAGGTCGGCGTCAACATTCTTTTCAGTGTCGACATCAAAAGCCTTCATCTTTTTCTTCTGCCTCAACGGACTCGTTTCAGGTGAGGAAACGAAAACATGTTCCGCCACTACAAGTGCATTTTCCTACGACGCCTCAACCAACTGCCTTTTCTTCGCGTTTGCCGCCCTCTTTTTGTTGATGTTCTCCCTGTATAGCCTCAAGGCTAGGGGTGGCAATGGGGAGGGTCGGGGCGGGTTGAGGCCGCCTCAAACTCGTAACCCAGTTTTGAAAGGTTGCCCCAAACCCGACCCACGACCCAGTCGGGTCAAAAACTTCTGCCCCAAACCCGTCCCGATTGGAGCAAAGGTGCCCCAAACCCGCCCCGTTTGACCCGTTTCATAAAAATAAATTTGCCAGTAAATTTAAATTTAACATAGCAGAATAACTGAGTATAATAAACACTAAATTCATAGGTAAAGTATAAAATACAAATCCAAAAATAACTTAAACAAAAATACAAAATACATAAAACATTTTCGGTATCAATAAAATCCATTCAATATATTCACTAAAATAGTTTAAACACAAAATTTCAATAACAAAATCCATCCAACATCTTCACCATCACTCTATCTTCATAAAAACAAGCATGATTTTTTCAAACATTAATATGTAGAAAAAAAATAAAAAAAATAAGTAAAATTAATTAATTGACATTATTAATGTACAATATTAATTATATCATTACCTTTTCACCTTCACCATCACCATCACTGTCTTTTTTCAGCTAGGGTTTCTTCTCTTTTCCTTTTATATTTAAAAAAAATATATATTTTGGGTAAAACGGGGCGAGTCGGGTCAAAATGAACCGCCCCATACCCGACCCGGTAACCCGGCCGGGTCAAGAAATGTGCCCCAAACCAGCCCCGTTACCCGTTTTCACTGTCCCAAACCCGCCCCAAACGGGCCGAGCCCCCGCGGGTTTGGGCCGGGTCGGGGATTTTTGCCACCCCTACTTAAGGCCTCAGCGGAATCAGGCATGTTGAACTTTGCGCTCGCTATTGACGTCACTGCGAAACGATGTTCGACGTCAGTTATAGGTGATAGAAATTTCATATCACATTGAAGAATTTCTAGACTTCTTCTAATCCAAACATACGATACGAAATCCTTCACATGAGAATACGGGGTTTGTGGGACATTCAATGTCAACCAGTGCTATATACTACTAATTCTAAGTTTACCTTCCATGAGCAGTACTTTCCAACTCCTTTCATTAGCAGGAATTGCTAATATATTTTGAGTATGCTCAGGTGCTTTAACACATAGCAACTTACTCTCCGCACCTACTGGATCTACAAGGACAATTACTCTATCAGTACTAAAGACAATTCAAAAGCAATCTAAAACGACGTTGAGAATCGACACTCACCATATCGGTTCCAGATACTTTGATAAAAGTACTTTGATTTCCCAAAGGGTCTATCGATCAAAGGACCTTTAGCAAAAAAGAAGGTGTCCTTCTAGTTCTGGTCGTTGGTCGTAAGGTCAACAATAAGCTAACTGTCTTTCAACCTCGGGACGAACATGTAACGACCTTTCTCATGGACATGTTCCTTTAGGAAATAGTTGTGTAGGAGGCACCCCAGCCCAAACAACAACTCTCTCCTATCACGCAGCATAGCCAGACTTAGGAGTATCCTCCAACTATTTTGCATCAACTGACCAAGGGCGATATGATAGTATAACAACATTCGACGAGCCAAAGAAGAGATTGGGAACCTAAACCCTAGTCGAAGGGTATATTCATAGAAACACATTCACCCTGGTATAACCTGATCCGCTCGTTCGTGCTCCTTCGATGCACGCAGCTTGATAGATGTAGGAATCCCATAAATCGTTTGCAAACGATCCATGTCGTCATCCGAAAGCACACTCGCTGGGCTATCATCAGATAAGATACTTAGCGGACGACCCGAACAAGATGGCTCTCCTACATCTATATACTCTGGAAATTCGACCTGCTGCGCAACAGGGCGCACAACACCTTGCTCTAACATGCCTGCTCTATTTATGGTAACATCTGACGGGTCCACTATAGAAACCTGTCGCTCGACATTTCTAGCACTAGAGTTGACTTCCCCTTCAACTTCATCTTCTAAGTAACTAGGGGTCCATGTAAAGCGTGGATCAGAGACCGTAGCGTCGCTTGACATGATATCTCTAAAAGTTGACAAATGTAAAAAAATGCACAAGTTAGGCACAAACTAAACTCTAAAATCAAAACCTAAGGTTTAAAGATAAAAAACCTAGGGTTTCCATGGACTACCAAAAACCCAAAAAAGTCAAGATCAACACAAACTTTGCGAGACTTCAATTAACCTAAGTCGAGCGACTATCAGATCCAGCACCTACTAACGACACAACAACATTTAAACAATTTAAACCTACGAAATACACATGGATAAGTTACAAACCGATGATATCAAGCACAATCAGGAATGCAATGAAGAGCACAGCCAAGAACACGCACTATTTCAGGTAAAATCTCGCAAATATTTCTACTAAGTTCCCTACATGTACACGGAAGTAAGTTTCGTGCAAAACAAGCAAAAATAGAAAAAATATTCACTAACCTTGAAAGGAACTTGAGTAGAAAATGCTGGAAAATCAACCGAAAAAATCAACGAAGATTTGCTAGAATCCCAGTTGAAGGAAGAATGTTTCTGTTGCTAGAAAGAGTTACCTTCGCAAAAATGTGAAAACAAGAGTCTTTGCAAACAAGTGAGAAGCTTAGTGGTTAAGTTTCGGTTTATAAACCAAGCACTTAACCATAGGAGCCACGTGTCACAACCGCTACGGTTGCCTGCTAACCATAGTAACTCCCTTAGTTAATTCAAAATTTAAAATCGCGTTAAATGCGCCAAAAACGAGGTGTTACGTCAACCATGGGAAACTGAATCAATCCAATCCCATCGATTGGACTCCCCATCCTTGCAATATACAAAGTCGTCGAACGAAAAACCGCCTTAAAGAGTTCTCCATCCAGAAGTTCTACTCGACCCTTTGTCGAAACGACTATCCAAGTTGAAACCGCTTTACGACTCGATAAAGAAAAACTCAAGCCAACCTTGCAAAATTCGTAATCACGTCAATATCACAACAAAACTCACAGCCGGCTCAGCAAAAATCACTCTCTAACTCAGTAGTCCCTTTTTTAAAGAGTGGGGGACAAACTGTGGTAACCAAAAATGGTCATTGGGCCTAACACTTAAAGCCCAAACCATTTATGATCGAAATTTGTCTAAACCCACGAATAAACGGGTCGACCCAAGACTTATGCCAATTAAAGACTCGGTCGTTTAAAACCAAGTCAAATGGACAGTTACAATTTGGAGATAACGTTTGATTTGAAGAGAGATTCTCTCCGAGAATCCCTCCCACAATCAAAGCCTGATCAGGTGAACATTGGAAGGGGATTTTGGCCTATAAATAAACCCCATTTGGCTACAAAGAAGCTCTATGAAATTCTGGACTAAGGAAAAAGCTTACTAGCGTCTTGAAACTCTGCTCATTATTATTCTGGCTACCGGAATTCATTCTGAATCACAACCACGATTCAAGTATAACAATCGCTCAGCCTAAGCATACCTAAGGCTAAGAATCTGACCCCCATTTTTATTGTTCTTTATCTTTGCTTTTTCTCTGTTATTATTCTTTTACAGGTTCAAACGAGAAGACGATACATTTCGATCGACAGACAAACTCTTTCGTAGGCTTATAGAGGAGACTAGATCCCCTACTTGATAAGTTCAACCAAGTTGCCCTAGGCCTAATATAAATCCCACCCGATCCATATCAACCGTAGGTCGACCCCGCTACACACTTCTAACTAAAACTAAATAAAATGCCTACAATTAAGGACCTACAATTGACAACTACTTCTAAAACTGACCACTACTACATTACAATTGACCACTACTTTTATTCTAAACGTACATTGTAACAAAATTATAGAAAATATAAGAAACCTATTTGTAATCCAATAATTCACTTAATCTATAATTTCACATAAAATAGGCATGTAACACCTTTAAGATATTCACCCAAATCGATTGCTCTATTTTTGCATCGTTGATACTTGAACTTAGGAAGCTTAGAAAATCACCACCACTTCCACTATTTTGAGACAGTTGAATAATACCCTCTAACCTTGTTTATGATCATAAGTGAGCAGCCGTTGTCGCTTTGTTGAATTCATCATCATCATGTTGGCTTTACCATTACAAAATCGATCAGTACCAAGTGGAATCCATGTATACGGAGCCTTTCGAATCATCAAATTTATGACAAAACTATAAGTACATTTTGGTTAAACCATATCATGTTACTTCCAACAATCTATTGTCCTCTTTAAATTTCGTGGTTTCCACACCTGAGAATTATTTAGTAAATATGATTACATGATAATTATTTTTACAAAAGGATTTTCTTAATTATTAAATCCATATAGAATAAAATAGTGCACACTTTCATATTTTAGAAAAATAAAAACAAATTACCTGTAACGCACACTGCTATCTTGAGGGCATTCATCTGAAACTTCTCTGTAAGGTTCATGATTTGTATTGGCTTGATTCCATTGCAAAACACTCCATATTTGTATTAGTTGTTGCTTAGGATATTCTTTGAAGAAAGGAAGCTTAAAAAGTGATGAGCAACGTCTAGTGCAAAAGTCGTCTTCAAGAGGTGAAAAGCGTCAAAGGTATATCTTGACTCCTATCCTCTTGCAAGGCGTTAGCGCACACACACACACAATTCATACATGTGTGTCCCTGCATCATGGTTCAAACATTTGGTATAACACATTCACACACTTCATAGTATGCTCATGCATTGATCTTGTATTGACAAACATTGTAGAATTGCATGCTTTGTGACTATCTCTTTGATATGGCATGCTTGTGTGAATATGTGTTTATTTGTTTGTGTATTTTGTGTTTTGGACTTGAACATATTCTTATTTGATGCCTTATTGAGTTCCGGTCGTTTCGGTTACTCATTCATAGGTTTCGAGTCCAAACAATGTGACTTATGCACTTTTCGTTCTCATTCGTTGAGTTGACTTCATCGTCGTTTCGGAGATGATTTCTCAACCATTTTTCAAAGTTTTGTAGTCTAGTCGTGTGTGAGGGAGTCGCGATCGTAATCGTAAACGGATTTGTAATCCCAAAGGATTTGAAACGAGGTCGGATGCCCAGATACGGCTGAAGAACGTGAAAGTGCGCGAAGAGGCTAGAGTGGCCATGCACGTGTGCCCCTCCCCGTGAGGGAGGCCGTGGGGCCCACGGCCAGGACCCTCTCTGTCCCGTGAGGCCCACGCGCCCCCCACGGGGTGGGTGATGTGGCCTCTTCGTATTGGCCCTGAAAACCTTCTCTCTCCCTTTTAATCACTTCTCCTTCCCTCCAAACACGTGGGGATTTCAGAACTTTTCACGAAAATTCTGCAGTTTTCTTCAATTTTTCATTTCTTATATTGATCATAACT
>CM059878.1:23783185-24092387 GCA_030490815.1 Acer saccharum
CCACATCTGCATGATTTGTTCCTGAACATTCCCAAGCCACCATTAATGTTGCTTGCTGAGCATGAACTTCCTTCCATGGTTGTTGAATGTAAGAGAATTGTGTGTGATTGTTTAATGGGAAACAGATAGGGAACCAATACAATGTACGATTGAGGAGAGTAGCAGAATATAAGTTGTGTAAGAACGTGAACATCCAATTTACAGACACCAGGTTTACATTGCCGTAAATATAGCCGTTGGAGAACAACGGTTGTATTCAGGGGTTCAAATTGTAGTTGCAACAATTCCAACACGTGTTCAACTCAGAAAAGTGTCTTAAAAAAATGAAAAGGACAGTGTACTTAGCTAATGACCAGCCAGTACCCAATGGAGTGACCCCTCCACTTGGGTGTTGCCACGTGTCATTTTTGTTCAAGATTGCTAGCCATGTGGTAATACACCATTCGGGGGTCAGAACCCAATTATTTTCAATATAAATAACTTTCGTCATTGACGTTGGAATTTGCTCCAATACACGATTTGTACAGGGCAGAGTAAGCAATACACGAATAAAAGGTGGATCTCACTTGAAAACGTCCCATCTAGTCATTAAGTACCACCCATCCTCTCAAATCATGTTTCCAAGACAATTTTTAGAGGATTTTGGAGGATTAGTTGCTCCCACCCACCCTCTAAATTGTGGTTTCGAAGAAAAAAAATAGGAGAACCTCCAATCCATTATCTGAATTTAGAATTTTAGAGAACCATTTCCCATCCTCTAAAGTCTAAACCACTTTTTAATTTTTTTTATTCCGATTATATCCTTTTAACTTTTGCATTAAATTCAATTAATGTGTAATAAAATTTAATTTATACATTTTATTAACCTAAAAAATATACCATTAGAAATGTCTCATCTAGATCTTTAAAATGAGTCCAATATTGAATATTAATTAATAATTTTTTATTTACCATACTTTATCATTTGGGCAATCTCTTATTACAAATTGATAATTATAAGTTAGTAATAAAATAAAAACCGAAACATAGTATGAAAATGATAAATATTAATATTAAAAATTACAATAACATAAAAACATTAAAAATAAAGAATAATGAAAATATAAGTTATTTTAAGATACAAAGAAATAGGGATAGATAGAGAGTGTGGTGGGCGTGAAATATTTTTAGAGATGGAGTTATGGGAGGAATATTCCCTTATAGTTCTCTATTTTAGAGATAGAGATAGAGAATGGGTGGGAGATGTAATAGATACATGGATAGTCAAATAAATCACGATAATTTTTATGCTAATCAATTTTTTATTTTCCAAATTATTATACTTGCTAGGCTCGTTTGGCGCACCGTATTGGACCGTATTGTATTGGACTGTATTATAATTAATTAATTCAAACCATTGTTTGGTAATGCACTCGCCTCTCCCTATTAGGTTATTTTTATATGACTTTAATGTTTTATATTATATTATAAAAAAATAATAATTTAAAACAAATATTTTATAATTAATTTAAAATAACCTGACCATGAATAAATCAATAAATAATGATATTAATTGGTGATACAAGTATGATGATAAATGTAATATAAATGGAGTATGAGACTTGATACAAGTATGCCATGTTTTATTTGGATCCTGTAATATGTTATACATTGTTATGAATTATGTACTTATGTGACATGTTTTAGTTGTATACCGAATATGTTTTTATTTTGAATGAATTATCAAATATGTTTTCATAAAACATTAATATATATTATTTTAATGGCCGTATCCGTATCCTAGTTTATGAAGATTTACCGTATCCCCGTATCGTGCCATATCTGTATCTCGTACCAGTATCTGTATCTGTGCTACGTATTATTTTTTTGAAGAGTTTATGCTACTCCACCCAAAAATCCCACCCACATTCCAACCCAAAAGTGAGGTGGCATCATCACACACTGTTGGAGTAGAATTATGAGGTTTTTTAAAGGCTGAAGTCAGACATTTATAAGAGTAAAACTGTTGGACCCAAAAAACCAACCCAAATTTTTAACCCAAACCTAAAGTACTTTCTGTGACCAGTTACAAAAGCACAAGGGTATTGTTGTAAAAAAGTAAAAAAACATGTCTAGTCTATATCAAACGTTTAAAATTTGATAAAATTTAGGGATTCGATACGATTGTGACCCTCAACAGGTTATAAATGTTCACTGATCGGTGGGTTAAGTATACATTCACGAACTCGTAAAGACTCAATTGAAAGACATGGAGGATAATGTCGGTTTGGATGTTGAAGTCGAAGGAGAAAGCAATAGCACCACAATTAATGGATTTTGGTCGATTCAGACGTCTCCTCGCTTTTCTGATCTGGCAAAGGTGGAGTCCGTGTATCATGCGAGAGAGAACACGATGAAGAATGAGATCGCCCGATTGAAGAACGAGCGGAAGGATCTGGTGAGGGAAGTCGCTAGATGGAAGAAGATGTACAGCCAGGTGGATGGTCGGATTTCGGTGTTGGAGGCGTTGGTCGTTGAATTACAAACAGGACAGCCTGTCGTCGGGGTTCCGACGGCATGCAACGGCCAGATCTCCGGTGATACATCATGAATCTTGTGAGATTAATGTCTAAACTATTCTATGTGTTATCATGTTCGAGTTGTGTTTTACTTGGGGTAGATTGATGTGACATGTAAGTTTCCTGGTTTGATATGTCGTCAAGTTGTAGATTGTTTTTATTGTTTTTATGAATGATGTAGATTTTGCAACAGCCAATGCAGGGTTAAAGTTGAATGTTGGTTTGAACTCTTAAGTTTTCTGTTATGAATTGTTTGGAATGAAACTATCTTTCTGGTATATTGTTAGTTATGAATTATTAGACAAGTTCACTTTTTTATAAAAAGTAATGAGAATTATTTAGGTTTACTGTCACAGAGGTATTATGTTATTATGACAAATTTCTTCATGAATTATTTTGCTTTAAAATACTTGAAGCCAATATTTACTGATCACTGTAAGTGGGTAGAATGAGGAAGTAAACAATGCTATTTCAAACTCTTTTTCACTTTAACTTTATTCTCGATAGAGATACAGATTCACCTATCTAAATTTTAGAACATTTTTCAAAGATTTTTTTTAGTGGCACAACGAAAAATCAATTTTAAATATCATAAAACTATTGGTATCTTTTATTTGTTTGAGGAAATATGTTTGTCCAAGTGCAAAGCACGGGTACTGACTAGTTATAACTATGCAGACAACCGTTTCAATTTTCAATAAATGTAACCTTTTACAAAAATTGGAATGTGTTGTTTTTATTTTTTGGAGGAATACCAATTTAATAAATACGTAAGATTATTAATTTAATTATATTTTAGAGAAGACGAATACCAACACCTCTTCATAGCAATTTTTTCGATTCTCACACCACTCTAGTAACACAAAAATATTGTTTAAGTAAAGCATAATTAAAATGAATATAAATAACTAATTACTAGGTTTATTATCCCACCCCCCCTGTAATTCGTTCCTCGAAGTGTCTCATCCGGAGACAGTCTAAAATTTGAATTATCTCATCCGGAGACAGTCTAAAATTTGAATTATTTTAACACTTGACAGTTTATCATCTTAACCTGATTTTCGACAATTGGAATTTTCTACGTGTCACGTGTTTTTTATTTAATTTTTCTCCAAAAAAATACAAAAAACAATATAACAATCAATTAGCATTAATAAAGCTCTTCTTCTCCTAAAGTTTCGTTTTTTAAAAGGGTTGTTTTAATTAAGCCACCTGGGATAAAAAAGTAAACATGTAGCAAAAACCGAGAGCTTTTTATTAAATGAAGAGGTGTACACGTGTCAAGCAATGAATGAGAAAGGTAAATGGGGAAGGCTAATGGGAAAGGTAGATAGCATTCCCCTTTAATTAGAGTGAGTGGTTAGAGAAGTAAATGTGTGTTTTGTGAAACGAAAAGGTCTGGTTCATTAATTAGTTGTTTTTCAATTCATTGTATTAAAACAATTTTTTGTGTTACCAAGAGATGAATAGAGTGGTGTGAGAATCGAAAAGACTGATGTGAAGATTTTCTGAGTGCATTTTTGCTCACCCACACTAACTAGGGTGAACCATTACCACCCACTTCAGGTGTTGACACGTGTCCTAAACTCAATCCAAGGTCCGAAGTTAACCCAAATTTAACCCAAAGTTTGGGACACGTGTCAACACCTGGAGCGGGTGGTAATGGTTCACCCTAGTTAGTGTGGGTGAGCAAAAATGCACTCAGATTTTTTGGTATTCTTCTGCTGAAACTAATTTAATATATAATTAAATTAATAATAATTTTATATTCATTCGGTATTCCTCGGGAAACAACAATACAACACTTTACAGATAGTGTAAAAGGTTGCATTTATTAAAAAGAAACGGTTGCCTGTAGAGTTATAATTTTGAGTCCACATGGTGACCGTTCTATGTTCAATGGCACCGCCCGGCCACCCCTATATATAAGGGTGGACACCTGAAATATTTAGTCTCATCAATTTACATTTTCAAATACCATATACCTTACAATATCTGTCTTTCATAAACAAACTCTATCACACACTGGTGCATTTTTTTTCTTGAACATCTCTCCCCAATATCCCTTGAAATTGTCTCTTCCCACCATATTTAGATTGTTTGTGTTACCTTTGAATATTGAGTTAGGTTTCTTCGATTAGACAGGTAATGGAGCAAAAATTGTCGTTTGAAGAGACTGCGGTTCCTATGTATTTGAAAGGAAGAAGACCTCCGGGGCGGACAGGCTATGAAACAATGGGCAAAAAGTGCGTATTCAAGGCGAACCTCTTTCTTGTTCAAGTGGCGAACAGAGACATCCATCATTATGATGTTCGGTGGATGAGACATTGATATATCTGATGAAACTCCTAGGTGACGACGTGGTGAATTACGTCAAAATTAGAAACGACAGAAGGTTTGAACATACGATTTGCAGAGTCAAGAATTGGTTCCATCCAGAAGGGCTTTGGGTCCTTCTGTTATCATCTCAAGTCGGTTCACGTTACAACCAAAATGAGACCATCTTGCATGTTTTTTTTTTTATTTCTAAAATCACATAATCCACTTCTACCTAGAAACTGCAATTATAACAAACAATGCATGGAGAATACTCTCCTGCAGATAGGTTACATTGTTTGCAAATCCTAAAGGTTAGCACAACAAAAATAATTCCTCTGGAAAGTGCCTTTCATTAGTTTTGTTAGACACAGTAATTCATACTTTCGTTCAAGAAGCACAAATCCTGACTCCAATGACAAATTTAATACACTTTCGTTCAAGAAGCACAAATCCTGACTCCAATGACGAATTGTATTAAATTTGTCATTGGAGTTAGAATTTGTGCTTCTTGAACGAAAGTATGAATTACTGTGTCTAACAAAACTAATGAAAAGCACTTTCCAGAGGAATTATTATTGTTGTGCTAACTTTTGGGATTTGTAAACAATGTAACCCCTGTGCAGGAGAGTATTCTCCATGCATTGTTTGTTATAATTGCAGTTTCTAGGTAGAAGTGGATTATGTGATTTAATAAATAAATAAATACATGCAAGATGGTCTCATTTTGGTTGTAACGTGCATCGAATTTGGTTTTCGGTTGTTCAGTAATATTGAAGATTACACATGTTTCAGCAATGGGCAATTTTTATTAATACAGTTATGGCCATCATCAGGCATTACTTTCGTGTATTGTTTATTTTACTGTGCACATATCGTGTATTTCACGCAATTACAAGTATCCCTTTATTTTATTGCGCTATTTAAAGCAGTACAATTATCGCCAATGTCATCATTAATTTTTATTAATACAGTTGTGGCCATCATCAGGCATTACTTTCGTGTATTGTTTATTTTACTGTGCACATATTGTGTATTTCACGCAATTATAAGTGTCCCTTTATTTTATTGCGCTATTTAAAGCAGTACAATTATCGCCGATGTCATCATTACCTCTATCCTATTTTCACAGGTCCAAATCTGCAAAATCTTCGAAGTGTACTCCTCTGAAATCAAACAATCCCATTTCATTGAGGGATATTAATATTTTGGCCCCTCTAATTTTCAATATTCTGACTTTGCCCCCTCTAGTTAGAGAAATGGATGGTCTTCCCCCTTACAGAAATGGCCGGTCTTCCCCCTTAGGTCCAAAATATTCAAACTTTTGCCCCTTCCCTCATTTTTTTCATCCAAATTCCAAAATCACATTCACAATTACAATTGAAAATGAAAAGACAACTTTTTGTTTCAATTTAATTTTCCCTACTACATTTGTTAAATTGTTATTATTTAAAATTTAAATGTCAACAAATACGATTGCATTTATTGTTGTGCTAAATTTGGCATATGCTATAAATTGTGCCAAATTTGGCACAGTTTATAGCATATCCCAAATTTGACACAGTTTATATCATATGCCAAATTTTATCATCGCATTGGAGCATGCTTTTTTTATTTTATGCTAAATTATAGCATTGGGACAATGATTTTGGATTGCATTGGAGATGGTCTTAGATTCTCTTACGAAATTTATCCAACTAAATATTTAACAGATGGTGTAGACATGTACCGTCAACATGTGCACACCCCACAACAAATAACACGATATGGGTGTACAAAAGAGTAAAGTAGTAACCAATCTTGTCCGGGTGACATAGACATTAGATATCAAGTATTAGAGCCAAGATTTTCTCCAAGTATTAGGATTAGGTTCGAACCAGATCTGTTGAATCCGGTTTCATGTAATACACCAGTCATTTTGTTTTGTTCAATCTCAATGGGCGATCGAGTAATATCCTAATTCTTTATTTTAATCTTTCTATGTTCGTGCCTTAATCAGATAGGGGTTAACGTACCGAATCTAATTTGATGCTGACAAAATTGATTTTGCCTGCTTGTAATGACGTTTGATGTGATGGGCCAGTGGGATATTCACAGCCCAAAAACCAATGGACACGCTATTCTGAGGATACGCAATGGCAAAATGCCGATCCAAAAATGTACTCATTACCTATTCGTGTAGCATAGCAAAACAGGAATTGACGGTTGAATCTTGAATATGTGTTATGCAATATAAATTGCGTCAGCAAATCTTTATGTTCCCAACGCAATATTTTGTAATAATTTCTCCGGTGCACAGTGTACTACTACATTTCATCCACCCCCAAACTATTCATATGGTAATAGGTCCGATAACGCGATGGGACTATAATAACGGCCATGAGGCCATCAAGTTTTGCAGTATTGGACATGTTCATTTTAATATTATGAAAAAAATAATAATGAATTATTAACGTAATTATGATGATAATATGATATACGTTAATTACATATAAATACGAGGATTTCAAAACAGTAACTTTCCTTTCTTCTAAACGAATGGATTATAATTTGACAAGATCTTTTGGGCACCATTTCTGCGCAAGGTGTTTATGAATAAAGATACTTAATGTATATTCATTAGCTAAAGTCTACATTGCATATTTGCGTCATTCGGGAGTTCGAGTAATATTACGAACAATAATTTGTATTTTTTTATTGGAATATTGGATTGACTGTGGCCGGCTAATGACCAGTCAGTAACCAAGGGACTGACCCCTGCAATGGGGTGTTGCCACGTGGCTTTTAAAAATTACAAGCTACAAGGTAATACCCCATTCGGGGTCAGTGCCTTTGGTACTGACTGGTCAGTAGCCAAGAAAGTGGTGACCTTTTCATTATCAATAAAAGTTCGTCATTCATCCTTTGATGTTATTTATTGAAACCATTACATTGAATTTCAATAGTACAACGGAAACTGCAATCAACTGCAATCACTTTTATCAATGCATGTGCAGAGTATGTGGCACACTCTCATTGGACGATCCCATGGCCACATGTATGGGACCGTCCCAGCCAAGATTTTCTCCAATTTTGGAGAAATGTTGTTTAACAGAAATAAAAAATTAAACTACAATCAGAAATAAAATTTTTGTCTCTCTCTCTCTCTCTCCCCATCGGACTATCTTCTGCCATCTTCTTCTTCTTGGGTACTATATAAATCTGACCCTTTCAGGGGTTGTTGGGAGATTATCGTGTAATAATCTTTCACCTATCGTGTAAGGAGTTGTAACCAATGTTTTATATTAGAACTAAGGGTAAATTATAGGTAATAGGTAAATTTAAAAATAAATAGATTTTTAACCCTCTTCTTTGATGATTCGTTATCGTAAGGGGTCTAGGTGGATTTCGTACCATTATAATCAAACAGTAATGCTACACATCCCAGCTAAAATCCCACATTTTTCATCTCGCTTTTCTTCGTGTCTTGTTTACTCTGCTATGCACACATCGTGTATTATACAAAATTACAAATATCCCAGTACAATTTAGAATTTTCGCCGATGTCATCATTACCTGTATCCTATTTTGACGAGAGCAACTTTGCTCACCCCCATTCACTGAGTGCAATTTTGCTCACCTCCTTTAACTGGAGGTAACCATAACCCCCCACCCCCCACCCCAAGTGTTGACACGTGTCCCAAACTTAACCCAAAGTCCATAGTTAAATCAAGGTTTGGGCCACGTGTTAACACTTGGGGTGGGGGGTAATGGTTAAAGCCAGTTAAAGGAGGATTGCAAAGTTGTACTCCCATTAACTAGAGGTAACCATTACTTTAAAAAAATTTAATAATTTTAATTTATTTCATTTTTTTATTTTTTTATTTAAACCATTTATTTATTTAATTTTTTAAAACTATATATTTATTTGATTTTTTAAATTTATTTATTTATTTATTTATTTTTAAAATTATTTATTTATTTATTTATATATATATTTTGTATACTATTAATTTATATTTTTAAAATTTTTTTATTCTATTCAAGTTTATAAAGTTTTTGATTAAAAGGTAAAAAAATAAAATATAAAATAATATAACTAGAGGCATTTTAGGTATTTTGAAAGTCAAATTTAAGTATTGGGGGTGCTTGTGTATAATAACAAAACATTTCCAACTAAGTGTAACTTACCCTAAAAATTGAACAAATTTGGTAGGGAAATTTGAGATTGAAACGAAAACACTTTTGCTCACCCACCCTTAGACACATGTCATCTTTTTGGGAGGGAGGTAATGTTTACCGGTTTACCCCCCTTGTAGGTTGGTGAGAAAAAATGACTAGATTGAAACAGTGCTAACAAAACAGTCAATGCTGCCACGTGTTATGTCTGAAGATTTTTTTTATTTTTTTATTTTTATTATTTTATATATCGATACGTGATGTCAATGGTGTAGCGGTTGACATTTTGATAAGTTTTACCGGAGGATAGTTAGGGGATACTTGGGGGATACGTATAAAATAGTGTCGTAAATGTTAGCTTTTAATTTTCATTGGTTTGTACCTTTTTTATCTTCAGATGTTAAAAGTCTAACAAAAAACAAACAAAAAATCTTAAAAGGAAATTACGATCATAATCATATAAGTTTAATAAACACAGCGGGAACAGTCGACATATTTAAAAGTTGTACTGACGGTGGGACATAAAAACACACAAAATAGTGAAAAGAAGTAATACTGGAAAGTAACGAAGAAGCTTTCTGTAGTGGGTATTTTATTCAGGGAGAGGCCCCACTACTTTTGTTGCCTTATCGGGATCAACCTCTTCCCATTTGCCTTCCGGGAAAACTTTTTTGGCGTATTCCCTCATCAGGTTGAACCCACTAGTAAAACCGACCTTATATCCGGACTCGACAGCTTTATGTCCGTATTTTGCAGATCTTGATACGTCATTTTTAACAACCTGTCCTATTTGCTCTAAATTATAAATCCGTTCCTCCAAAAGGCGGATTTTCTCTACAACTTCCTTACTACCCGAATTTAGTGAAGAGGAAGCGGTTTTCTTCCCAGATTTCCGAGCTTTATCCATCTGTAACAGAGAGCAATTTATCAGTTACTTACTTTTAAATGTTTTTTTTAAATGTTTATGTAAGAATGGACAAAGACAGAAAGAGAGAGAGAGATAGCAAGGATCATTGTCATTCCAATCTGTAGAAGATAATGACCATTTCCCTTGACAAAAGATGACAGAAAATTCGAAGAACTAGCTATAGTCATTTTGAGAAATATAAAGCACTGAAACTTACAACTGGTGGTGGTGGCAGTGGCGATGGCGGAGGTGGTGTGAAGAAAAACCTAATAATTTAAAAGTGAGAAACGAGAACAATGGAACTCAATAGAGAGGTACGAGACATATATATATAAGAGAACCGGTTCGATTGGCATTTTAGTATTAATTGTTTTCAGGCGGAATTTCACATAAATGATCCAACGCGATGGTCATATCACTATCCACGCCCGCTCGATGCGGTGTTTTAAATCTCTGCATACTCGCCAAACCCCTTCAGCCAATCAGCCCCCTCGAAAAAATAGATAAAGAAACCCCTCATCTTACAATAGTGGGAAATGATGTGGATTTATTTTGGGGAGAAGGGAGTTGTTTTGGAGGTGCCCACTTTACCTTAGAAAAACACTTGCAGAGGACTTCTTGTGTGTTTTGGGAAACGAAAAGGTCTGGTTCATTGATTTGTTTTTTTTTAAATTCAATTTATTTATGGTTTAATTAAAAAATAATTTGTGTTACCGAGAGATAAATAGAGTGGTGTGAGAATCGCAAAGATTGCTGTGAATAGTTCTTCTTCTGAAAATAATTAAATATATAATTAAATTCATTTTATTTTAAATTCATTTGGTATTCCTCCAAAAAAAACAATACAAGACATTCCAATTATGTATAAAGTTTTCATTTATTAATCTGGAAACAGTTGGCTGCAGAGTTATATAATTTTGATTCCACATGGTGACCATTCTGTGTTCAATGCACTTATATAGTTATGTACAATAGGTTGGACCAGCCCTATATATTAGGGTGGACACCTGGAATATTTCTACACCTTGAACAATACTCTAATTGTTTTTTTTTTAATTTTTTTTAATTTTTTTAATTTTTATAATTGTTTATTATTATTGTTAGCAGATTTTCTATTATCAATTCGTCCCGACAATAAATATATCAGGACGAAGAATATGAACCACTAGATTTATATACTTTGACTCAAAGTGCATGCACTTGTCAAAACTTCTTCATAATCTATGGTCCATATTTTTCGTCCTGATATATTTATTGTCAGGACGAACTGACAATAGAAAGACTGTATTGTTAAGATACATATATATATATATATATATATATATATATATAATATTGGGTAAGTTTAGAAGTCGAATTATAAATTATAATATATTTATGAAGTTGGCTCTTCATCTATATTAATTATCCAGTAATAATGGGATTGACTCTTGGTTTTTTTTATACAAATTGAAATTTTTGTAGTTATTAATTGCAATAATTAATTTATAATTTGCATATAGAATTTTGATGTAAAAATTCTATAGCTAATCAATACGCAATCCAGTAATTAATGGGATAGTGAAAACATTATCTTAACGAATATCATGATTGATTTTTAATATATATATTTTAAATATTCAATTATTTAGGCCAATCCCATATTGCACCAACGGGAAAGACTACAATTAATCGAATAATGTCTTAAAAATAGTCCAATCCTATGCCGCGCACCAAACGCAACCTAATTGAGTAATTGATGTGAGTATGTGACTATTGATGTCATGGGTGCATAGACACATCAAAAAATAGAAATGATAAAATCTAAGAAGAATAACGTGTTATTATAGGGATCTTGCCCGTCTTTACATGCGTGATGTGCTAGCCACGTGATGCGATACACCACGGGATTTGGATTCCATAAGCAATAAATGAGAGTTCAGGGGGTTTTAAAAGAAAAGCCAAGGGAGCAAGATGGATTGCTGTTACTTTAACCAGAGGTTGGGATTACCTTCAAGTTAATTCACAAGCAGACGAAATTCAATCTTCAATAAAATACACGATATTGTATGGATATCAAGTATCAAGCGTGAAGTTAAATACATGTTCAGATGAAAAGGAAGGAACCTTAGTGTAATAGACGAATGCGATATGAAAATCAACGTTGAAGGTAATACACGATAAAATAAACATTCAGTTGAATACACAATTAAATAAATACTCTTTCCGAATACTTTATCGAAAATCTTGCAGACTGATCACCCAATGGGGAGTTGCCACATGCCTCACACTTTTCTGATTATAGATTTTTATCCTTGCTTTGTTTTACGTGACAACCAACCTTTAGTTGGTCAGTATGCCTGGGAGCTGACCGGTGAGGCATTATTACACCTAATAAAGATTGAGTACCCTATGCCCCTAATCCATATGCAGTACTAAATGCATATTGACCCTCAAAACATTGAGTTTGGGACACGTGTCAACACCTGGAGTGGGTGGTAATGGTTCACCCTAGTTAGTGTGGGTGAGGAAAAATGCACTCCTAATATAAGTAATAACATAAAACCCAATGTGTCCACACACTTGAGTCAAAACAAGTAAAACTAGCGGTTCACATTCAATATCCTAGAGTTATATGTGGACGTCCTCATTTGAAAATTCATGTAAATATATATATCCAGTCCTGATCTGGTCAATGCATCCTGATAACACTTTATCAGGATATTGAATGTGAGCCACTAGTTTTGACAAGTGCATACACACTTGAGTCAAAGTATGTTAAACGAGTGGCTCACATTCAATATCCTCACGAAGTTATATCAGGATGCATTGACATGAAATTTTTTCTATATCTATATATATATATATATATGTTTTCGGTTTTTCTATTATCGGTTCGAATTGATATAAAATATATGAGTAATGCTAGAGCCTAGAAGACCCAAAAAACTAACCCAAATTTTGAAAACAAATATGTGGCAACATCACACACAACATGGGCCCACGTCACTCTTCCCAAATTTGCATAATTCTATGCACACACACTGTCTTCAACCTTGGTGGTGGGGGGGTTCCCAAAGGAAGGCCCACCACTATGGCAAGGGACCATGTGTGATTTTCGATAGTTAAATAAGCTTGATTAGTGGCCTGTACACATCACATCAACACATTACAGTAATGCATTGGATAATTACATATAATAAAATCAATATTGTTGCAAACTTGCAATATTTTATTTTTAATCAAAAGTAACTCTTGCCCATTGATCTGCTGGCAGATGCATATTTGATAGGCAATGCGGATGGTCAATTGGATTTTGTAAATAGTTTTATTTAATTGGAATTTATTTTATTTAAACTTTAAGGATGTTTTTATTATTTTGTTTATTATTCCATAACGGAAAGTAGGTGCTCACAACTGAGAAGTGAGAACTGACTAACGGGTAATTGAGTCATTATACAAATTTGATATGGTTGATGATTAGAGTTAACTAACATATTTTTAGTGGAGGGAGGCGATTGTTTATTTTTCAGAAAAGTGATTTGTAGTTGTCTAAAGAGCAAACCTCAGGGTCCTTGGTTGCAATTTGCGATTTTAATCCTAATATAATAGACTTAGAATATTCGTGTATACTTACTGAAGGACATCTACCGTGTAAGCATCAAAGGAGGGACTGTTATGGCGTTGTCTGTTTTGAACCTAATTTTGTTTCTGATCATATTTTTGTTTGTTTCGATTTCATTATTAAGGCTTCGTATGTATCCATAGGTAATGGGTTTCAGTCTGGCTATGGAGTGTCGAACATACAATGAATATTCTATACCCAATTTGCTTGTTTCTGGAACCAGTGATATTGTTGTACTTTGCATGTTGGCTCTAAATATTTGTTGGTTGTGTACGATTTATGTTTTTAGGGCTAATTTCATTGTTTTGTTTTCGTTTCGCCTAACTGTGAGAAATGGGTTTTTTTTTTTACAAGGGATTGTGCAATTCGTGACCCGTTTGAATGATATGGTTTAGTGTGATGCTGATCACATTACTTCATACCATGGTTCTGTTTTATTGTGTGTGTTGTTGCTAGTTATAGGCCTCTTTTTTGTTAGATGCTGAGCTTTAGAATTTGGTTATGATTATGTGTTATTGGTAGCGCAAGAAATTTTTAGAATTTTATGGTTAGTAAACCTATTCTCAAACCGGTGGTCTTTTAGACTGTTATGTATTTTTAAAATTTTACTGTGCTAAAATGAAATACGCAGCTCATAAACTCAAAAAATCGTTCCTTCCAAAACTATGCAGCTTATCACTTTTTTCTTTATGACGAGTACCGGAGCTGATCCCGTCAGTAATGAGGACGACGTTATTAATGTCTTACTGGACCAGGTGCATAGGCACATCAAACTAGCCGAGTTTTTTTCCAAGTTACTTGAAGGGAAGCTTGCGTCAATGTCTTCCCGTGGGTCGTCGCTTGCGTCTAGCGAGGATATATATAAGATTAGGAAGACGTATACGGTGATAAAGCGGAATGGGGAACGACTTATTAATGACCTACAGAAGGTGAACAGATGTAGCAACTGACACTCACAAAAAATAAAAAGAACGGGAATGGAAAGTTGTATTAGGAAATCTGTTGGGGTCTTATTAGTTATATAGCTTTTATTTGGTAGTATGTTGCAGTAAAGAAAATAGTGTGGATGGCGATTGCATGATCAAATTGTGGCTGTGTTCCCATCACCGTTCGATGACAGTATATTAAAGTATGGTATATGATTTTTTTGTTTTTTTGTGTTCCTTAATGAAGAGAAGGATGTATGGATCATATCATTTCAGTTCTGCCCAGCTTTGTCTAGTAAACATATACTAATTGATATATATATCCTAATGCTGATCGTAAAATGACAATATGAAATGTACTTCACAAGGGTGGAAAACCCTATCCGGATGATGCGATGAATGTAATAGTCATAAAAAACACCACGCTTTATTGATTGCGAGACATCACCGAAATCAATTTTATATAATTTCATCATTACCTCATTCCTATGTCTACTGACAAAAACATTTATTACTGTAATCCTCCGATCGAATACTGCAAGCCCCGTTGATTGCCTTTGAAATTGGCTTCAAGTTGACGTAGCACTGACGCATAACACTTTGCATTTAAAATTATAACACGAATTTAAAATTTTAACACGAATCTTTATAGAGATAGCAATACATGAGTTCAAGTTCCTAATGTAATCCCAATGGACAGATATTGCTGTGATAAGATAATCTTTTATAATGTAGGTTGTCACCTGACGTGTGGGCCAATCACGATGTAATGAATCAATCAGAAGGATATTTTGACAGGGAAAATTCAGGCAATTAATGGTTTTAAATGGCCTGACGGAAGATTGCGTTGGGAACAGAAGGATATTCTAACGGGTGGAGTGTTGGACATAGAAATAAAAAATTAAACTACAATCAGAAATAAAATTGTGTCACTCTCTCTCTCTCCCTCGGACTATCTTGTGCAATCTTCTTCTTCTTGGTTTCTTATTGTGACTCTTTCCAGGCGTTATTCGGATATTGGGAGATTATCGTGTAATAATCTTTCACGTATCGTGTAAGGAGTAGTAACTAATGTTTTATATTATAACTAAGGGTAAATAGGCAAATTTAAAAAAATTTACCTATAAATTTTTTAACAATTCTTATTCAAAGATTTAATTCAGTCTCTCGATTTCCTCTCACCCTATCTCCTATCTCCGACTTCCTCTCTCCCTATCTCCGACTATCTTCTGTCATTGTCTTCTGGTTCCTTTACGTCAACTGCAAATCGAAAAACAGACGGGGAATTGGACTCTGTGTGGAGATTGTGGTTTTGGAGTCGGTTGTAATTATTACGGTTTTGGAATTGGATTTTACATAAAATGGGGTCAAAGAAAGGTACATCAGTTTCATTATGAAAACCAATAAAAATTGGTTGTCTTCTAAACTTAAAGTTGTTCAGAAAGAAACCTTTCTGAACCTTATATCGATCAAAATTTGGGATTCATGGATTGGAGAAGCCATTTATACAAAATTCTTGATCCGAACCTCCACCTACCTGTTATTGACTAAAAAATTCAGTTTGAAATTGTAACCCAAAAAGATATAAGGTGGAGACTGGGATCCTATTATTTTTTGATTTGATTTTACAGAAACAATGGGTTGAGTGGTTGTGAGGTGGACGGTTGGGATAATTTTCTGGGTTTTTTATGTATGTTTTCAAGTGTTCTTATGTTATAACGAGGTTAATTACTTACTGGGGACGGGGGTAATGCTCAACCCCCTTAGATAGGGGGTGACTAGGTCACCAAAAATTAGCTCAGTCTTATATTTTGGAAGGTATCGTCAGAAAATATGTGACACGGTGATCAATTGTATCGTGTATATATTACGTCCAACGTTGTTGGTTGTGTTTACATGGTGGATTTGAAATCTCTTGCCACCGTGTTATCTACGACAATTTTTTTATCGTGTAATATGTGTATTAAATGTTAAAAAGATGCATGGCAAAGAGGATTACCCAAGGAATCGTCAAATCGTTTGTAAAAGTTAATTGTTGATTACTTTACACTGACGTAATGAATATGTCGCAACCGTTTCTATTTAGTGAGGTATGAATCAAAATCATATTAATACAAAGATTAATCGGACCACTGTGTATATATGGACCATTATCGTGTAATCATTGCAACACATTTTATATCGTGTAAGGTTGGAGTAATAGTTGTTTAATCGTGTGAGAATGATGTGTTGACAATGCTTTGAAAAAGTATATCTTACACACGAGTGCAATGTCCAGTGATAATGTGATTAGGTAAGGACATGTGCAAATGGTAAATAATGATTGCTGGGCGGTTATGGTGCTGGCTCACTCCGTTGTTGCGTTCGTGTAAACCTCATGTGCCATCCATGCCCTAACCAACGGCACGCCCAAAAAGTGGAAATTCCAAGGTTTTTTCTTTCTTTCTTTCTAATATAAATTCAGCAAACTAGCACATGTAGACGCCACACTAGATAATGAAAAGCGAAAACGTATACAGAAAGTATGAAAATAAATACATATATGAAGACTGAAGAAAAAATCATCTGTTGCAAAGGGTTATGCGAGAAATTAACGACTATTAATTATGTACCCATCATTTTGGGTTGGCAAATCTTTTCTGGCGTAATCAACAGGCTTGAATGGTTTTGTATGTACTTGTATCCCCTTATGCTCATAGTACCCAGACTGGTGGAGAAGGGAAGGCATTAGGTAGCTGACACAGTGCATTTGCCCTAACCTCCACGCTGCGTTGCTTTTGGAATGCACTGAGTCGTAAAAAGTGAATGCCCCATCTTCAAGGAACAGATGGCAGAGAACCCAGTGGTTACCCACATTACAGGGGATTAGAACCTACGGAGGTGAGAGAAAGATGAGAAACGGGTTTAGCCATTAATGACATGAGATGTTAGTGATAAGGAAAAATAGTGCAGGAAAGATAACCCACCGACTCTGACAGCATCCAGACTAAATTCATCGTGGACGAAGGACATGACATCAATGTCCAAATTATCAATCTAAGATTCCGGATTCAGTCTACCACTCTTTCGTACCCCCGAGGTCTTCGGTTGCAAGGTTTGCTTGATCGTCTCCCATTTTTTAGCAAGGTTAAGCTGTTTAAAGGATTGGTGTTACTTTGTCGAAGACAGGGATGAAACTAAATATACCACGGTGTGTATAAAGCTATCTAGAGGGGGGGTGAATAGATTTTATGCTTTTTACCCAATTTTTCGTGTTAGTCAAAATTACGAAATTACCCTCAAGATAATATAAACAAGCAAGTGTAATATGGTGCGGAAATTAAATTAACACTTGAATTTTTACGTGGAAACCCTCACGGGAAAAACCACGGGCTATGTAAGTAAGCCACACTCGAACCTCGAATCCACTAAATGTGCAAACGATTACAACCTAATCCCGGAAGTAATCACACACCTACCTAATCCCGGTATGAGTGAACCTAGTCCAATTTGCTTGTGATCTAAGCAACCTAATCCCGATTGCTACACACAAGACTTAGCTTCTCTTGAAGAGAATACAACCCTAAGTGAATATATGAAAATATCCAAAATGCAACATAGAGCAAGGGAAACCCTATATGCTTATCTAAGATGATTAATATGCAATTAAGAACAATCCTAGATATCAAAACTAAATGACATGTCAAATAGTTAAGCTAATCAATATCAAGTACAAAACCTAATATGCTAGCACAATACAACTTCTCAAACATACATCATACTAATCTCAATTTTGTATCTAAAGCATACAAAATAACAATCAAGTAATTAATTGAGATTGCTAGATAAAATAAACACAAAATATGTAAGATATTAGTGAAAAGCTTACCAAGCAAAGTATGATGAAGATTCCATGCTAGATGACATCTAGATGATCTAAGATGATGCTAGATGATGATTGATGATCATGAAATTGTGTTTGAGTAATTAAAAATGAGTTCTTTGTGTATTTTTCTTCTCTTGAAAAATATCCTAAGTATGAAGCATGAATAAGAACTCTTGTAAGTGACCTAAAATCAAGTTAGCATATATATAGAGGCCATAAGTGAAGTGAGGTCGTTTTGAAAACTCGCCAGAAAACTACTCTGTGCGCTGGTGGACCAGCGCAGGACCAGCGCACAAGCCAATTTTGGCTTGAGCGCTGGACGTTAGGCGCTGCCACCAGCGCCAGTCCAGCGGCGCCATACTGGGCGATCGGCGCTGGTCCACACCAGCGCACGACCAGCGGCGCGCCACTGGGCGATTTACGCCGGTGAGCGGCGCTGGTCGACCGGCGCTGGTGGACCAGCGCACAGCCCCAAAAATTGCATCCCACATGCAATCATGCAAGGGGTACAAAGTTAAACAAGATGCATCCTAAAAGCCTAAATGCTATGATGTTTTCAACACAAGATGCAATCATAAAAATAAGCAAGAAGAGATGTAAATAATCATTTATGCACAACAAAAAGAAACACAACATACAAAGATTAAACATATGCATGAGTTGTGAGTGTGTGCAACTATCTCTTCAAGACAAGAAAGCACTTAGAATATTACCTTTGGTGCTTGTCAATAATGAGGTCTTCAAAGGGCCTAATGCACTAATAACAACATCTAAACTACCCTTACAAAGAATCCCCATATATGGTTTTGATCACAAAATAAGCCAATTAAAAACAACGGGAATCCTTACAAGGGATGTGTTATACTGATTAAATGACTGTTGGATACGCACTTAGTCGGGTATACTTACATAGAATGAACAGTCAACCATTGTGATGTCCTGTGCATACTCGGCCTCTTTGGACGAACGCCGCCTCCATAGAACATCCATAAAGCTGTCGATATGCTGATAGAATTTTGGTTTTTATTAAAAAGGATTGTTTAAGGTGTTCGGCCAAAACATAAAGGGATAAATAGCATAGACAATAAATAGCATGTACAAAAACAGTTATAATTACTAGGTTGGAGAACGGCACCGAGACGCTCCTCATTTCGAGAAAATGTTACCGAGTAAATCGCTCTTCTTGACCCATGTAAAGGCTGTGGTACAACACGAAACGTATTAGATGCAAGTAAAAAAGATAGATAATAAGAGGATGAAGAGGTTACAAAAATTAAAGTTTAAATTTACGAAATATTATCGCCGGTGTTTGTCAGAAAAGCGGCATATTGAGTGTCCAGTAAATCGTCATCATCACTGATATCAAGGAGCTGTGGCATTTTTCGTCGCTTTCGCTTCTTCCTTGTCTCGGGATCGATCCATTGTTTGTTCAGAAATTTGGATCTCTTCCGCTTCCTCGCGGTTTCTAAATCCCTTTCTAGGTAGTTGTCTGGTCTTTTTTCCAACAGAGTTATACTTTGTTCCACTGTCGGGACCTTCAAGTTGGGAACCGGAGAGCTGTAAGGTTCAAGATCGATCGATCGTACGTTTGTAGACTATAGGGGACCCTGTAAAAGCCTGTGACGCAACTAATGCAATTAAAAGCATTGCTATATGATCAAAGAACCTCGAAGAGTGACTAAACCGTAACTTGTATGTACCCTTTTGGATAACGCAGAATAGGAAATAAGAAAGCCAAAAATAATAAATGGGTAACGCGGAATAGGTATTAAGAAAGCCAAATAGTATTGTACTTAAATAATTTTGTACTATGTAAGGACTTGGATCAGAATATGTGTACCTCAACTGTAACTTCAAATTCATCGACTTTGGGAGCATGTTCATCCGGTTTTGGGGCCTTGGAGATCTTATTATCAACTTCCTCAAGTTTGTCTTTTTTTTTGGCAGGGTCGGAGGTAGTGACATGCACATTGTACCGATTCTGTTCAGATTCATTGACTTTGGGAGGATGTCCATCCGGTTTTGCGCCCTCGGAGTCCTTATTATCATTTGCCTCAGTTTTGTCTTTTTTGTTGGCAGAGTCAGAGGCATTCCCATGCACATTGTACAGATTGTCATGCATCGCCTTCTCCAGATAAGCAGGCATCAACTTCGGAAGAATGTCATTCAGTACCTGAGGGAGGACCTTAGGGAGCACATCATTAAGTGCCTGAGGAAGCACCTTGGGTAGAACGTCATACAGCACCTTTGTTATCACCTCAGAAGTATTTTTTTCCGTAACCTCATTATCCTTCACCACTGCCTGGGGAAGCACCCTGGGAAGAACGTCAAACAAAACCTTTGTCATCATCCCACACATACTTTTATATGTAACCTCCTTTGGGTCAGGGTCATCCATGCCGTTTGGATTGGGTGTAGTCTCAAGAGATTCGTTGTTGGCAAACAGTGTCCTCTGAACCGAAGGTGGACACGATTTTTGATGGGAATCAATTTGTTCCTTTTTATTCTTGGTGAAAGTATACAAACGAAGTTAAATTGCTTAAAGCATACCTAGAGGGGGGGGTGAATAGGTTTTTACACCTTTTTCAAACCCTTGAACAAACTTTCGTTTGTCCCTCAAGGTAGCCTTAGACACAACACAATAAGCCAAGGAAGACATACAAAGATAATACGATAATACAATCATAAGAGCAAGGTCTAAGTATATCAACAAGTTATGTGAGGTATAAGAACAAATAAACACAACACAAAGTAAGCTTGTATTTCAATAAGTGTTCAATGAATTACAAGAGTGATCAAAATGTCATTATACAAAAATTACAATATATAAAAGAATCAAAGATACAAAATAGATCTATAGAATGAATTCACTAATCACACTATACAAAATCTTGCTTCACAATGCAACACTTGTGAATATTATGAATCAAGATAATAAAATATACAATTAAAATATAAGAGAAAGAGATAGGAAGAATTAACACAAGAGATTTTTTAACGTGGTAAAACCTCCAAGGAGGAAACATCCACGGGTTGAACTACAACCATTGGGTACTATATTATTGGAAAGTAAACATAGAACATTCACAAAGTGACCAATCTTTAGCTCACCCAACCTAGTGAAGTCTAAGCCTACCCAACCCTATTGGAAAGTGTGAAATCCCTCAATGATGCGAAACCACCATATATTGGACACCATACACAACCAACATCGATGGTAGATTAGAAATTCCTCAAGAGTGCATACACCTCCCGTGTACCCCGCTCTATCGGAGTCTATGTCTAACCATACGCCTAGGCCTACCAATACAAAAGCCAACTCCCTATCCAAGGCACTCTTGCCTCTAGGGAGCCTCTCATGCATGACTATCCGAGTCCTCCCGACTCTAGCCATGACTCCTTGCTTACCTATCCGAGTCATCCCGACTCTAGGCAAGACTTCTTGCTTGGCTATCCGAGTCACCCCGACTCTAATCAAGACTTTATGCCTTTTACAAGGACTTCCTAGTGTGATCATGTGAATTCAAATGATGCAAACATTCAATACAACATAGAACATGTGATCAATACATTCTATGGCACAAATAGACCTAAACATGTGATATCACAAGTAATCAAGTTTAGATGCAAAATACATGAATAGAAACCTAAGCATGTGAAACACCTAACACATACATTCAAAGTCTCATTCACACACACAACACTTGAATCACAATATGTTCATGAAGTACAAATTCAAGATGCTATCAATATACAATTAAATGCTAGATATATGAGATTAAAATCAATCAATATACTAGTCAAAAATATAGAGCAAGGTTTTGAGATTTACATCAATCAAAACCTATATTCTCTAAATCACAAACAAATACACAAATCCTAGATTTTATCAATCAAAGGATCAAATCAAATCTCAAGGTCATTTTAACACAAAAATAATTCAATTAAGTTCCAAACAACCTAAGATTCCATTCTAATCACAATACAACTCACAAACATATGTAAAGCCTAGAATCATAGAATCTAGTCAACATTAGTCCACAAATTGACTTTCAATTAGAATGATAATCAAGCTATCTTTCTCAATAGCTTTTACCAAACATTAACATAGATATAGAAGAAGAAACCCCAAGCAAATGGAAGGTCAAAAAGCAAGAAATCCCAAAGTTAAGACCATTACCTCGGATTCTGCAGCTGGTTCGGAAATCAGTGTTCAACCACTGGAAATCACGATCCAACAGCCACCAAACCACTTGGAGATGTTAGAGGACTCAAATATGAACACTCTCCAACTTGAATCACTCAAATCCGACTTCGGATGAGGAAGATATGGTGTTTTGAAAATCTAAAAATTGGAGAGAACTCTATTGCGGGAAAGCTGAAACTTTTCTTCTTAGTTTTCAAAATGGAGAGAGAGAGAGAAGAAATAGGAGGAGAGAGAGAGAGCATTTCAGCCAATCACGTGATGCCACGTCACCCCCTTGCCGTGGGGGGCACGTGGCCCACACGGGAGCAGAGAGTGCTCCAGGCCGTGGGGCCCACGGCCTCACCAACGGCTAGCCTAAGTGGCCCACGGCCTGGGCTGTCCTCTAGCGCGCTCCCTTGGTTCTTCGGCCCGTATCTTGGGCGTCCGAACTCTGATTTTGAATCTGTTTCTAGATTACGAACTGTGACTCTCTCACGCACGACAAAGACTATACAACTTTAAAAAATGGTTGAGAAATCATCTCGGAAATCATCGATGAAGTCAACTCAACGAAAGAGAACGAAAAGTAGTATAGTCAACTTGTTTGGACTCGAAACCTTATGAATGAGTAACCAAAATGATCGGAACTCAATAAGGCATTAAATAAGAACATGTTCAAGTCCTAAACACAAAATACGGAAACATACAAACACAAAGACACACACATATGCTAGTTTCCGGACATAGTCCTACAAAATGCAAAACACAAAGTTTATTAACTTAATATGAATGCATGAGCATATTTTGCCAAGTGTGTGAAAGTGATATGTAAATGAAATTAAATCATGAAGGAACACACAAGTATGATATGTGTGAGTGTGTGCCTAGTCTTGTAAGAGATAAGAGGTCCTTGAATACCTTTGTCGACCAATAATGCCCGAATCTCTTAAAAACCGGCTTCTTGAATGAGTTGTGGTTGAGACATCCTTCGTCTTCAAAATTCTTCAATTACTAACCACTAAACATTACAAGATAAACACGTTTTGATATGGAATTAATGCCAACACTAATTATCAACCTTACACTTGGTTTCCTGGTTGTCCAAATCCAAAATACCACCAGGCAATTCACACCCTACTTCATCACTAATAGACTCACTTTGATACGGCTGGGCAGGGCATCCCAGATGAACAAATCTGTCACAGGCGAAGTCCATGTTGATTGATTTGAAGTAGGTTTGCTGTATTTCGGCTGGAGTAGGTTTTAAGTCCACTGTTACCAACTTCACATATCACAGGATTACTGTTAATGTTAAAGTGAGATAAATATCTAACATGACAATTATGTATATACACACATACATTGCATCTGTCGAAAAATAATTCATCGAACCCATTCAAAGCGTTCAAAAACTCCCAGTTTTTGAACCGTGGATAACTCCGCTCCCGACGAATGCCAATTACGCCGGTCAGACAAGGAAATCTTTCAACGGCCCAAACCTATTAACGTTTTCATTAAGTAGCGTTATAAACATGTGTCAGGAAATGGATCCAGTCAATCGGTATTGCATAGTGGTCGGTGTACATACCTGAAAAGAGAGAAGAAATCTGGAAAGGTTGTAAGTGATGGAAGCATTTCCTTTCGAAAGACCTGCGTTCTGTGATTCTTTTTTACCTTCTCCTTCAACACCTGATTTGATTGTTTTGGAGTATGACTCATTCTTGTCTGCTTCGGGTTTGCTTTCAGTCTTTTTAATTCTTCTTCTTTTTGCATTTTCTTTGGAAGGACCTGCGTCTTCGGGTTTGCTTTCAGTCTTTTTAATTCTTCTTCTTTTTGCATTTCCTTTGGAAGGACCTGCGTCCTGTGATTCTTGTTTACCTTCTCCTTCAACACCTGATTCGATTGTTTTGGGTCTCAGATTGTCAACGTTGTTGTGTATAGCATTTTTCAGCCGATTCAAAGTATAACTATACACGTATGAACCCCATGGAAAACCTTCGAAAGCTACGTCGTTATCCCATAATGCAAACATCCATAGCGGTACACGGTCACGTGGGTCGATAGTGCATAAGACATATCCTATAACCAACAGATTTGCCATTTTCAAGCCATCTCCACCTTGATCGTTGGTCAGTTGTTTAAAAGTTTGGAACACAGAATAGTACGCAGTTTGGTTCTGGAAATGTCTTGCGTATAGGCTGTCCTTCGTTGGAGTAATCGCCTTTATTATTCCTTCTGGCAATTTACCCATTTTTAGCCCAGAACATAGGCAAAACTCAACTTGACCGAAACGATGTTGTTGCCTACCCAGCCCAAACCACATTTCGTTATCTCGAGGTGGTGATGCTTTTTCAGACGTACTGGTATATTCGATCTGCCTTTTCAGAATATAATGCAAAACCTTTCCATTTGTAGTGACGGGCAAATGCAGACCAAGGTAATGACTGAAAGGTCCTTGCTTAAACTGCTCTAAAATGTTTAATCTGCCTAATATGTTGCCAATGTCAATAAGAATGTTACAGTGCTGCCGACTTCTCGAGTTTATCCTTGCATTGATCCATCTCTCGTGATCCGGATATAAGAAGGTTCTCGCATTTGGGTCCAAAGCCATCTGAAAATAATAGGGGGAATATATATGAAATAATGCCAGGTCGTGTAAAAACCATAGGCAATTCATGAAAGCATAGAAAAACAGAATTATAAGAGGCTAACATGAAAAGGTAATGAAAAGTAATTGAAAGCCATGGGAGATGATTGTGATGGCATCATGGAAAGTCATATAAACATCATGGAATCGAAAGCATCATGGAATGTTAGCCTTCGTCATGGCATCATGGAAAGAAAGTCATGTTAACATCATGGAAAGTATTGCAACGTCATGGAAGATCATGTAAAGTCATATAAACATATCATGGAATTGAAAGCATCATGGAATGTTAGCCTTCGTCATGGCATCATGTAAAGAAAGTCATTGCATCATGGAAAGAAAGTCATGGCATCATCATGGACAGTATTGCAACGTCATGAAAGGTCATGTAAACATCATTGATGGAAGGTCATGTAAAGTCATATAAACATATCATGGAATCGAAAGCATCATGGAATGTTAGCCTTCGTCATGGCATCATGTAAAGAAAGTCATGGCATCATGGAAAGAAAGTCATGGCATCATCATGGAAAGTATTGCAACATCATGAAAGGTCATGTAAACATCATTGAATGTCATGGAAACGTCATGAAAAATGCATTGAATGTCATGGAAACGTCATGAAAAATGCCATGTCCAGAATCATGAGTGCTTCATGGAATGTTAATCTTGGACATGAAATCATTGAATGTCATGGCAACGTCATGAAAAATCATATTAACATCATAAAATGTCATGGAAACGTCATGGAATGTGATGGCATCACGGAAAGTCATATAAACATCATGGAATCGAAAGCATCATGGAATGTTAGCCTTCGTCATGGCATCATGGAAAGAAAGTCATGTTAACATCATGGAAAGTATTGCAACGTCATGGAAGGTCATGTAAAGTCATATAAACATATCATGGAATCGAAAGCATCATGGAATGTTAGCCTTCGTCATGGCATCATGTAAAGAAAGTCATGGCATCATGGAAAGAAAGTCATGGCATCATCATGGAAAGTATTGCAACGTCATGAAAGGTCATGTAAACATCATTGAATGTCATGGAAACGTCATGAAAAATGCATTGAATGTCATGGAAACGTCATGAAAAATGCCATGTCCAGAATCATGAGTGCTTCATGGAACGTTAATCTTGGACATGAAATCATTGAATGTCATGGCAACGTCATGGAATGTCAAGAATCATGAATGTATCATGGAACTTTAATCTTGGACATGGCATCTTGTTTGGCAACATCATGAATGTATCATGGAACTTTAATCTTGGACATGGCATCTTGTTTGGCAACATCATGGAAATCAAGATCATGGAAAGCTTCATGTAAAGTCTAAGGGGATATGGCAACATCACGGAAAGCTTCATGTAAAGGGGTTTTTTTTTTTGGTGAACCATCGAAATCATGGAGACCGGTCTTGGGTCCAAACGATTGATGGGAAAATCATGGTAAAAATCAAGACCCAAATCGGGAATTAATTCAAGATTAAATCCAGATTTCAAGTAATTTCAGATTTCCAAACAAACCCTAATATCAAATCAAATGTAATTAGGGATCATGCCGATTAAGGGATAGAGGATATCAAATCAAAGGAAATTATTAGGGATCGTGCCGATTAAGAACACACCTAATCCGATCCTACCTCGTCTCCACACACGGTGGTCGTCAGGGTATTTAGTGGTCACCTGCGGTCGTCGTTCTTTTCTGAGTATCCACACACTGTGGCTTTCCCATTTCCCTTTCCAAGGCTTTTCCGTTTCCCGTTTTCCCTCCCTTGCGGCCTGCAGTCGTCATTCTTCAGTGTGGCTTTCTCACTTTTCAAGCTTTTGTTACTGGTGCCTTTCCGTTTCCGTTTCCGTTTTGTCTTTTGAACCGAGATTCTATAACAAGGGTAATTTAGTCTTTTAGTAGAACAATTAGATGTCAGATCAGAAGAATTCGAATAGGGGTAAAATTGTAAGATCAGGTATTTAAATACAATAAAGTCGTCTCCAGGGGTATAACTGTCAAAGAACCCACTAACTTCCACCACACAATCCATGATCCATGATCATATTGGTTGATCCATGATCATATTGGTTATATTTGGTTTTTTAAAAACTAGTGGCTATATGTGGTTTTGGCATCTTAACAGTGGCTATATTTGAAAACCCCCCAATTAAAAAAGTACAACAACAAGAATTAAGTTGAAAATTGAATTGTTGCAGATGTGTTTTCTTTATACATTTACTTCAATTGAAAATTAAATGAACAACACGCAAAAAGAAACAATAGATCTATAAACCAAAATTACACATAACAAAAATACCATCAAACACAAACACAACAAATAACTATCATACTAACACAAGCACAACAAATAACCCATTGATCATCAATGACACCACTACAACAAAATATGCATAACATAGCATGAGTTGAATCAGGGGTGGCCCTGGGCCAGGGCTCCAGGGGTGCCCACCCAGGGCTAGTTATTTCTAGGGGCCTTCAATTTCATGTTTTGAGTGCTTGTATTTGGGCTGAATTCTGAAATAAATAAAAAAAAAGGCCCAATAGAAATAATATGCTGCATAAAAAAAGGGCACTTGTTTTTAAAAATCTCAAGCATTACAAAAAAATAAAATAAAAATAAATGAGGGTTATGATGCCCAATTCGTTTTATTGATTATTTTTTTTAGACCATACCCAATTTTTTTAGGGTTTCATCGCTTCTTGCCTTCTTATTCTTGTCGACCCATCATGCCACCACACTAGAGAAAAAAAAAAGACTCACTTAGTTGTCATTTTTTAGGGTTTCATCTCTTTCTCTCTCAGTCTCAGACAATCAGACTCTTAACTTAATCTTTCTCTCTCAAGTCTCCTCTATGTAACTACATTAAGATTCTCTCATCTCAGACTCTCAGGTCTCACACTCTCACTGCCCTGGTAATTTCTAATTTCGTTTTTGTTTGTAATTTTTACGTTTATGTTCTATTGTTCTATTTAATGTTCAGAAAACATCTATGTTTATCAAATTTGTGTTCGTTGAATATTCAGTTTGTTCGTCAATCGTCATACTTGTGTTTGTCTGTTTGAGTTAATTGAGATATTATAGAACTTTAGTTTCTACTTTCTAGTTTAAAGATATGATATTTTTGGATATTTTAATTGGTAATTTGGTATTTTTGTTATTGTATAAGCTTTTACAATGTGAACAATTATTGGAAAATTTTTAATTATTGATTTGAGCTGACTTGGAAACATGAAAGCCAAGAATTGTAGTTAGAAGATGATGCCAAGTAGGGTCTGATGATAAAATTGATAATGTCACTGACTCACTTGCTTATCTTGCACTTCAAATCTTAAGATATTGGAAGAAAATCAGTTATGATAAATGATAATCACTAATCAGATAATGTATTTAATCAGTTATTATTGTATAGCAAATTTGTGTTTATTATTTGCCATGAATATGTACAAGGGGTCCACGAAATTTAAATAGAATAAAGTCTTTTGTTTGCATTAATACATTACTATACGATTCTATAAATTATAGGACCGACACTCACTTTTTTTTTTTTTAAATTATTCTTTGTTGTCAATCTCATACATATAATTATTAATTAATATATGATTTGATTGTATTTTCAGCACACACAACAAAAAAAAAAAAAAAAAAAAAAAAAAAAAAAAAAAAAAAAAAAGACTTGTGGCATTGCGGCTTGCGGAACTAGTGCGAAGAAACTATAAATATACATAAGGGGCCCATTTTTTAGATTTCACCTAGGGGATTCGGAAAAGTCAGGACATGCATTGAGTTAAATGCTATGATAAGTAATAGATATCATTTTTTCAATCATAAGTCATATCGTAGCTTATTAAACAAGCTATAAGTTTATTTCCATTGTAATCTTAAAAAGATATAAAATATGGGTGGCTCTATTGCCACCCAAAATAGTTCTCTACCCACCCATTTACTTCTCACATTCACCATTGACGACACGTTGTGATGTCGATCAAAATATGAACAATTAAGTTCGGTCTCGCTAGCGCGCGAGTCACAAAGACTAGCACAGCGGCAAGTGAGGGTATCATTTCGTAGGGAGGTGGGATCCGCTAATTGTCACTGGTTTTAGCTATTATTACAACAAGCCAAGAGAACTTGTGTGTTGCAGGTGCGGAAAAGTGTAAATAATACTATAAATAAATAATGTAAGTTCCTCATATTTTTGATTGGCTTATTCGTTGACAAACCACATTTTGGGATGTCTATGTAATGGGTAACTTAGGTTCTCGTTGACAAGCTTCCAAGCATCCCGGTGACTTCAAGAGCAAGAGCGAAAGGTAAATTACTTGACTTGCCTCTTGAAGAGATTAGTTGCACACACACACACTTCTTCATGCATGTTTTATTCATCTTGCATTTGTGCTTCAGTTCTTATATGTGTACATTCTTCACACTTCACACTTGTACCTGTTTTTTGGATTTTGTTGTGTGATAGTGTCTAGTAATTCGTTTTCGTTTGTGTGATCGGAAACGTCCGTGCTTGCACGATGGTGTGCATGTCTTAGAATGATGGTTGACCATTTGAGAATGTCCTATTCTTCTCTTGGATAAGTGTTAGATTTGGTTTGGTTGTTTGAAGTAAAGTGTCTAGTTTCAAAAGATTGGATTTCAATTATTTAAATGATTTTCAAAACTGACCTTTGTATGGTCTTGTGACCATAACTTTTTATACAAAGCTTCAAAATGAGTTTTGAAAATTTATGTAAAAATTAGACACCCATACCTTTCCAATGGCATATTATTCGTTATATTTCATGATCGTTTGGATTGGTTTTGAAATCTCCAAAGTGACCACCAAAATAGGGAAACTCTGTTGTTGTTTGTTTCTGACCTTTGGTCACTCAATTGACCATAATGTTTTTCTACAGACATCAAAATGTCATTTCGTAAAAACAAGTAGAAAGTAGACATCCATACCTTTCCAAAGATATATCATACAAAAGGTTTCGATGTCGTTTGGTCATGTTTCGAGGCGCTTGAAGCTGAAGCTGATGCACTATTGCGTCCAAACCGCTATACACTCGTCCTATGTACAGCGGCACCTGAATGATTTTTCAAACCACTGGCAGCTCACCCAAAAACTGCTGTTCGTACAACCATTTTCTGGAATTTCATTTTCCAACTTTTTCAAAACAGTGTAACTTTGGTTTGGCCTCTATTTAAACACCATCTTCTCCCATATTTGTTTTTAGAACCCCAGACCATGAAATTGATCTTCCAAGAGAGACAGAGACAAGGTTTCTAGAGAGGGGAAACTCCAAGTTTCCATTGATTCACTCTCTATCACCCTCCATGTGCATCTAATGTCTTTCTCATACATAGGTTTTCATCTTTGAGTCACTTGGTAAGTAGAACAAACACCATACCTTCATTTATTGTTCTATTTCATCAAGACATGTCTTTGATTGCTTAGATTAGCAAATCTTCACTTTTATTACATATTTAGTGAAGTTATGACATTATTGAGTTTGTGTTTGTGATAGTTTAATTAATTAGGTTGTTTTGCCTAAATAGCTAAGCCTTGAATATTCTTGTGGAATTGATTGTTGATTAGATTGATAGAAAAATGTTTATTTATCTAGTTAAACTCTATTGAATGTTCATGTGCATTTAATTGACAATTAGGTTGTTAAAAATTTCTACATCTAATTGAGACCTCATGTATGTGCATGTAGGCATGTTTGATAATTAGGTTGTTAGATTTATATCTTAACATCTAATTAAGCATTTAGTGTAGCCAAGCATTATTTGCATTTAGAATATTATCATATATTTAAAAGGTTGTTGATCTCTTCGTGAGAGTTAAGTCATGTGACTAAGTTGCTTAGTGCTTAAGCAAGTTGGTCAAGTGTCACTGAAAAAGGCCTACGGGTAGAGTAGGATGTGTTCACGCCAAAAGTAGTGGATCGGGGGATGTCACTAGGGATTGAACCAAGAGTGGTGAGTGGTAATGCCCATAGCCTGAGGTTGTTGATCGCGCTCCAAATGTTCACATTTAGCGCTCCATTTTCCTATCTTTTGTGTTCGTTTCTGAGCACTTTTGTATATATAATGTGTGTTTTAGTTATGTGCAGGTAAATATCCCACATAGAAGGTGTTTGTACCAAATGTGGGCAAAACAGGGCAAATATGTATGAAGAATAAAAGGATTCCCATATATTGATTGGCTTATTTCGTGGACAAACCACATATTGGGGCTTGATGTAAGGGTAGCTTAGGTATCAAAACGTGTTTATATTATAATGTTTAGTGGTTAGTAATTGAAGAATTTTGAAGACGAAGGACGTCTCAACCACAACTCATTCAAGAAGCTGGCTTTTAAGAGATTCGGGTATTATTGGTCGACAAAGGTATTCAAGGACCTCTTATCTCTTACAAGGCTAGGCACATGCACACACTCACACATATCATTCTTGTGTGTTCCTTCATGATTTAATTTCATTTACATATCACTTTCACACACTTGGCAAAATATGCTCATGCATTCATATTAAGATTAATAAACTTTGTGTTTTGCATTTTCTAGGACTATGTCCGGAAACTAGCATATGTGTGTGTCTTTGTGTTTGTATGTTTCCGTATTTTGTGTTTAGCACTTGAACATGTTCTTATTTAATGTCTTATTGAGTTCCGGTCGTTTCGATTACTCATTCATAAGGTTTCGAGTCCAAACAAGTTGACTACGCTACTTTTCGTTCTCTTTCGTTGAGTTGACTTCATTGATGATTTCCGAGATGATTTCTCAACTGTTTTTCAAAGTTGTGTAGTCGTCGTCGTGCGTGAGAGAGTCACGGTTCGTAATCTAGAAACGGATTCGAAATCGAAGTTCGGACGCCCAAGATACGGGCTGAAGAACCGAGGGAGCACGCGAGAGGACAGCCCAGGCCGTGGGCCACTTGGGCTGGCCGTTGATGAGGCCGTGGGCCCCACGGCCTGGAGCACTCTCTGCTCCCGTGTGGGCCACGCGCCCCCCACGGCCAGGGGGTGACGTGGCACCACGTGATTGGATGGCTTGGCCCTTCTCTCTCCTCCTATTTCTTCCCTCTCTCTCTCCATTTGAAAAAATAAGAAGAAAAATTGAGGTTTCCCGTCAGAATTTCCTCTCCAGTTTTCAGAACTTCAAAACACCATATCTTACTCATCCGGAGTCGGATTTGAGTGATTCAAGTTGGAGAGTGTTTGTATTTGAGTCCTCTATCATCTCCAAGTGGTTTTGTGGCTGTTTGATCATGATTTCTAGTGGTTCAACACTGATTTCCGAACCAGCTGCAGAATCCGAGGTAATGGACTTAACTTTGAGATTTCTTTCTTTTTGACCTTCCATTTGCTTGGGGTTTCTTCTTCTTTATCTATGTTTATGTTTAGTAAAAGCTATTGAGAAAGATAGCTTGATTATCATTCTAATTGAAAGTCAATTTGTGGACTAATGTTGATTAGATTCTATGATTCTAGGTTTTACATATGTTTGTGAGTTGTATTGTGATTAGAATGGCATCTTAGGTTGTTTGGAACTTAATTGAATTAATTTTGTGTTAAATGACCTTGAGATTTGATTTGATCCTTTGATTGAAGAAATCTAGGATTTGTGTATTTGTTTGTGATTTAGAGAATATAGGTTTTGATTGATGTAAATCTCAAAACCTTGCTCTATATTTTTGACTAGTATATTGATTGATTTTAATCTCATATATCTAGCATTTAATTGTATATTGATAGCATCTTGAATTTGTACTTCATGAACATATTGTGATTCAAGTGTTGTATATGTGAATGAGACTTTGAGTGTATGTGTTAGGTGTTTCACATGCTTAGGTTTCTATTCTCGTATTTTGCATCTAGACTTGATTACATGTGATATCACATGTTTAGGTCTATTTGTGCCATAGAATGTATTGATCACATGTTCTATGTTGTATTGATTGTTTGCATCATTTGCATTCACGTGATCACACTAGGAAGTCCTTGTAAAAGGCATGAAGTCTTGGTTAGAGTCGGGGTGACTCGGATAGCCAAGCAAGAAGTCTTGCCTAGAGTCGGGATGACTCGGATAGGTAAGCAAGGAGTCATGGCTAGAGTCGGGAGGACTCGGATAGTCATGCATGGGAGGCTCCCTAGAGGCAAGAGTGCCTTGGATAGGGAGTTGGCTATTGTATTGGTAGGCTTAGGCGTATGGTTAGACATAGACTCCGATAGAGCGGGGTACACGGGAGGTGTATGCACTCTTGAGGAATTTCTAATCTACCATCGATGTTGGTTGTGTGTGGTGTCCAATATATGGTGGTTTCGCATCATTGAGGGATTTCACACTTTCCAATAGGGTTGGGTAGGCTTAGACTTCACTAGGTTGGGTGAGCTAAAGATTGGTCACTTTGTGAATGTTCTATGTTTACTTTCCAATATATATAGTACCCTAATGGTTGTATTTCAACCCGTGGATGTTTCCTCCTTGGAGGTTTTACCACGTTAAAAAATCTCATGTGTCAATTCTTTCTATCTCTCTTTTATATATGTTTATGTGTATGTTTTAATCTTGTGGTACAATATTCACTTGTGATATATTTGAAAGCAAGATTGTGTAAAGTGTGATTTGTAATCAATATTCATTTTGATCATTTTTGTATATACAATTGATTTGTGTAAATATAATTTTCTTATTTTTTGATTCTTTTGTATAGATATATCTAGATTGATTTTTGTATATACATTGAACATTAATATTAATACATATATCCTTTGTTTTTGGTTTTAATATATTTCCTTCATTAACAAGTTGTAGTAGTTTTACTTAGTGTACTTACATTGTAATATTCAAAATACAACTTGTGGAATTTGATCTTAATTGAATATCTTGTATATGAGATACATTGTTTGTTGGTATATGTTTTATAGGCTAAGGGTGGTGAGTTGAGCATACATGTGTTAATTGTTTTTCTCATAACAATCATGTTTAAGGTTAATTTGTTTGCTCATCAAGGTTTTGACATAAGTCACGAAAGAGTTTTTAAAACTAGTGCATCAACCTATTCACCCCCCCCCCCCCTTCTAGGTTGTTTAGTATAACCTTGTAGGTATTTTCAATTGGTATCAGAGCGGGTCACTTAAAGTAATTAGTGTGATTCGGGATCTACAAGGTTATTTACTATGATAACAACCTTTAGTCTATTTTTGTTTGTAATGGTTGTCCTCCTTTGTTGATTGGGAAAATGTTTGTTTTGATGAAAATGCTCATGATAGACTTTGCTATGTCTAGTGATGAGCAAGCTTGGTTGGATTGTCATGAAAGGTTTCTCTTCTTCGTGTTTTATATTTGATGGAGTAGTTTCTCCAAACCAATATGTTCATAAAGTATGAATGAGGTTTATTTTTGAGAAGTTGAAACTTTTAGACCTTTTTGCCATTTATAGTGGTGTAAGTTTTTTAAACACCTTGCTCTTTATAAAGATTCAAATATGGCAAAAGAGGCATGGAATAGATTCCAAGCTACTTGTGAAAAAGGTTCTTCTCGTTTTATATTTCATTTGTCTACTAACAATTTTGTTGATAAGCTTGAAGAGCATGTTAGTGACAAAAGTAAAGAAGAAGAAGTTTTCCCGGAGGATGATCGTTCTAGACATGATCACTTGAGTTTGCAACTCAATGAAGAAGATTGCAAATCAAAGACCACCAACTTCAACATGATGGCAAGAGCTCAATCTCTTGAGAAGGAAAGAGATAAAGCTTTGAAGGAAGTTGAAGTGAAGAATGGAGTGATCAAATGTCTAGAAAAGAAGACGGTTGAAGATGCTCTTTTGTTAGATAGTTTAATAAATGATTTTGATAATAAATTGTTTTATTTCTTGTAGGAAATGATCAAAGGCAAGGAAGAGGAGTTGGCAATCATGAAGGCCAAAGAGCTTGGTGATCTTCATGAAGATTCAAGTGACTTAAGCTTTGTAGTTGAGCAAGTTGAGTCTCCTACAACTAAAGGCAAGTCACTAAGGAACAAAAGGATTTCAAAGGCCAATCTTCCAAGGTCAAGTACAAAATCAAGAAGAGTAAGGAGCTTTCACCGTCGGTACACTCTCACCCAAATAGTAACATCTCCTTATGTATTCCGGTTTGCAATTTTTTTTTAATTGTTGTAGTGCATACTAAATCTATATGCCATGAGTATATTAGACAATGCAAACTAGGGAATGAGATGCATGTTAGTGAGATGAGAAAATCTTCTATGAATGTTTCTTGTATGATAACACTTTGAATTTTGTGCATGATAACGATAATCATGTAAAGAATATTGTCATGAAGATTTGGGTGAAAATGAGTGTTTCACATGATCATATGCATAGTCTTGATAATATCTTTGTTGATAGCAATAATGTTGTGTAAAACATGAGAATATCTTTATAGAGAAGATAGTTGATGTTTATCTTCTAGATATAATATTTCTTTGAGAAATGATCATGATGGTTTATGTGTTTGTGCTCCCTAGACCAAATGGGTCAAGGGTGAGTGCTCTTACCATTAGTGTAAGTTGCACATGTGAGTTGGCTTTAAGATTAGTGTCTAGTTTTGAGTAACTTAGCTAGCTAGCTTTGTTTCTCTATGACTTTGACATGAACTTAGCTATCTCACAAATATTATTATGATAGTCAAAATCCGTTGATTAACTTTTGAGAAGTTGCATATCATGAAATCTATTTGGTGATAATCATGTTAAGACTTTTGGAGAAAGTCATTTTTGTTGTTGATTGAGTTGAAATGCTTAGTCTTTATTCTCTTGGGATGAAACACCAACAACTTGTTGTCATGAGGACAAACAAGCCAAGAGAGCTCATAAAAAGAGCGAAGGCTTTGCATATGATGAAAAAGCTTGCTTAGGTATTTCTATATCCTAATGCTTGCTTTCTAGCTTTTCATCTTTCAACTCTATGTTTGCATTACATCATGTAGCATGTCATATTATAGAACTAGTATAGCATTCATATGGTTCTTGTTGACATTTGCTCTCTAAAGATCTTTTAGTGATGTGTTCACAGTGATCTTATACATGATGCTTGAAATACTTGTGTGATTGTTGAGTGGCTTGATGAGCAAAACTTAATTTAAATATAAATATCTTTGAGAGCTACTCACTTGGGAAGTAATGATCTTAAACAAATAACTTGTATTGTTTCTAGATCATGCACTTGAGCTTGAAAATCTTATTTTTTTTGAAAAGTGCACTAATGCTTCTCTTATATGTTTTAGTTTTTGAGTATGTGTGGTTGAAAGTATGTAGATTATGGATGCATCTAGAAGCCTATTGCTTAGTATATGATAGATGACCTATGGTATGTATCCATTTTGCTTCGGCACTACATAGTAATCAATGAGCACCCTTATGGAAAGGGCTACACACCTTGGTTGTGAAGCCACCCAATGTAGGAAAGGGCTACGCCATTGTGATGAGTGAAAGCCTCCATGAGGAGTATATGTTTTTGTTAGTAAAATCAAAGAAGTGTTGAAATGAATCATAAAAAAAAATCTTTGATTCTAAGTCTAAAAGAAATGAAAAATAAAAGGCTTATTGGTGTATAGTTGAGAATTGTGAAAAAGCTCGGGTTGACAAATAGAAACGGGAAAACGAGCCACATGCACGCACACGCTCACATGTTGATATCTATTCTTTTAAAGCAAAACCGGATGAATATCGGTTTGACCTATTTTTGAAAATTCTTTAGATGGATAGGTGTGGAAATTATTTGCATATTGATGTCACAATTACTCCTATTATATATGTGAGAAGCATTCACACACACACACACATATTTTGCTTATGTGCTTGATTCATTAGCAATGTGAGAATATTTTTGAGAGATTAATGAAAATCTATGATTCTCTCTTGGACTTTGAAAAGTGATGAAAGATTTTCTCTAATTGCTTGAATGTGTGATTGTGTGGATCTCGTTGTGAACAATACTCTATCTTGATCTTAGATAGAGCACTTATCAAGGGGGAGCATAGTATGCTAGACTTTGTTCTCTTTTATGATATGTTCACATGCTTCGAGTTGATTCATAATCCCTTGTGAACAAATCTACTTTGTGATAATATGTGAAGCATATGTTTAGGGGGAGCTTAGTTTATTCAACTTTGCTTTCTATACGATTTGTTTGCTTAATATCTCATTCTTTATCTCTTGTATTCTTTGTGTGTTCCTTGACAAAAGGGGGGAAAATGTATACCTCACCATGTGTGGAGAAATGTTCCAAATGTGAGTGTATTGTTTCTCTTTGTGCTTAATTGAGACTTTGTGTTAAGGGGGAGAATTCTTGTCATAAAGGGGAGAAAAGAATTCTTGCTTAATAAGGTTAATGAGCTTAGGAAGAGCTTTAAATATAACATTTATTTGAGATAAAGCATTTGTTTGAGATAAGGGAAGTTATTGTTTGTTTGGCATATTTTGTTTTAATATGATGAATCTTGAAGATGTTATTTCATATGTCTTGATATGTATGATGATTTTTCATAATGATATATGCCTTTGTATGTTTGATCACAATTAATGCAAAAATCTTTTTGTAATAATTGTATGATTGTGTTTGCAATCACCTTCTCCTTGTTTGGGGTTGTATAGTAGTTGAGATTGCAATCAATTTCTTCATTTTTGAGGTTGATAAGAGAGTAATTACAATGAATTCCTCTTTGTATGGGGTCGATAGTAATTGTAGTTATAATCAATTTAGTTGAGTGTAGTTGCAATGAGTTCCTCTTTGTTTTGGAGTCGATAGTAATTGTGGTTGTAATCAATTCAATTGATTATGGTTGCAAAAAATTCCTTCTTGCTTAGAGTGATAGTAATTGTGGTTGTAATCAATTATATTGCTTGTAGTTGCAAAAAATTCCTCCTTGCTTAGAGTGTTAGTAGTTGTTGTTATAATCAAATCTCTTCTTGAATGGGGTCGAGATGATTGTTGTTGATACCAATTCCTTCATATTTGGGGTTGATATGATTGTGAAACTAATTATAGCACGGTGTGTATAAAACTATCTAGGAGGGGGGGGTGGGTGAATAGATTTTATGCTTTTTACCCAATTTTTCGTGTTAGTCAAAATTACAAAATTACCCCTAAATAGATAAAGCAATAAATCAAGTAAAATATGTGGAAATTAAATAACACTTGATTTTTACGTGGAAACCCTCACGGGAAAAACCACGGGCTAGCAAGTAAGCCACACTCGAACCTCGAATCCACTAAATGTGTAAACGATTACAACCTAATCCCGGAAGTAATCACACACCTACCTAATCCCGGTATGAGTGAACCTAGTCTAATTTGCTTGCGATCTAAGCAACCTAATCCCGGAAGCTACACACAAGACTTACTTTCTCTATGAAGAGAATACAACCCTAAGTGAATATATGTGAATATCCAAAATGCAACATAGAGCAAGGGAAACCCTATATGCTTATCTAAGATGATTAATATGCAATTAGAACAATCCTAGATATTAAAAACTAAATGACATGTTCAATCAAATAGTTTAGCTAATCAAGATTAAGCACAAAACCTAATTAGCTATCACAATACAACACTCAATCATGTCAACACAACAATCTCTATTTTGAATATTAGATTTTAATCTAAGAACAAGCAAATAATAAAAGAGATGCCTTGATAAATAAAACACTAATTATAAATGATAATAGTGAAGAACATACCTAGGGAAGTGTGTTGACCAAGACCCATGCAAGTAAACATCCTAACTATGCTAGAAAATGCTTAGATGATATTTTGATGCATATGAAAATGGGTTTTGAGAGTTAAAGACAAGTTCTTGGGGGTTGTTAGGATTCCCGTTGTGTTTAATTGGCTTATTTCGTGATCAAACCACATGTGGGGATGCTTTGTAAGGGTAGCTTAGATGTTGTGTTATTGCTTAGGCCCTTTTGAAGACCTCACTATTGACAAGCACCAAAGGTAATATTCTAAGTGCTTACTTGTCTTGAAGAGATAGATGCACACACTCACAACTCATGCATATGTTTAATCCTTATATGTTGTGTGTCTTTTATGTGTGCCTTAATGCTCATTAACATCTCTTCTTGCATGTTAGTTTGATTGCATCTTGCATATCCAATTGCCTTGTCATGCTTAGACTTAGGATTGCATTTTTGCACTGGGCGCCCCCAAAAGCGCTGTACAGAAGCGCTGTACGAACAGCGCCCATTGAGCGCTGTTCAGACCTGATCGATTTAATCGGTCGCTGTTGGGTCGCTGTTGGGGCGCTGTACGTGGCGCTGTACAAAGCGCTGTACGTACAGCGCCACTCTGTTTCCTCGTGAAAACAGAGCAAGGGCGCTGTACAGGCGCTGTACAAGGGCGCCCTACGTACAGCGCCCATGGCAAATAGTGGGCAAACTTATCAAAACGACCACACTTTGTTTTGGCCCCCTATATATATGCCACTTTGACTTTAGGTCAATCACAAGAGTTCATATTCAGATTTCATACTTAGGATATTTTTCAAAGAGAAGAAAAATTCCAAGAACTCATTTTTAATTACTCAAACACCTTTTCCATGATCATCAATCATCATCTAGCATCATCTTAGATCATCTAGATGACATCTTGCATGGATTCTTCATCATACTTTGCTTGGTAAGCTTTTCACTAATATCTTACATATTTTGTGTTTCTCTTATCTAGCAATCTCAATTTAATTACTTGTATGTGATTTTATATTTGTTGAATACAAGATTGAGATTAGTATGATGTATGTTTGAGAAGTTGTATTGTGCTAGCATATTAGGTTTTTGTGCTTGATATTGATTAGCTAAACTAATTGACATGTCATTTAGTTTTGATATCTAGGATTGCTCTTAATTGCATATTAATCATCTTAGATAAGCATATAGGGTTTCCCTTGCTCTATGTTGCATTTTGGATATTTTCATATATTCACTTAGGGTTGTATTCTCTTCAAGAGAAGCTAAGTCTTGTGTGTAGCAATCGGGATTAGGTTGCTTAGATCGCAAGCAAATTGGACTAGGTTCACTCATACCGGGATTAGGTAGGTGTGTGATTACTTCCGGGATTAGGTTGTAATCGTTTGCACATTTAGTGGATTCGAGGTTCGAGTGTGGCTTACTTACATAGCCCGTGGTTTTTCCCGTGAGGGTTTCCACGTAAAAATTCAAGTGTTATTTTAATTTCCGCACCATATTACACTTGCTTGTTTATATTATCTTGAGGGTAATTTCGTAATTTTGACTAACACGAAAAATTGGGTAAAAAGCGTAAAATCTATTCACCCCCCCTCTAGATAGCTTTATACACACCGTGGTATATTTAGTTTCAATTGGTATCAGAGCGGGTTCCTAGACATACATAGGTGATCCTTGCTTTATTTTGGTGTGTTTTGCATTTTGTGTGATTTTTGATCATTCATACATTTGCATTCATTTCATTCATTCATAAACACTATGAGTGGAAACGGTGGAAATGGTGGTGGCCACGAAGGAGCTTCTAGCACAAGGCCTCCACTTCTTACCGGTTTGAACTATTCCCAATGGAAAGGGAAGATGGAATCCTACATATGCCAAATTCATGACCGTGCATGGATGGCGGTGGAAGACGGATATGATCTCCCTATGATGACTCCCGCGGGTGGAGGACAAGATGTTTTGAAGCCTAAGGCGCAATGGAACGCGCAAGAGTTTGAGGCTTCTAAGTGGAATAGGAAGGCGATGCATGCCATTATGTGTGCCATGGATGAGAATCAGTACAAGCTTATTCAGAACACTCAAATTGCCAAAGTGGCATGGGACATCCTTCAAGTTGCACATGAGGGAACCGAGGTGGTGAAGGAGTCCAAGCTTCAAGTCCTCCAAACTCAATTTGAGTTACTTAGGATGGGAGAGGATGAATGCTTCAACGACTTCGAAATCAAATTGATGGACATAGTAAATCAAAGCCATCAACTCGGAGACCCGTATTCGGATAGGAGAGTCAAGCAAAAAATTATGAGATCTCTCCCCGATAGGTTTGAATCAAAGGTGACGGCCATAGAAGAAAATAGTGGCTACATGGATATGAAGCCAAGTGAGGTAATTGGGCGTCTCCTTGCATATGAGTCTAGGAAGGCTCCTAGCAACACTACTCCTCCTAAGAAGTCTAAAGGAATAGCTTTGAAAGCATCTAAGGATGCAAAGGAGGCAAAGCATGAATCGGATGAAGACCTTGCCTTATTTGTGAAACGGTTCAACAAGGTTATGGGGTTCAAGAAGAAGAAGGGATTTGGGTCAAGAGGACAAGATTTGAAGAAAAAGAGTTCCTTCAAGAAGTTTGAGCCTAGACAAGAGAGGACCGAAAGGAAAGGGGTTCGATGCTTTGAGTGTGGTGGGATTGGTCACTTTGCCCCCGAATGTGCGAATCACAATGAGAGGAAGAAGGGTAAAGTGATGGCCGCCACATGGAGTGGGAGTAGTGATGACTCCAATGAGGAGGATGAGTCTTCAAGTGAGGAAGAACTCATGGCTAACTTCCTAGCTTTTGCATCTTCTCACAAGAGCAAAAGTGCTAGTGAAAAGGAAGATTTGAGTCAAGAGGAAATTGACTCTAGTGAAGAAGAAAGTGACTCCTCTTCTAGTTCCTAAGAAGAAGTTTGTGGAGCAAAAGGTGCTTGCTAAATACCATGCCGAGTTCAATGATTTAGCACTTAAAAGCACAAGAAAGATTGAGAGGTTGAGAGAAGAAAACCTTGAACTTTCGGCCCACAATGACCACTTAAGTGAACAAGTGGAAAGATTGAAGAGGAGAGAGGATAAGCTAATTGAGGAGTTAGACTTGTCCAAGAGAAGTGAAGAAGGCTTGAAGAGGGAACTTGTAGAAGCTAAAGAGTCCTTGGCTAGGATAGATTCTAGCACCAAGAAGCTTGATCATTTACTTGGTGTTGGAAAGAGTCCAAGTGACAAGAGAGGTCTTGGGTATGAAGATGGCAAGAAAATCTCAACCTCTAACAAGACCGTGTTTGTCAAGAGCTTGAAGAATGAAGAAATTTCATTTGTGCAACCTCCTAAGAAAAAGTTAGAAATAGGACAAAGCTCTAATGCACAAGTGAAAATGGGGCCAAGAAGGAAAACTCAAGCTCAACCTCCTAAGGTTCCTCAAGCCAACACTCCTCCCAAATTGGCTCACAAAGGAAAGAGACCAATCATGCAACCTCAAGCTTGGAAGCAACCAAGACCGGTTCAACAACGAAGACGGATTGAACCCACATATCCACAAAGACATGGACGTGCTCAAAGGCGAGGTATGATTCCTTTTTTCATTCCTATTTGTCACTTTTGTGGTTGTGATGGTCATATTAGACCAAATTGCTTTCAATATATTAAAATGTGTAGAAAACAAAGCATGATTGAAAAGAGAAAGAATAGAGCCAAGATGCATGTTTCTAGGAATGAAAATGTTGATTTGCATGATCCTAGAAATAGTAGAGCACATGTACCAAAGGCCACTAAGAAAGCTAAAATTGTTGCTAAGTGGATTAGAAAGAATGAAAATGTTTGCCATGTTGCACAAATAGCCTTGAAGGCAAATTCTTCTAATTTTTGGTACTTGGATAGTGGGTGCTCTAGGCACATGACGGGAAACAAGAGTTTCTTCGAGACTCTTGTTATGGAGGAAGGTGGAAATGTCACTTTTGGTGATGGATCCAAAAGAAATGTTATAGGGAAAGGAACCATTTCCGTTCCCGGATTACCCTCCTTATCCAATGCTTTATTTGTTGATGGCTTGAAAGCCAATTTAATTAGCATTTCACATCTTAGTGATGAAGGATATTCCGTCTTGTTCTCTAAAGATTATTGCTCTATCCTTAAACCCGATGGACAAACCTTGTTGAAGGGCATGAGATCTAGCGACAATTGCTATTGTCTTGAAGCTAGAATTGTATCTAATCATGTGTCCATGGATGAGCAAATTGAGTTGTGGCATGAAAGACTTGGCCACATGAACTTTAGGGATCTACGGACCCTTGGAAAGTTCAATTGTGTGCGTGGCCTCCCTAAGCTTGGGAAGAAAGCCAATGGTATTTGTGGACCTTGCCAACAAGGAAAGCAAACCAAAAGCATGCACAAAAAGGGTAAGTATCTCACCACCAAGGAGCCACTTGAGCTTCTCCACATGGACCTCATGGGTCCCATGCAAACCGAAAGTTTGGGTGGAAAGAGATACATTTTTGTTTGTGTTGATGATTTCTCTAGATTTACATGGACATATTTTCTTAGAGAAAAATCCGAAACTTTTGATAAGTTTAAAATGCTTTGTACTAAATTGCAAAATGAAATGAATTCTAACATTAGAAGCATTAAACGGATTAGAAGTGACCATGGGAGAGAATTTGAAAATGCCACCTTTGAAACCTTTTGTGATGGTTTAGGCATCTCCCATGAATTTTCTGCTCCTAGGACACCTCAACAAAATGGAGTTGTTGAGAGGAAGAATAGGGTCCTCCAAGAGATGGCCCGTGTGATGTTGCTTAGCAACAATGTCCCTAGGAACCTATGGGCCGAAGCCATTAACACGGCTTGCTATATAGGAAATAGAGTGTTCCTAAGGCCCGGTACTAGAAACACCTCCTATGAGTTATGGAAAGGCAAGAGGCCAAATGTTAGCTACTTCCACACTTTTGGAAGCAAATGCTACATTTTGAATGACCGTGATCAACTTGGCAAGTTTGATGCTAAGAGTGATGAGGGTATTTTTATTGGCTATGCCTTAAATAGTAGAGCCTATAGAGTTTTCAATTTAAAGACTCTAAGTGTTATGGAATCATCCAATGTCGTATTTGATGATACTAGGCTCAAGTCTAATGATCATGAGGAGGAGGTTATTTTTAGTGATGATTCTCCTTTGGAGAAGGTTGTGGTGTCGCCTAATGTTGGGACATCTAATGTCAACAATGATGGCACACAACCTATTGATAGAGTTCCTCTCTTGGACTCTAAAGAACCCGCTCCATGGGTTAGGAAACTCCATGATAAAGAAGATATCATTGGAGAGGTAAATGAGGGTGTTAGGACTAGACGCCAACTTGCTAATCTTATTAGCTATACATGTTACACCTCTCAAATTGAACCCAAAAAGGTTGAAGAAGCCTTAAATGATGAATTTTGGGTTCTTGCCATGCAAGAAGAGCTAAGCCAATTCGAAAGGAATGAGGTTTGGACTCTAGTTCCTAGGCCTAAGACCACTAATGTCATAGGCACCAAATGGATATTTAGGAACAAATCCGATGAGGATGGCAACATAGTGCGGAACAAGGCTAGACTTGTAGCACAAGGGTACTCTCAAATTGAGGGTATCGACTTTGAGGAGACTTTTGCTCCCGTTGCCCGCTTAGAGTCCATTAGGCTTCTCTTGTCCATCTCTTGTGTGCACAAGTTCAAATTGCACCAAATGGACGTCAAGAGTGCCTTCCTCAATGGCTTCTTGCAAGAGGAAGTGTTTGTTGAACAACCTAAGGGGTTTGTGGATGCTCACCACCCCAATCATGTCTATCGCCTCAAGAAGGCACTTTATGGGTTGAAACAAGCACCGAGGGCTTGGTATGAGCGCCTCACTCAATTTCTTGTTGACAACAACTACACAAGAGGTAGTGTTGACAAGACACTATTCATCAAGAGAGACAATGATGAGCTTTTCATAGCTCAAATATATGTTGATGATATAGTTTTTGGCTCCACCAACAACACCAAAGTCCAACAATTTGTTGATGTCATGTCTCTTGAATTTGAGATGAGTCTTGTTGGTGAGCTTAGTTACTTCCTAGGTTTGCAAATTAGGCAAATGCATGATGGGATTTTCATAACCCAAGCCAAATATGCTAAGAACCTAGTGAAGAAGTTTGGTTTAGAGAAAGCCAAACATTGTGATACACCCATGAGTACAACTTTGAAGCTAAGCAAGGATGCTAGTGGTAAAAGTGTGGACCAAACTCTATATCGTGGCATGATAGGTAGCTTGCTTTACTTGACCGCAAGTAGGCCCGATATATCTTTTAGTGTGGGTGTGTGTGCTAGGTACCAAGCGGATCCTAAGGAGTCCCACCTCTCTTGTGTGAAGAGGATCATTCGCTATGTGAATGGGACATCCAACTATGGGATTTGGTACTCTTTTGACACTAATGCTAGTCTAGTTGGCTTTAGTGATGCGGATTGGGCAGGAAATTGTGATGATAGGAAGAGCACATCGGGCGGTTGCTTCTTTCTAGGCAACAACTTGGTGTCTTGGTTTTGCAAGAAGCAAAACTCGATTTCCTTGTCCACGGCCGAGGCCGAGTACATAGCCGCGGGGAGTGGATGCACACAACTCCTATGGATGAAACAAATGCTTGTAGACTACGGATTCAACCAAGGTACTCTCACTCTCTTTTGTGATAACATGAGTGCTATTAATATTTCCAAGAATCCGGTTCAACATTCTAGAACTAAGCATATTGACATCCGCCATCACTTCATTAGAGAGCTTGTTGAAAATAAATGCATAGTACTTGAACATGTAGGTACTAATGATCAACTTGCGGACTTATTTACTAAACCCTTAGATGCTACTCGATTTAAAACTCTTAGTAGATCTATTGGGATATGTCTTGTGGAGTGATGTTCTATGATTGACCCCATATGGGGAACTCAAGCAAAGAGAGCTATTTTGCATTCATGTAACTTGCAAAAAAATTTGAAATAACTTATGCCTCTTCTTTTGATTGCTTGAGTAAGCTTGGTTGTACATATGTATATATGCTTTCAAATTCTATAAGTGTGAACCTTGCTTGTCTACAATCCATGTCATATTTATGTTCAAACATGCATTTTTGGACTAGGAGATTTACATAGGAAGTATGATGTGAATGACCTATAGTTATCTCCATGACATGATGTTTCTTAAATAACATGCTTATGCTAAATGAAAAAGCATGAAATTCATACAACATGCTCACATGAAAAGCATGAATTGATGATTGCATATTCTTAAAAATGCAAAACTTGTGTGAAAGCTAATGAGACTCAAAATGAATAAAGGATCTTGTATCCGTTCAAAGGAATTACATTCCAAATGTCTCTCTTTCTTTATTAGTTGAACATGGTTACTATCATACGGATTTCTTATCCGGAAAAATCAAATAGGGTGCAAAGTCGCTCATGCCATGTTTCGCTTATAAAGTTGGATATAGTTGCTCTTAAAATTGAAATCAATAATCTCTATATCCTTGCTTTTCCCATGACATTGGTGAAATTGGTTTGAATTCAAATTAGAAACCTTTGTCATTTGCTTTGCCAAATACCATTGTATTTTGGACTTGAATGCTATATGTCTTGTATGCAAAGCATGTTGGATTCACACATTTTCTCAAATAAATCTCCTTGTTTCTCTCAAATTAATTGAAGTGCATAAAGTGACTTATATGTATATGCATATCTTGCATGCTTCTATCTCTCGTTGCTTTGAGTGACCCGGTTGGGGACTACTCCTTTGCCTATATCATGACAAAAAGGGGGAGTAGGATATGGTAAGGGGAGTTGCAAAATATAGAAGCTTTTGTGCATTTTGGGGAGAACATACATTGAGGGGGAGTAACCCTTTGAGGGGGAGCATTGCATTTATCATTCATTGCATACATTTGCTAATGTTGTGCCTAAATTCTAAAAATGCAAATGCTTGGTATTGTTCTCACATGATTAATCTCACACTTTACTTGTATTGGAAATGCTAGAAACTTTATTTTCAGGGCTTAATTGTTCTACAAGAGATTGAAGACTTGAAGTTTTTACTTTCTTATCTCTTTGTAATGTAGATAATCATTGTAGTCCCGTAGTTTCTAATTCTATGTGAGGAATCAATGTGAGTGGTGGTTTTGTCACGAAATAGCCAAAGGGGGAGATTGTTAGGATTCCCGTTGTGTTTAATTGGCTTATTTCGTGATCAAACCACATGTGGGGATGCTTTGTAAGGGTAGCTTAGATGTTGTGTTATTGCTTAGGCCCTTTTGAAGACCTCACTATTGACAAGCACCAAAGGTAATATTCTAAGTGCTTACTTGTCTTGAAGAGATAGATGCACACACTCACAACTCATGCATATGTTTAATCCTTATATGTTGTGTGTCTTTTATGTGTGCCTTAATGCTCATTAACATCTCTTCTTGCATGTTAGTTTGATTGCATCTTGCATATCCAATTGCCTTGTCATGCTTAGACTTAGGATTGCATTTTTGCACTGGGCGCCCCCAAAAGCGCTGTACAGAAGCGCTGTACGAACAGCGCCCATTGAGCGCTGTTCAGACCTGATCGATTTAATCGGTCGCTGTTGGGTCGCTGTTGGGGCGCTGTACGTGGCGCTGTACAAAGCGCTGTACGTACAGCGCCACTCTGTTTCCTCGTGAAAACAGAGCAAGGGCGCTGTACAGGCGCTGTACAAGGGCGCCCTACGTACAGCGCCCATGGCAAATAGTGGGCAAACTTATCAAAACGACCACACTTTGTTTTGGCCCCCTATATATATGCCACTTTGACTTTAGGTCAATCACAAGAGTTCATATTCAGATTTCATACTTAGGATATTTTTCAAAGAGAAGAAAAATTCCAAGAACTCATTTTTAATTACTCAAACACCTTTTCCATGATCATCAATCATCATCTAGCATCATCTTAGATCATCTAGATGACATCTTGCATGGATTCTTCATCATACTTTGCTTGGTAAGCTTTTCACTAATATCTTACATATTTTGTGTTTCTCTTATCTAGCAATCTCAATTTAATTACTTGTATGTGATTTTATATTTGTTGAATACAAGATTGAGATTAGTATGATGTATGTTTGAGAAGTTGTATTGTGCTAGCATATTAGGTTTTTGTGCTTGATATTGATTAGCTAAACTAATTGACATGTCATTTAGTTTTGATATCTAGGATTGCTCTTAATTGCATATTAATCATCTTAGATAAGCATATAGGGTTTCCCTTGCTCTATGTTGCATTTTGGATATTTTCATATATTCACTTAGGGTTGTATTCTCTTCAAGAGAAGCTAAGTCTTGTGTGTAGCAATCGGGATTAGGTTGCTTAGATCGCAAGCAAATTGGACTAGGTTCACTCATACCGGGATTAGGTAGGTGTGTGATTACTTCCGGGATTAGGTTGTAATCGTTTGCACATTTAGTGGATTCGAGGTTCGAGTGTGGCTTACTTACATAGCCCGTGGTTTTTCCCGTGAGGGTTTCCACGTAAAAATTCAAGTGTTATTTTAATTTCCGCACCATATTACACTTGCTTGTTTATATTATCTTGAGGGTAATTTCGTAATTTTGACTAACACGAAAAATTGGGTAAAAAGCGTAAAATCTATTCACCCCCCCTCTAGATAGCTTTATACACACCGTGGTATATTTAGTTTCAGGGGTTTTTCTCTTGAAGATATTTTTGCTCTCTCAAAGTGTGTATGTTTTCCTTCTTGAAAAAAATGAAGAAGAAAGTATATATATATACAAACAAGAATCAGGTCAAGAAACAAAAAAGAAGAACAAACGCCATCGTTTTATCAATATATATATATATATATATTTAATATATGTAAAAGACACAAAAGACAAAAAACAACAGGAGAGGCGTGAAGCACTTTTAAATATAATATATAATATATGCATAAGTCAAGTTAGGTGATGCACGTGAATGAATATATATATAATATATAATGTATACAAAAGACAAAAAAATTAAAAGCAAACATATACATATTATATACATATTAGAAGTCAGACCACGTGATAATATATATGTATATATATATATATATTTTAACACACAAACAAACAGAATATAAAGCAAACAACACAAAGAAGAAAATGAATCAGGTGCGCGTTGATTGAGACCGTGGGTGCAACGGGGGCAGAGAGAGATATTGGGCGTGGGTGTGGCGTGGTCAACGGGGCAAAAAGCTAAAATTGCCACACACATGCCATCACATGCCACCTCTCTTTGTGTTGCAATCATGACACACAAAGCCTTCAGTCCAGTTCTGAACTCGGAATTAGGAATTCAATTCCGTCTTCGGAAAATTAACCCGAACTCAATTATAAATATGGAAAATTATATAACCTTTCAATTAAAGCTCGGAATTGAATTTCAGTTTCCAATAAAAACACGGAATGTCCCAAATGTCTCGGAAATCATCCAAAACATATAGACAAGTCTCCGAATCGCTCGGAACTCATCTATGGACAAATCCACACATAAAAATAAAAAAAAGAAGTGCAAGTGTGATAAGTGACATGTGAAGAGAATGCACACAAATGCAAGTATGCTAAGTGAGTGTGTGCACTAAATCTCTTCATAGAAAATTAAGCACTAAACATATACCTTTGGAGTGCTTAACACTTGCAAGGGCCTTGAGCTTGAACACATTCCTAAGCTACCCTTACATGATCCCCACATATGGTTTGATCACGAAATAAGCCAATTAAAAACTACGGGAATCCTTATAGATTGTTTATGCAATTGTTGAATTTGGTAGAAATGACCAATGTGCTTATGAGTAAAATTTATGCATTTGTGATTCATTTTACCTTGATGAGTTTGTTATGTTGTCTAGATTTGTATAACCTTGCTAGGTTAACATCGATAACAACAAGAATCAAGGGAGAAGATATAAGAGCTAAACACAAAGGTGGTTCAATAAGATGCAAAAATCAAGAACTTGGAAGAAAGCATTTCTTCAAGCAAAGCATCCACCTCCAAATATGAGGTCATCAAATCGTTCAACGTTCTTTGGTGGCACAAGTTGCTAGCAAAGCTTTTGTGATCTCAAGGTATCTTTTCTCTTTTCCCTTTGGCTTCATTTTATGTCAAAAAGGGGGAGAAATATGATATTGTTTTAGCATATCTTCTTTATGTATGTGTTAAGTATTGAACTTCATATGGCGTGTAATATCTTGGATATGATATCTTTGTTGGATGCATGTATTTAGGGGGGAGCATACATGATCCATTTGAACTTTAAATGTGTTATTTTCTTGCCAATGAATATATATTGCCATATGTGTTGTCCCTTGGATATTCTTGTGCTTTCAAGTTTATTTTAGGTGACATCAAGAGAAGACCAAGTTGAAGTTCAAGACTTGTTTGGTTGTTAATTTGTGTCTATATGTGTAACTCATTGTACTCATTGTGACCAAATTTTCTTTGTAATTGTTTTAGTGTTTGTTTAGGGGTTTTGACATGGAATTTGCCAAAGGGGGAGATTGTAAGGTTGATAATTAGTGTTGGCATTAATTCCATATCAAAACGTGTTTATCTTGTAATGTTTAGTGGTTAGTAATTGAAGAATTTTGAAGACGAAGGACGTCTCAACCACAACTCATTCAAGAAGCCGGCTTTTAAGAGATTCAGGCATTATTGGTCGACAAAGGTATTCAAGGACCTCTTATCTCTTACAAGGCTAGGCACACACTTACACATATCATTCTTGTGTGTTCCTTCATGATTTAATTTCATTTACATATCATTTTCACACACTTGGCAAAATATGTTCATGCATTCATATTAAGATTAATAAACTTTGTGTTTTGCATTTTCTAGGACTATGTCCGGAAACTAGCATATGTGTGTGTCTTTGTATTTGTATGTTTCCATATTTTGTGTTTAGGACTTGAACATGTTCTTATTTAATGCCTTATTGAGTTCCGGTCGTTTCGGTTACTCATTCATAAGGTTTCGAGTCCAAACAAGTTGACTACGCTACTTTTTGTTCTCTTTCGTTGAGTTGAATTCATCGATGATTTCCGAGATGATTTCTCAACCGTTTTTCAAAGTTGTATAGTCGTCGTCGTGCGTGAGAGAGTCACGGTTCATAATCCAAAAACAGATTCGAAATCGGAGTTCGAACGCCCAAGATACGGGCCAAAGAACCGAGGGAGCACGCGAGAGGACAGCCCAGGCCGTGGGCCACTTGGGCTGGCCGTTGATGAGGCCGTGGGCCCCACGGCCTGGAGCACTCTCTGCTCCCATGTGGGCCACGCGCCCCCCATGGCCAGGGGGTGACGTGGCACCACGTGATTGGATGGCTTGGCCCTTCTCTCTCCTCCTATTTCTTCCCTCTCTCTCTCCATTTGAAAAAATAAGAAGAAAAATTGAGGTTTCCGGTCAGAATTTCCTCTCCAGTTTTCAGAACTTCAAAACACCATATCTTCCTCCTCCGGAGTCGGATTTGAGTGATTCAAGTTGGAGAGTGTTCGTATTTGAGTCCTCTATCATCTCCAAGTGGTTTGGTGGCTGTTTGATCATGATTTCTAGTAGTTCAACACTGATTTCCGAACCAGCTGCAGAATCCGAGGTAATGGACTTAACTTTGAGATTTCTTTCTTTTTGACCTTCCATTTGCTTGGGGTTTCTTCTTCTTTATCTATGTTTATGTTTAGTAAAAGCTATTGAGAAAGATAGCTTGATTATCATTCTAATTGAAAGTCAATTTGTGGACTAATGTTGATTAGATTCTATGATTCTAGGTTTTACATATGTTTGTGAGTTGTATTGTGATTAGAATGGCATCTTAGGTTGTTTGGAACTTAATTGAATTAATTTTGTGTTAAATGACCTTGAGATTTGATTTGATCCTTTGATTGAAGAAATCTAGGATTTGTGTATTTGTTTGTGATTTAGAGAATATAGGTTTTGATTGATGTAAATCTCAAAACCTTGCTCTATATTTTTTACTAGTATATTGATTGATTTTAATCTCATATATCTAGTATTTAATTGTATATTGATAGCATCTTGAATTTGTACTTCATGAACATATTGTGATTCAAGTGTTGTATATGTGAATGAGACTTTGAGTGTATGTGTTAGGTGTTTCACATGCTTAGGTTTCTATTCTCGTATTTTGTATCTAGACTTGATTACTTGTGATATCACATGTTTAGGTCTATTTGTGCCATAGAATGTATTGATCACATGTTCTATGTTGTATTGATTGTTTGCATCATTTGCATTCACGTGATCACACTAGGAAGTCCTTGTAAAAGGCATGAAGTCTTGGTTAGAGTCGGGGTGACTCGGATAGCCAAGCAAGAAGTCTTGCCTAGAGTCGGGATGACTCGGATAGGTAAGCAAGGAGTCATGGCTAGAGTCGGGAGGACTCGGATAGTCATGCATGGGAGGCTCCCTAGAGGCAAGAGTGCCTTGGATAGGGAGTTGGCTATTGTATTGGTAGGCCTAGGCGTATGGTTAGACATAGACTCCGATAGAGCGGGGTACACGGGAGGTGTATGCACTCTTGAGGAATTTCTAATCTACCATCGATGTTGGTTGTGTGTGGTGTCCAATATATGGTGGTTTCGCATCATTGAGGGATTTCACACTTTCCAATAGGGTTGGGTAGGCTTAGACTTCACTAGGTTGGGTGAGCTAAAGATTGGTCACTTTGTGAATGTTCTATGTTTACTTTCCAATATATATAGTACCCTAATGGTTGTATTTCAACCCGTGGAGGTTTTACCACGTTAAAAAATCTCATGTGTCAATTCTTTCTATCTCTCTTTTATATATGTTTATGTGTATGTTTTAATCTTGTGGTACAATATTCACTTGTGATATATTTGGAAGCAAGATTGTGTAAAGTGTGATTTGTAATCAATATTCATTTTGATCATTTTTGTATATACAATTCATTTGTGTAAATATAATTTTCTTATTCTTTGATTCTTTTGTATAGATATATCTAGATTGATTTTTGTATATACTGTAAGGATTCCCGTTGTTTTTAATTGGCTTATTTCGTGATCAAACCATATGTGGGGATCCTTGTAAGGGCAGCTTAGGAGTTGGTTTATTATTCGAAGCCCTTTCAAAGACCTCATCTTGATAAGCACCGAAGGTAAATTCTATGTGCTTACTTATCTTGAAGAGATAGTTGCACACACTCACTTAGCATACTTGTTCATGTGTGCATTCTCTTCACATGTCACCTTACACACTAGCACTTTGATGTTGTATCTTGTTGTGTGTATTTGTGTCTTGTAATTCGTTTCCCGATAGTGTTCGGAAACGTCCGCGCATGCACTAGAATGTGCTTGGTTTTGCGCGAAGACCGCCTATGGAGATGCACTTGGCATCTCCTTGGTTTTCACCTCTGTTGGTGATCGACGGTCGTGATCGGCGGCCTGGCCGCCGAATTAAACCGCCGTTTGAATTAGGCAGTTGAATCGGCGGTTGGGTGGCCGCCGATTTGAAACGCCGTTTCAGACCTGATTGATTTTATTCTCGGGTTTAATTCGGCTGTGGTAACGACGGTCACGAAACCGCCGAATGGAACCGCCGTTTCTCCCCTGTTTCTCCGGGAGCAATTCGGCGGTTGAAATCGGCGGCCACCGACCGCCGATTGAAACCGCCGATTGGCGCGTTTCTTTGAAACTTACTTAAACGACCTCACTTTGGCTTGGCACTCTATATATATGCCATTTTGTCTTTAGGTCAATCAAGAGAGTTCATATTCAGATTTCATACTTAGGATATTTTTCAAAGAGAAGAAAAATTCCAAGAACTCATTTTTAATTACTCAAACACTTTTTCATGATCATCAATCATCATCTAGCATCATCATAGATCATCTAGATGTCATCTTGCATGGAATCTTCATCATACTTTGCTTGGTAAGCTTTTCACTAATATCTTACATATTTTGTGTTTATTTTATCTAGCAATCTCAATTAATTACTTGATTGTTATTTTGTATGCTTTAGATACAAAATTGAGATTAGTATGATGTATGTTTGAGAAGTTGTATTGTGCTAGCATATTAGGTTTTGTACTTGATATTGATTAGCTTAACTATTTGACATGTCATTTAGTTTTGATATCTAGGATTGTTCTTAATTGCATATTAATCATCTTAGATAAGCATATAGGGTTTCCCTTGCTCTATGTTGCATTTTGGATATTTTCACATATTCACTTAGGGTTGTATTCTCTTCAAGAGAAGCTAAGTCTTGTGTGTAGCAATCGGGATTAGGTTGCTTAGATCGCAAGCAAAATCGGACTAGGTTCACTCATACCGGGATTAGGTAGGTGTGTGATTACTTTCGGGATTAGGTTGTAATCATTTGCACATTTAGTGGATTCGAGGTTCGAGTGTGGCTTACTTACATAGCCCGTGGTTTTTCCCGTGAGGGTTTCCACGTAAAAATCAAGTGTTAATTTAATTTCCGCACCATATTACACTTGCTTGTTTATTTTATCTTGAGGGTAATTTCGTAATTTTGACTAACACGAAAAATTGGGTAAAAAGCGTAAAATCTATTCACCCCCCCTCTAGATAGTTTTATACACACCGTGCTATAATTAGTTTCAATTGGTATCAGAGCGGTTTCCTAGACATACATAGGTGATCCTTGCTTATTTTGGTGTGTTTTGCATTTTGTGTGATTTTTGATCATTCATACATTTGCATTCATTTCATTCATTCATAAACACTATGAGTGGAAACGGTGGAAACGGTGGTAGCAACGAAGGTGCTTCTAGCACAAGGCCTCCACTTCTTACCGGATTGAACTATTCCCAATGGAAAGGGGAGATGGAATCCTACATATGCCAAATTCATGACCGTGCATGGATGGTGGTGGAAGACGGATATGATCTCCCTATGATGACTCCCGCGGGTGGAGGAGAAGATGTTTTGAAGCCTAAGGCGCAATGGAACGCGCAAGAGTTTGATGCTTCAAAGTGGAATAGGAAGGCGTTGCATGCCATCTTGTGTGCCATGGACGAAAATCAATACAAGTTGATTCAAAATACTAGGATAGCTAAGGAGGCTTGGGACATCCTAGAGATTGCACATGAGGGAACCGAAGTGGTGAAGGACTCCAAGCTTCAAGTCCTCCAAACTCAATTCGAGACGCTTAAGATGGAGGAGAATGAGTGCTTCAACGACTTCGAGATCAAGTTGATGGATATAGTCAACCAAAGCCATCAACTTGGTGATCCATATTCGGATAGGAGAATCAAGCAAAAGATTATGAGATCTCTACCCGATAGGTTTGAATCTAAGGTGACGGCTTTAGAAGAAAATAGTGGATATAAGGATATGAAGCCGAGTGAGGTGATTGGGAGACTTCTAGCTTATGAGTCTAGGAAGGGGCCTATCTCCACACCTCCTAAAAAGCAAAAAGGAATTGCTTTGAAGACCTCCAAGGATGAAAAGGAGGCAAAGAAGGTTGACTCGGATGAAGACCTTGCCTTGTTTGTAAAAAGGTTCAACAAGGTTATGAAGTTTAGAAGGAAGAGCTTTGGGTCAAAAGGTCAAGATTTGAAGAAAAAGGGCTCTTTCAAGAAGTTTGAACCTAGGCAAGAAAGGACCGAAAGGAAAGGGGTCCGTTGTTTCGAGTGTGGTGGCATAGGTCATTTTGCCCCCGATTGTGCAAATCATGTTGAGAAGAAAAAGGGGAAAGTGATGGCCGCCACTTGGAGTGGAAGTAGTGATGACTCCTATGAGGGAGATGAGTCTTCGGATGATGAAGAGCTCATGGCTAATCTCCTAGCTTTTGCCTCCTCCCATAAAAGCAAAAGTGCTAGTGAGAGAGAGGAAATGAGTCAAGAGGAAAATGACTCAAGTGAAGTAGAAAGTGATTCCTCTTCTAACTCCATGAATGGATTTATGGAGAAAAAGGAGTTTGCTAAATATCATGCCGAGTTTAATGATTTAGCAATCAAGAGCACAAGAAAGATCAAGATGTTGAGGGAAGAAAATCTTGAGCTTGCATCTCATAATGACCACTTAAGTGAACAAGTGGAAAAATTCAAGAAGATGGAAGATAAGCTAAAAGAGGAGTTAGTCTTATCTAGGAGGAATGAGGATAGTCTAAAGAGGGAGCTTGAAGAAGTTAGAGAATCTATGACTAGGATGGATTCTAGCACCAAGAAGCTTGACCATATGCTTGGTGTTGGAAAGAGTCCATGTGACAAGAGGGGTCTTGGGTATGAAGATGGCAAGAAGATCTCAACCTCTAACAAGACCGTATTTGTCAAGAGCTTGAAGAAAGAAGAAACTTCATTTGTGCAACTTCCTAAGAAAAAGTTAGAAATAGGACAAAGTTCAAATGCTCAAGTGAAGATGGGGCCAAGAAGGCAACCTCAAGCTCAACCCCCTAGGGTTCCTCAAGCCAACATTCCTTCTCAAATGGCTCACAAAGGAAAGAGGCCTATCATGCAACCTCAAGCTTGGAAGCAACCTAGACCGGTTCAACAATGAAGACGCATTGAACCCTTTCATCCACAAAGACAAGGACAAGGTATGATTCCTTATTTTACTCCTATTTGTCACTTTTGTGGATTTGTTGGTCATATTAGACCACAATGCTTTCGCTATATAAAAATGTGCAAAATTAGAAGCATGATAGAGAAGAAAAAGAAAAGAGCCATGATGCATGTTCCTAGGAATAATAATATTGATTTGCATGATCCTAGGAATAGTAGAGCACATGTACCAAAGACCACTAAGAAAGCTAAAATTGTTGCTAAGTGGATTAGAAAGAATGAAAATGTTTGCCATGTTGCACAAATAGCCTTGAAGGCAAATTCTTCTAATTTTTGGTATTTGGATAGTGGGTGCTCTAGGCACATGACGGGAAACAAGAGTTTCTTCGAGACTCTTGTTATGGAGGAAGGTGGATATGTCACTTTTGGTGATGGATCCAAAAAGAAGGTTGTAGGGAAAGGATCCATTTCCGTTCCCGGTTTACCCTCCTTATCCGATGCTTTATTTGTTGATGGCTTGAAAGCCAATTTAATAAGCATTTCACATCTAAGTGATGAAGGATATTCCGTCTTGTTTAGTAAAATTGATTGCTCAATCCTAAAGCCCGATGGACAAACCTTATTGAAAGGTATGAGATCTAGCGACAATTGTTATTGTCTTAAAGCTAGAATAGTCTCAAACAATGTGTCCATGGATGAGCAAGTTGAGTTGTGGCATGAAAGACTTGGCCACATGAACTTTAGGGATTTAAGAACCCTTGGAAAGTTCGAGTGTGTGCGTGGCCTCCCTAAGCTTGGGAAGAAAGCCAATGGTATTTGTGGACCTTGCCAACAAGGAAAACAAACCAAAAGCATGCACAAAAAGGGCAAGTATCTCTCCACCAAGGAGCCCCTAGAGCTTCTCCACATGGATCTCATGGGTCCTATGCAAACCGAGAGCTTAGGTGGAAAGAGATACATTTTTGTTTGTGTTGATGATTTCTCTAGATTTACATGGACATATTTTCTTAGAGAAAAATCCGAAACTTTTGATAAGTTTAAAATGCTTTGTACTAAATTGCAAAATGAAATGAATTCTAACATTAGAAGCATTAAACGGATTAGAAGTGACCATGGGAGGGAGTTTGAGAATGCCTCTTTTGAAAGCTATTGTGATAGCCTAGGCATCTCCCATGAGTTTTCGGCTCCTAGGACACCTCAACAAAATGCAGTTGTTGAGAGGAAGAATAGGGTCCTCCAAGAGATGGCCCGAGTGATGTTGCTTAGCAACAATGTCCCTAGGAACCTATGGGCCGAAGCCGTCAATACGGCTTGCTATATAGGGAATAGAGTATTCCTAAGGCCCAGATCTAGAAACACCTCCTATGAGTTATGGAAAGGCAAGAGGCCAAATGTTAGCTACTTCCACACTTTTGGGAGCAAATGCTACATTTTAAATGACCGTGATCAACTTAGCAAGTTTGATGCTAAGAGTGATGAGGGTATCTTTATTGGCTATGTCTTGAATAGTAAAGCCTATAGAGTTTTCAACTTGAAGACTCGAACCGTTATGGAATCATCGAATGTTATCATTGATGATACAAGGCTCAAGTCCAAAGACCATGAAGAGGAGGATGTTTTAGAGGATGACTCTCCTTTGGAAAGGGTTGTGGTGACTCCCAATGTTGGGACATCTAATGAAGTCACACAACCTAGTACTAGAGTTCCTAACTTGGACTCTAATGAACCCGCTCCATGGGTTAGAAGACTCTATAACAAAGAAGATGTTATTGGAGATGTTAATGAGGGTGTTAGGACTAGGCGTCAAATAGCTAATCTGATTAGCTTTACATGCTACACCTCTCAAATCGAACCCAAAAAGGTTGAAGAAGCCTTAAATGATGAATTTTAGGTTATTGCCATGCAAGAAGAGCTAAACCAATTCGAAAGAAATGAGGTTTGGACTCTAGTTCCTAGGCCTAAGACCACTAATGTCATAGGCATAAAATGGATATTTAGGAACAAATCCGATGAGGATGGCAACATAGTGCGGAACAAGGCTAGACTTGTAGCACAAGGGTACTCTCAAATTGAGGGTATTGACTTTGAGGAGACTTTTGCTCCCGTTGCCCGCTTAGAGTCCATTAGGCTTCTCTTGTCCATCTCTTGTGTGCACAAGTTCAAATTGCACCAAATGGACGTCAAAAGTGCCTTCCTCAATGGCTTCTTGCAAGAGGAAGTGTTTGTTGAACAACCTAAGGGGTTTGTGGATTCACACCACCCCAACCATGTCTATCGCCTCAAGAAGGCACTATATGGGTTGAAACAAGCACTGAGGGCTTGGTATGAGCGCCTCACTCAATTTCTTGTTGACAATAACTACACAAGAGGTAGTGTTGACAAGACACTATTCATTAAGAGAGACAATGATGAGCTTTTCATAGCTCAAATATATGTTGATGACATAGTGTTTGGTTCCACCAACAACACCAAAGTCCAACAATTTGTTGATGTCATGTCTCTTGAATTTGAGATGAGTCTTGTTGGTGAGCTTAGTTACTTCCTAGGTTTGCAAATTAGGCAAATGCATGATGGGATTTTCATAACCCAAGCCAAATATGCTAAGAACCTAGTGAAGAAGTTTGGTTTAGAGAAAGCCAAACATTGTGATACACCCATGAGTACCACTTTGAAGCTAAGCAAGGATGCTAGTGATAAAAGTGTGGAACAAACTCTATATCGTGGCATGATAGGTAGCTTGCTTTATTTGACCGCAAGTAGGCCCGATATATCTTTTAGTGTGGGTGTGTGTGCTAGGTACCAAGCGGATCCTAAGGAGTCCCATCTCTCTTCAGTAAAGAGAATCATTCGCTATGTGAATGGGACATCCAACTATGGGATTTGGTACTCTTTTGACACTAATGCTAGTCTAGTTGTGAAACTAAATATACCACGGTGTGTATAAAGCTATCTAGAGGGGGGGTGAATAGATTTTATGCTTTTTACCCAATTTTTCGTGTTAGTCAAAATTACGAAATTACCCTCAAGATAATATAAACAAGCAAGTGTAATATGGTGCGGAAATTAAAATAACACTTGAATTTTTACGTGGAAACCCTCACGGGAAAAACCACGGGCTATGTAAGTAAGCCACACTCGAACCTCGAATCCACTAAATGTGCAAACGATTACAACCTAATCCCGGAAGTAATCACACACCTACCTAATCCCGGTATGAGTGAACCTAGTCCAATTTGCTTGCGATCTAAGCAACCTAATCCCGATTGCTACACACAAGACTTAGCTTCTCTTGAAGAGAATACAACCCTAAGTGAATATATGAAAATATCCAAAATGCAACATAGAGCAAGGGAAACCCTATATGCTTATCTAAGATGATTAATATGCAATTAAGAGCAATCCTAGATATCAAAACTAAATGACATGTCAAATAGTTTAGCTAATCAATATCAAGCACAAAAACCTAATATGCTAGCACAATACAACTTCTCAAACATACATCATACTAATCTCAATCTTGTATTCAACAAATATAAAATCACATACAAGTAATTAAATTGAGATTGCTAGATAAGAGAAACACAAAATATGTAAGATATTAGTGAAAAGCTTACCAAGCAAAGTATGATGAAGAATCCATGCAAGATGTCATCTAGATGATCTAAGATGATGCTAGATGATGATTGATGATCATGGAACAAGTGTTTGAGTAATTAAAAATGAGTTCTTTGGAATTTTTCTTCTCTTTGAAAAATCTCCTAAGTATGGAATCTGAATATGAACTCTTGTGATTGACCTAAAGTCAAAGTGGCATATATATAGGGGGCCAAAACAAAGTGTGGTCGTTTTGATAAGTTTGCCCACTATTTGCCATGGGCGCTGTACGTAGAGCGCCATTGTACAGCGCCTGTACAGCGCCCTTGCTCTGTTTTCACGAGGAAACAGAGTGGCGCTGTTCGTACAGCGCTTTGTACAGCGCCACGTACAGCGCCCCAACAGCGACCCAACAGCGACCGATTAAATCGATCAGGTCTGAACAGCGCTCAATGGGCGCTGTTCGTACAGCGCTTCTGTACAGCGCTTTTGGGGGCGCCCAGTGCAAAAATGCAATCCTAAGTCTAAGCATGACAAGGCAATTGGATATGCAAGATGCAATCAAACTAACATGCAAGAAGAGATGTTAATGAGCATTAAGGCACACATAAAAGACACACAACATATAAGGATTAAACATATGCATGAGTTGTGAGTGTGTGCATCTATCTCTTCAAGACAAGTAAGCACTTAGAATATTACCTTTGGTGCTTGTCAATGGTGAGGTCTTCAAAAGGGCCTAAGCAATAACACAACATCTAAGCTACCCTTACAAAGCATCCCCACATGTGGTTTGATCACGAAATAAGCCAATTAAACACAACGGGAATCCTAACAATCTCCCCCTTTGGCTATTTCGTGACAAAACCACCACTCACAATGATTCCTCACATAGAATTAGAAACTACGGGACTACAATGATTATCTACATTACAAAGAGATAAGAAAGTAAAAACTTCAAGTCTTCAATCTCTTGTAGAACAATCAAGTCCTGAAAAAAAAAAGTTTCTAGCATTTCCAATACAAGTAAAGTGTGAGATTAATCATGTGAGAACAATACCAAGCATTTGCATTTTTAGAATTTAGGCACAACATTAGCAAATGTATGCAATGAATGATAAATGCAATGCTCCCCCTCAAAGGGTTACTCCCCCTCAATGTATGTTCTCCCCAAAATGCACAAAAGCTTCTATATTTTGCAACTCCCCTTACCATTTCCTACTCCCCCTTTTTGTCATGATATAGGCAAAGGAGTAGTCCCCAACCGGGTCACTCAAGGCAACGAGAGATAGAAGCATGCAAGATATGCATATACATATAAGTCACTTTATGCACTTCAATTAATTTGAGAGAAACAAGGAGATTTATTTGAGAAAATGTGTGAAACCAACATGCTTTGCATACAAGACATATAACATTCAAGTCCAAAATACAATGGTATTTGGCAAAGCAAATGACAAAGGTTTCTAATTTGAATTCAAACCAATTTCACCAATGTCATGGGAAAAGCAAGGATATAGAGATTATTGATTTCAATTTTAAGAGCAACTATATCCAACTTTATAAGCGAAACATGGCATGAGCGACTTTGCACCCTATTTGATTTTTCCGGATAAGAAATCCGTATGATAGTAACCATGTTCAACTAATAAAGAAAGAGAGACATTTGGAATGTAATTCCTTTGAACGGATACAAGATCCTTTATTCATTTTGAGTCTCATTAGCTTTCACACAAGTTTTGCATTTTTAAGAATATGCAATCATCAATTCATGCTTTTCATGTGAGCATGTTGTATGAATTTCATGCTTTTTCATTTAGCATAAGCATGTTATTTAAGAAACATCATGTCATGGAGATAACTATAGGTCATTCACATCATACTTCCTATGTAAATCTCCTAGTCCAAAAATGCATGTTTGAACATAAATATGACATGGATTGTAGATAAGCAAGGTTCACACTTATAGAATTGAAAACATATATACATATGTACAACCAAGCTTACTCAAGCAATCAAAAGAAGAGGCATAAGTTATTTCAAATTTTTTGCAAGATACAAGAATGCAAAATAGCTCTCTTTGCTTGAGTTCCCCATATGGGGTCAATCATAAAACATCACTCCACAAGACATATCCCAATAGATCTACTAAGAGTTTTAAATCGAGTAGCATCTAAGGGTTTAGTAAATAAGTCCGCAAGTTGATCATTAGTACCTATATGTTCAAGTACTATGCATTTATTTTCAACAAGCTCTCTAATGAAGTGATGGCGGATGTCAATATGCTTAGTTCTAGAGTGTTGAACCGGATTCTTGGAAATATTAATGGCACTCATGTTATCACAAAAGAGAGTGAGAGTACCTTGGTTGAATCCGTAGTCTACTAGCATTTGCTTCATCCATAGGAGTTGTGTGCAACCACTCCCCGCGGCTATGTACTCGGCCTCGGCCGTGGACAAGGAAATCGAGTTTTGCTTCTTGCAAAACCAAGACACCAAGTTGTTGCCTAGAAAGAAGCAACCGCCCGATGTGCTCTTCCTATCATCACAATTTCCTGCCCAATCCGCATCACTAAAGCCAACTAGACTAGCATTAGTGTCAAATGAGTACCAAATCCCATAGTTGGATGTCCCATTCACATAGCGAATGATCCTCTTCACGGAAGAGAGGTGGGACTCCTTAGGATCCGCTTGGTACCTAGCACACACACCCACACTAAAAGATATATCGGGCCTACTTGCGGTCAAATAAAGCAAGCTACCTATCATGCCACGATATAGAGTTTGTTCCACACTTTTACCACTAGCATCCTTGCTTAGCTTCAAAGTGGTACTCATGGGTGTATCACAATGTTTGGCTTTCTCTAAACCAAACTTCTTCACTAGGTTCTTAGCATATTTGGCTTGGGTTATGAAAATCCCATCATCCATTTGCCTAATTTGCAAACCTAGGAAGTAACTAAGCTCACCAACAAGACTCATCTCAAATTCAAGAGACATGACATCAACAAATTGTTGGACTTTGGTGTTGTTGGTGGAGCCAAAAACTATATCATCAACATATATTTGAGCTATGAAAAGCTCATCATTGTCTCTCTTGATGAATAGTGTCTTGTCAACACTACCTCTTGTGTAGTTATTGTCAACAAGAAATTGAGTGAGGCGCTCATACCAAGCCCTCGGTGCTTGTTTCAACCCATAAAGTGCCTTCTTGAGGCGATAGACATAATTGGGGTGGTGTGCATCCACAAACCCCTTAGGTTGTTCAACAAACACTTCCTCTTGCAAGAAGCCATTGAGGAAGGCACTCTTGACGTCCATTTGGTGCAATTTGAACTTGTGCACACAAGAGATGGACAAGAGAAGCCTAATGGACTCTAAGCGGGCAACGGGAGCAAAAGTCTCCTCAAAGTCGATACCCTCAATTTGAGAGTACCCTTGTGCTACAAGTCTAGCCTTGTTCCGCACTATGTTGCCATCCTCATCGGATTTGTTCCTAAATATCCATTTTGTGCCTATGACATTAGTGGTCTTAGGCCTAGGAACTAGAGTCCAAACCTCATTCCTTTCGAATTGGTTTAGCTCTTCTTGCATGGCAAGAACCCAAAATTCATCATTTAAGGCTTCTTCAACCTTTTTGGGTTCTATTTGAGAGGTGTAGCATGTCAAGCTAATTAGATTAGCTATTTGACGCCTAGTTCTAACACCCTCATTAACATCTCCAATAACATCCTCTTTGTTATGGAGTCTTCTAACCCATGGAGCGGGTTCATTAGAGTCCAAGTTAGGAACTCTAGTACTAGGTTGTGTGACTTCATTAGATGTCCCAACATTGGGAGTCACCACAACCCTCTCCAAAGGAGAGTCATCCTCTAAAACATCCTCCTCCTCATCATTTTTGGACTTGAGCCTTGTATCATCAATGACAACATTTGATGATTCCATGACGGTTCGAGTCTTCAAGTTGAAAACTCTATAGGCTCTACTATTCAAGGCATAGCCAATAAAGATACCCTCATCACTCTTAGCATCAAACTTGCCAAGTTGATCACGGTCATTTAAAATGTAGCATTTGCTCCCAAATGTGTGGAAGTAGCTAACATTTGGCCTCTTGCCTTTCCATAATTCATAGGAGGTGTTTCTAGTACCGGGCCTTAGGAACACTCTATTTCCTATATAGCAAGCCGTGTTGATGGCTTCGGCCCATAGGTTCCTAGGGACATTGTTGCTAAGCAACATCACACGGGCCATCTCTTGGAGGACCCTATTCTTCCTCTCAACAACCCCATTTTGTTGAGGTGTCCTAGGAGCGGAAAACTCATGGGAGATGCCTAGGCTATCACAATAGCTTTCAAAAGAGGCATTCTCAAACTCCCTCCCATGGTCACTTCTAATCCGTTTAATGCTTCTAATATTAGAATTCATTTCATTTTGCAATTTAGTACAAAGCATTTTAAACTTATCAAAAGTTTCGGATTTTTCTCTAAGAAAATATGTCCATGTAAATCTAGAGAAATCATCAACACAAACAAAAATGTATCTCTTTCCACCTAAGCTCTCGGTTTGCATAGGACCCATGAGATCCATGTGGAGAAGCTCTAGGGGCTCCTTGGTGGAGAGATACTTGCCCTTTTTGTGCATGCTTTTGGTTTGTTTTCCTTGTTGGCAAGGTCCACAAATACCATTGGCTTTCTTCCCAAGCTTAGGGAGGCCACGCACACACTCGAACTTTCCAAGGGTTCTTAAATCCCTAAAGTTCATGTGGCCAAGTCTTTCATGCCACAACTCAACTTGCTCATCCATGGACACATTGTTTGAGACTATTCTAGCTTCAAGACAATAGCAATTGTCGCTAGATCTCATACCTTTCAATAAGGTTTGTCCATCGGGCTTTAGGATTGAGCAATCATTTTTACTAAACAAGACGGAATATCCTTCATCACTTAGATGTGAAATGCTTATTAAATTGGCTTTCAAGCCATCAACAAATAAAGCATCGGATAAGGAGGGTAAACCGGGAACGGAAATGGATCCTTTCCCTACAACCTTCTTTTTGGATCCATCACCGAAAGTGACATATCCACCTTCCTCCATAACAAGAGTCTCGAAGAAACTCTTGTTTCCCGTCATGTGCCTAGAGCACCCACTATCCAAATACCAAAAATTAGAAGAATTTGCCTTCAAGGCTATTTGTGCAACATGGCAAACATTTTCATTCTTTCTAATCCACTTAGCAACAATTTTGGCTTTCTTAGTGGTCTTTGGTACATGTGCTCTATTATTCCTAGGATCATGCAAATCAATATCATTATTCCTAGGAACATGCATCATGGCTCTTTTCTTTTTCTTCTCTATCATGCTTCTAGTTTTGCACATTTTTATATAGCGAAAGCATTGTGGTCTAATATGACCAACAAATCCACAAAAGTGACAAATAGGAGTAAAATAAGGAATCATACCTTGTCCTTGTCTTTGTGGATGAAGGGGTTCAATGCGTCTTCGTTGTTGAACCGGTCTAGGTTGCTTCCAAGCTTGAGGTTGCATGATAGGCCTCTTTCCTTTGTGAGCCATTTGAGGAGAAATGTTGGCTTGAGGAACCCTAGGGGGTTGAGCTTGAGGTTGCCTTCTTGGCCCCATCTTCACTTGAGCATTTGAACTTTGTCCTATTTCTAACTTCTTTCTAGGAAGTTGCACAAGTGAAGTTTCTTCTTTCTTCAAGCTCTTGACAAATATGGTCTTGTTAGAGGTTGAGATCTTCTTGTCATCTTCATACCCAAGACCCCTCTTGTCACATGGACTCTTTCCAACACCAAGCATATGGTCAAGCTTCTTGGTGCTAGAATCCATCCTAGTCATAGATTCTCTAACTTCTTCAAGCTCCCTCTTTAGACTATCCTCATTCCTCCTAGATAAGACTAACTCCTCTTTTAGCTTATCTTCCATCTTCTTGAATTTCTCCACTTGTTCACTTAAGTGGTCATTTTGAGATGCAAGTTCAAGATTTTCTTCTCTCAACATCTTGATCTTTCTTGTACTCTTGATTGCTAAATCATTAAATTCGGCATGATATTTAGCAAACTCCTTTTTCTCCATAAATCCATTCATGGAGTTAGAGGAGGAATCACTTTCTACATCACTTGAGTCATTTTCCTCTTGACTCATTTCCTCTCTCTCACTAGCACTTTTGCTTTTATGGGAGGAGGCAAAAGCTAGGAGATTAGCCATGAGCTCTTCATCATCCGAAGACTCATCTCCCTCATAGGAGTCATCACTACTTCCACTCCAAGTGGCGGCCATCACTTTCCCCTTTTTCTTCTCAACATGGTTTGCACAATCGGGGGCAAAATGACCTATGCCACCACACTCGAAACAACGGACCCCTTTCCTTTCGGTCCTTTCTTGCCTAGGTTCAAACTTCTTGAAAGAGCCCTTTTTCTTCAAATCTTGACCTTTTGACCCAAAGCTCTTCCTTCTAAACTTCATAACCTTGTTGAACCTTTTTACAAACAAGGCAAGGTCTTCATCCGAGTCAACCTTCTTTTCCTCCTTTTCATCCTTGGAGGTTTTTAAAGCAATTCCTTTTTGCTTTTTAGTGGGTGTGGAGATAGGCCCTTTCCTAGACTCATAAGCTAGAAGTCTCCCAATCACCTCACTCGGCTTCATATCCTTATAACCACTATTTTCTTCTAAAGCCGTCACCTTCGATTCAAACCTATCGGGTAGAGATCTCATAATCTTTTGCTTGATTCTCCTATCCGAATATGGATCACCAAGTTGATGGCTTTGGTTGACTATATCCATCAACTTGATCTCAAAGTCGTTGAAGCACTCATTCTCCTCCATCTTAAGCGTCTCGAATTGAGTTTGGAGGACTTGAAGCTTGGAGTCCTTCACTACTTCGGTTCCCTCATGTGCAATCTCTAGGATGTCCCAAGCCTCCTTAGCTATCCTAGTATTTTGAATCAACTTGTATTGATTTTCGTCCATGGCACACAAGATGGCATGCAACGCCTTCCTATTCCACTTTGAAGCATCAAACTCTTGCTCGTTCCATTGCGCCTTAGGCTTCAAAACATCTTCTCCTCCACCCGCGGGAGTCATCATAGGGAGATCATATCCGTCTTCCACCGCCATCCATGCACGGTCATGAATTTGGCATATGTAGGATTCCATCTTCCCTTTCCATTGGGAATAGTTCAATCCGGTAAGAAGTGGAGGCCTTGTGCTAGAAGCTCCTTCGTGGCCACCACCATTTCCACCGTTTCCACTCATAGTGTTTATGAATGAATGAAATGAATGCAAATGTATGAATGATCAAAAATCACACAAAATGCAAAACACACCAAAATAAAGCAAGGATCACCTATGTATGTCTAGGAACCCGCTCTGATACCAATTGAAACTAAATATACCACGGTGTGTATAAAGCTATCTAGAGGGGGGGTGAATAGATTTTATGCTTTTTACCCAATTTTTCGTGTTAGTCAAAATTACGAAATTACCCTCAAGATAATATAAACAAGCAAGTGTAATATGGTGCGGAAATTAAAATAACACTTGAATTTTTACGTGGAAACCCTCACGGGAAAAACCACGGGCTATGTAAGTAAGCCACACTCGAACCTCGAATCCACTAAATGTGCAAACGATTACAACCTAATCCCGGAAGTAATCACACACCTACCTAATCCCGGTATGAGTGAACCTAGTCCAATTTGCTTGCGATCTAAGCAACCTAATCCCGATTGCTACACACAAGACTTAGCTTCTCTTGAAGAGAATACAACCCTAAGTGAATATATGAAAATATCCAAAATGCAACATAGAGCAAGGGAAACCCTATATGCTTATCTAAGATGATTAATATGCAATTAAGAGCAATCCTAGATATCAAAACTAAATGACATGTCAAATAGTTTAGCTAATCAATATCAAGCACAAAAACCTAATATGCTAGCACAATACAACTTCTCAAACATACATCATACTAATCTCAATCTTGTATTCAACAAATATAAAATCACATACAAGTAATTAAATTGAGATTGCTAGATAAGAGAAACACAAAATATGTAAGATATTAGTGAAAAGCTTACCAAGCAAAGTATGATGAAGAATCCATGCAAGATGTCATCTAGATGATCTAAGATGATGCTAGATGATGATTGATGATCATGGAACAAGTGTTTGAGTAATTAAAAATGAGTTCTTTGGAATTTTTCTTCTCTTTGAAAAATCTCCTAAGTATGGAATCTGAATATGAACTCTTGTGATTGACCTAAAGTCAAAGTGGCATATATATAGGGGGCCAAAACAAAGTGTGGTCGTTTTGATAAGTTTGCCCACTATTTGCCATGGGCGCTGTACGTAGAGCGCCATTGTACAGCGCCTGTACAGCGCCCTTGCTCTGTTTTCACGAGGAAACAGAGTGGCGCTGTTCGTACAGCGCTTTGTACAGCGCCACGTACAGCGCCCCAACAGCGACCCAACAGCGACCGATTAAATCGATCAGGTCTGAACAGCGCTCAATGGGCGCTGTTCGTACAGCGCTTCTGTACAGCGCTTTTGGGGGCGCCCAGTGCAAAAATGCAATCCTAAGTCTAAGCATGACAAGGCAATTGGATATGCAAGATGCAATCAAACTAACATGCAAGAAGAGATGTTAATGAGCATTAAGGCACACATAAAAGACACACAACATATAAGGATTAAACATATGCATGAGTTGTGAGTGTGTGCATCTATCTCTTCAAGACAAGTAAGCACTTAGAATATTACCTTTGGTGCTTGTCAATGGTGAGGTCTTCAAAAGAGCCTAAGCAATAACACAACATCTAAGCTACCCTTACAAAGCATCCCCACATGTGGTTTGATCACGAAATAAGCCAATTAAACACAACGGGAATCCTAACAAGTTGGCTTTAGTGATGCGGATTGGGCAGGAAATTGTGATGATAGGAAGAGCACATCGGGCGGTTGCTTCTTTCTAGGCAACAACTTGGTGTCTTGGTTTTGCAAGAAGCAAAACTCGATTTCCTTGTCCACGGCCGAGGCCGAGTACATAGCCGCAGGGAGTGGATGCACACAACTCCTTTGGATGAAACAAATGCTAGTAGACTACGGATTCAATCAAGGTACTCTCACTCTCTTTTGTGATAACATGAGTGCTATTAATATTTCCAAGAATCCGGTTCAACATTCTAGAACTAAGCATATTGACATCCGCCATCACTTCATTAGAGAACTTGTTGAAAATAAATGCATAGTACTTGAACATGTAGGTACTAATGATCAACTTGCGGACTTATTTACTAAACCCTTAGATGCTACTCGATTTAAAACTCTTAGTAGATCTATTGGGATATGTCTTGTGGAGTGATGTTCTATGATTGACCCCATATGGGGAACTCAAGCAAAGAGAGCTATTTTGCATTCTTGTATCTTGCAAAAAATTTGAAATAACTTATGCCTCTTCTTTTGATTGCTTGAGTAAGCTTGGTTGTACATATGTATATATGTTTTCAATTCTATAAGTGTGAACCTTGCTTATCTACAATCCATGTCATATTTATGTTCAAACATGCATTTTTGGACTAGGAGATTTACATAGGAAGTATGATGTGAATGACCTATAGTTATCTCCATGACATGATGTTTCTTAAATAACATGCTAATGCTAAATGAAAAAGCATGAAATTCATACAACATGCTCACATGAAAAGCATGAATTGATGATTGCATATTCTTAAAATGCAAAACTTGTGTGAAAGCTTATGAGACTCAAAATGAATAAAGGATCTTGTATCCATTCAAAGGAATTTATATTCAAAATGTCTCTCTTTCTTTATGGGTTGAACATGGTTACTATCATACGGATATCTTATCCGGAAAAATCAAATAGGGTGCAAAGTCGCTCATGCCATGTTTCGCTTATAAAGTTGGATATAGTTGCTCATAAACTGAAATCAATAATCTCTATATCCTTGCTTTTCCCATGACATTGGTGAAATTGGTTTGAATTCGAATTAGAAACCTTTGTCATTTGCTTTGCCAAATACCATTGTATTTTGGACTTGAATGCTATATGTCTTGTATGCAAAGCATGTTGGATTCACACATTTTATCAAATAAATCTCCTTGTTTCTCTCAAATTAATTGAAGTGCATAACGTGACTTATATGTATATGCATATCTTGCATGCTTCTATCTCTCGTTGCTATGAGTGACCCGGTTGGGGACTACTCCTTTGCCTATATCATGACAAAAAGGGGGAGTAGGATATTGTAAGGGGAGTTGCAAAATAGAGAAGCTAATTGTGCATTTTGGGAAAACATACATTGAGGGGGAGTAACCCTTTGAGGGGGAGCATTGCATTTATCATTCATATGCATACATTTGGTAATGTTGTGCCTAAATTCTAAAAATGCAAATGCTTGGTATTGTTCTCACATGATTAATCTCACACTTTTCTTGAATTGGAATTGTTAGAAACTCTTTTCAAGGATTGATTATTCTACAAGAGGATTGAAGACTTCAAGTTGCATTCTCTTATCTCCTTGTAATATAGAATATTTTGTAATCCCGTAGTTTCTATTTTTTGTGAGGAATCAATGTGAGTGATGGTTTTGTCACGAAATAGCCAAAGGGGGAGATTGTAAGGATTCCCGTTGTTTTTAATTGGCTTATTTCGTGATCAAACCATATGTGGGGATCCTTGTAAGGGCAGCTTAGGAGTTGGTTTATTATTCTAAGCCCTTTCAAAGACCTCGTCTTGATAAGCACCGAAGGTAAATTCTATGTGCTTACTTATCTTGAAGAGATAGTTGCACACACTCACTTAGCATACTTGTTCATGTGTGCATTCTCTTCACATGTCACCTTACACACTAGCACTTTGATGTTGTATCTTGTTGTGTGTATTTGTGTCTTGTAATTCGTTTCCCGATAGTGTTCGGAAACGTCCGCGCATGCACTAGAATGTGCTTGGTTTTGCGCGAAGACCGCCTATGGAGATGCACTTGGCATCTCCTTGGTTTTCACCTCTGTTGGTGATCGACGGTCGTGATCGGCGGCCTGGCCGCCGAATTAAACCGCCGTTTGAATTAGGCGGTTGAATCGGCGGTTGGGTGGCCGCCGATTTGAAACGCCGTTTCAGACCTGATTGATTTTATTCTCGGGTTTAATTCGGCGGTGGTAACGGCGGTCACGAAACCGCCGAATGAAACCGCCGAATGGAACCGCCGTTTCTCCCCTGTTTCTCCGGGAGCAATTCGACGGTTGAAATCGGCGGCCACCGACCGCCGATTGAAACCGCCGATTGGCGCGTTTCTTTGAAACTTACTTAAACGACCTCACTTTGGCTTGGCACTCTATATATATGCCATTTTGTCTTTAGGTCAATCAAGAGAGTTCATATTCAGATTTCATACTTAGGATATTTTTCAAAGAGAAGAAAAATTCCAAGAACTCATTTTTAATTACTCAAACACTTTTTCATGATCATCAATCATCATCTAGCATCATCATAGATCATCTAGATGTCATCTTGCATGGAATCTTCATCATACTTTGCTTGGTAAGCTTTTCACTAATATCTTACATATTTTGTGTTTATTTTATCTAGCAATCTCAATTAATTACTTGATTGTTATTTTGTATGCTTTAGATACAAAATTGAGATTAGTATGATGTATGTTTGAGAAGTTGTATTGTGCTAGCATATTAGGTTTTGTACTTGATATTGATTAGCTTAACTATTTGACATGTCATTTAGTTTTGATATCTAGGATTGTTCTTAATTGCATATTAATCATCTTAGATAAGCATATAGGGTTTCCCTTGCTCTATGTTGCATTTTGGATATTTTCACATATTCACTTAGGGTTGTATTCTCTTCAAGAGAAGCTAAGTCTTGTGTGTAGCAATCGGGATTAGGTTGCTTAGATCGCAAGCAAAATCGGACTAGGTTCACTCATACCGGGATTAGGTAGGTGTGTGATTACTTCCGGGATTAGGTTGTAATCATTTGCACATTTAGTGGATTCGAGGTTCGAGTGTGGCTTACTTACATAGCCCGTGGTTTTTTCCCGTGAGGGTTTCCACGTAAAAATCAAGTGTTAATTTAATTTCCGCACCATATTACACTTGCTTGTTTATTTTATCTTGAGGGTAATTTCGTAATTTTGACTAACACGAAAAATTGGGTAAAAAGCGTAAAATCTATTCACCCCCCCTCTAGATAGTTTTATACACACCGTGCTATAATTAGTTTCATATACATTGAACATTAATATTAATACATATATCCTTTGTTTTGGTTTTAATATATTTCCTTCATTAACAAGTTGTAGTAGTTTTACTTAGTGTACTTACATTGTAATATTCAAAATACAACTTGTGGAATTTGATCTTAATTGAATATCTTGTATATGAGATACATTGTTTGTTGGTATATGTTTTATAGGCTAAGGGTGGTGAGTTGAGCATACATGTGTTAATTGTTTTTCTCATAACAATCATGTTTAAGGTTAATTTGTTTGCTCATCAAGGTTTTGACATAAGTCACGAAAGAGTTTTTAAAACTAGTGCATCAACCTATTCACCCCCCCCCCCCCCCCCCCCCCCCCCCTCTAGGTTGTTTAGTATAACCTTGTAGGTATTTTCAGTGTACCCTAGCACTTCTTGCATATTTGGATATCATTGCATATTCACTTAGGGTGTGATCTCTTCGGAGAAGTAAGTCTTGTGTGATAGACCGGGATTAGGTCGGACACCGGAATTAGGTGGTCACATGAGCAAATTGGACTAGGTCCACTTTTACAGGCCTGCAAGTAGTGGTAGCGGGATATTGGCCGGGATTAGGCCGTCAAACCAGGATTAGGTTATATACGCTATCACGATTAGTGGATTCAAGGTTCGAGTGTGGCGCACTTACCAGCCCGTGGTTTTTCCCTGTTGAGGGTTTTCATGTAAAAATCAAGCGTTCTTTAATTTCTGCACTTATATGCTTGATTTTGTATATTGACTAGATTGGGGCATTTTCGTAAATTTGACTAATCATGAAAATTGGGTAATAACGATTAAAATCTATTCATCCCCCCCCCCCCCCCCCCCCCCTCTCTCTAGATTAATATTAAACACACCGAGTATTTGTTTCAAGAAGACCACCGCTAGTTCGTTCCGTGAGAAAGTAGTCGCGGACCAGAAAGTATAAAGCCGCAGGGAAACCCACGCTGGAAAACCACCGCGGGAAAGAACCTGCGAAGCAGGGGAGCACGAAGCCGTGGAGAAGATCCCGTGAGTTCAGTCACTCTGGCTCGCGGGAATGAAGCCGCGCAATGAAGCCCTGGGAATTCCTCCGTGGGAAAGAAGCCACGGGACAGAAGGAACAGAACCACGAGTTATCACCGCGGGAATGAACCCGCGGAACAGGGGAAAGAACTCGCGGGAATCCCACATGGGAATTTCTCCATGGGATAAGGGTTTCGAACTAGCGAGACACCGACTTAGGAGGATATTTTGGTCTTTTCACACTTCATTCATGCCCCAAACTTGCCCAACTATATATACATCCTTTTGCCTCTCTTTCTAAGGGTGAACCAAGTCCTAGAACCACAACCAATACCTAGAGCTTAGCTCTTACACAACAAAAGAGAGAGAGAGCAACCTTCAAGCTTCCATTGAGGATTTTCCTCCATGGAAAGCCTTCCATGGAGGATTAGATACAAAGAGAAAGAGGGCTCGTGTGTCGAGCCATAGAAGTTCATAGATATGGATAGCTTTTGGAGGACTTGTCTTCAAGGATTATCTCTTATTTCTCATCTCTTTGTATTTTCTTATGATGTGTAACCCATGTGGGAATATTTGTAAACCAACACTTATGTTAATATATGTATGTATTGTTCTTAGATTTGATTTGGTATTGTTCCATTCATTGATATGTCTATGATTGATATCTCTTATTGTGATATTCATGTGTATAGGGAGTTAATATTGATGTGTATGTATGGATGAGATTAGGAGTAGCTTAACTAATGATGTAGGAGTAGTTGTAATTAAATATCTCATTTGTGTATGTATGTTGATAGATGATTCGATATGTATGTGTTTAGAATGATTAGAGTGATTGAGAGTTGAGTTTGTGCTTAGATTACCATTTCGGGTATGAGCTTGGCTATTAGCTCTATTGAATGGGAAAAGCTTATACATAACTTGCTATGATAGCTTTGGTTCATGTTCTTATGCTTAATGGGTCTAAACCTAGACATAATTACTCTTCCAACCTTGGAGAGTGATGACTTGATTTTGGGAATTCCCTAATCAAGAGAACAAACCCTTTACTTGAATTAAATGGTATTCACATGTTAAACAATCTACATGATTTGCATCTTGTGTTGGTAAACTTATTTCCCATATGTGTCTCATATCTTGCTTTTCTCCAAGCCACCATTATTTTCGTAGCTAGGGTGTCTTGCCTTTAGGAGTAGAATAACGTAATTTGGAGTAGACTAATTAGAAAGGCAAGCACCTGGTTACATTTCTGTCTTTAGTTAGTTAGTTTGCATCTCCACACATACACACTTCCACATTTCATTTACATTGCTTTCATAAACTCTAGAGCTAGATACAGTTAACGAATTCCATCTCTCTGTGGGAACAACCCTTGCTTACTTGCTATACTTGTCCTTTGACTTGTGCATTTGCGAGGTGATTAGAATAGAATATCTTTTCTGACGAGCGTCAACGACCGCCGGTATCAGTTGTCTAGAGTGAGAGTCTATGTATCACTTGAGGGTGTAACCATTTATTCATATAGTGGATTTCGGTGACCGTGTGTGGCTAGCATAATAACTCGTGGTTTTTTCTTGTTGAAGGTTTCCACGTAAAAATCAAGTGTTCTTTAATTTCCACAATTTACACTTGATTTATGTTATTGTGTGTTTGGGTTTATTTTTGAATATTGACTAATCTGAAAAATTGGTAACTAATCGAATTAACAACTCATTCATCCCCCTCTAGGTTGTTTAGACACACGTATAATATTTGTTTCAAATAAATTAACTACTATAATATATACATGGATAGAATGGAACAGAGAGATGGCATGAAATGTGGTTACACTAGAGAAACGATTCAACCTTAAGAATCCTCCTAATTAAGTACTAGACTCACTTAGTCCCTCAAATGTGTAAGTATATCATAGGGTTGTGTCCCCGTAATTGATCTCTAATCTTTCTCGAGTCTTAAAAATCACATCCACATAATGCATAGATTCATTAAGGACCGTGGGACACATACATGAGCTTTACACCCCAGTCTAGTGATCTCTCAACTTACTGGTCTAATGTAGAGGATATCACGCTGGGCATGTTAATGCGAACCACACGATATATAACACACAACCTAAATATCATCCACAATGTGGCTAACTGAGTGAAAGCATTAAGCAATGAAATACCCCTATAACTACATGAGCACAAGAGGAATTCAGTTTGTCTTTATTCTAGATAAGGATTCGGTTTTATCAATCTCCTTAGGATGGCTGAAAATTGGAAGTAAGCTTACCTAACAACAATGTACAAATAAGTTGATTGTTTTACATTAAGGACATTCAATTTAGGTTAAGGGTTTATTCTCTTGATTTGAGAATTATCTCTAAATCAATTTATTACCCAATCTGGCCAATGATGAGCAATTGTGTCTTGATAACAAAACCCATTATCCACAAGTGTTAACCGCCTTTTTTGGCAGGGGTCCAAAGAAGAATTTTCCATCAATGTCAAGGTCATTTGATTATTGAAAGAGTGAAACCAGGATCCTGAGGATTCCGCTACCACACTATCCCGGTACCCCGCTACCGCATGATCCATGATACACAATATCTTGATGTCGTGCCACATCGGTATCTCAATACCCCGTACCCCGTACCCCGTACCCCGTACCCCGTACTCAGTACCCGATACCCCGCACTCGGTACCCGGTACCTCATACCATGGTTCCTGCCCAGACCGGTCCTCCGAGCACCTCCCGACCTTCTAGCATAGAAGGCATCAGCAAGGGAGGTCTTAATACACCATTTGCCAGATTACCAAGGAAGAGCTAGACCACAGCATAATAAGAGCAGAATACAGTAACACACCATTAATGATAAAACAGTCAACTCTTTAATGGTCATTCACAACACCATTAATGAGAGATTAGTCAACTCTTTAGTGGCCATTCACAATGCCATTAATGAGAAATCAGTCAACTTTTTAAATGGCCATTCACAACGTCATTAATGAGAGAATATTCAACTCAATCAATGCCAAATCAATGTTCCTATAATTGTGGATTGATTGACTAAATTGATGGAGTGGGCAACAAGAATTAGAACCTATAAATATGACAAAGCTCTCTATTGAGAAGGGGATCTTCTGCTTCTTCTTTTCTACTGATTTCAGAAAAAGGCCTACGCCGGCCTATTATTATAAGCTCTCTGAAGCATTTATGTTATATTATTCTCCTACTTGTGTAAGCTCCTCGGAGCACGCCTTATTGATAAATATATAAAGGATCTCTCTCCACCGGATACTACCTAGGGGTTTTTAGCAAATGATCAAACGTGATGCTTTTTCCCCCCTAGGCCAGTCCATCTTCTACCTTAAGAATTGTCATTCTCCCTTTTATCTCTTTTATTATGCATATATGTGAGTTAGATTTCGACCCTGCTGGCCCGAGCTCTCTTATCCACCCATACACATGACATGCCACAATAACAAAGGATCAAAGCCCTCACACCAGCATGGGAACCCCAAGTGCCATATCTTCTCCATATGCTCGAAGCCTAGACAAGCGGGGTGAGTTTTTCTCCTACCTATTGCACCTTACTCCGGATATTTCGCTCGTACAAAACCATGGTACCTAAAGGTACCTACCCTGCTGTAGCCTACCAGGTAGCAACTTGAGGGTGTTAATTGAAATTCCTCACCCAGAGCGAATTTTTGGTTAGCAATAAGAATATTGAACCAAGGCCAATTTAGTATATTCAATGCCTGAACTGAAACCTTTCCCACTCTTTGTAGCTAAATTCTCTAACACTTAAATTACTCTAAACATGGTATTTTGGTCATCCATCAATCAATCAACAATCATGGGATGCTAAATTACACTACTCCTACTCTAAATTACTCTACTCCTAATCCCATTCATGGACACATATAAATTTCGGACCTCCACACACATGAATATCACAATTAAAGTTTAAATCATGAAATTAACAAAGAGTAAACAAAACCCAAATGAATTTGAACACAAACATACATATATTGCACATGTGAAAGTTTACAATATTCCTTAAATCGCAGTTACACATCAAAGATACAAGAAATACAAAGAAATGAGCAAATAAGAGCAAACCATTGCTCTAATATGGATGGAGGAATTGTAAAATGGGGTTGTGGAGATGTATGGGAGCTCCCATGGAGGAAAAACCTTCATGAGAGCTTGGATTCTCTCCTTATTTGGTGAAGAAGGTGTAGGAGATGAAGAAAATGGAAGAGAGAAGGAGTTGGGCGGAAGAAAGGGAGAGGGAGTCTTTGTAGAATGAGAGATAAGGGGATATATAGTGTAGGGAAGTTTAGGGCAGAAATGAGGAGTGAAAGGACGAGATTACCCTTCAAAAGTGGCTGATTTTTTTGGCCTTAGCGGGTGGGTCCTTAACATCGTGCACCATTACAAAAATAGAAATAACTTCCTCCGAAAACATCAGAATCACGTTTTGTTAAAACCGTTGGAAAGAAGACATCTGGGGCTTTCCAAAAAGTGGTATCACAAAAACCTAGTTCGATTTTAGAAGAGAGATATGACCCTCGAAAGTTGAGTGTTTTGCACGAATATTTACAATTTCATCACCCCTGAATTCAGTGCCTTAGGGCACCAAATTGCAAAATTTTAAAGCCCTACCAATAATTTGGCTCCCTAAACGGTGGCCGCAAACACCTGAAAAAGGGAGCCGAATTCATCTTTGAAAATTGCACTTTTGCCCCAATATTTCTACATTTATGCACTTTAGTCCCTAAGATTAAAAATAACCTGAAACACTTATTTAAACATATTAAATACCCAGTTTTACTCAAGAAATGAGCATAAAAGATGTAAATAAGGGGGCTACACTTAGTGTAGAAATAGGAGTTATCAACCGTAAATTTGAAATTTAATAATTTACATTTACAATTTCTAAAATGTGAAAATTAACCCTAAATATTATATTTTAATTAAATTTTTTCTCTTCAAACCCATACAAAATCAATTATGGGTGAAGAACCCTAAATCAAACAAATTATGTGAGTTTACTTAATTGAGGTTGAAAGCTATGGAAATTCAGCTAAAAATGGCTAAAATAAAAGTACTTATGGATTAAATAAAAATATTTTAATTAAAATAAAAATATATTTTTAAAGAAAAATGTAATTATATATATGTGTATATATATGTGTGTGTTTATATATATATATGAGAGAGAGAGAGAGAGAGAGAGAGAGAGAGAGAGAGAGAGAGAGAGAGAGAGAGAGAGAGAGAGGAGAGAGAGAGAGAGAGAAATAATGTGTGTTTAAAAGGAGAAAGTGTGCTTGATAGATAGAATTTTCAACTTCTAATTTCATGATTCCCTAATTGTTTACATATCTTGTGTAATGAACAATAATATCCATTTAATTGAGATCAAATAGATTAAAAAATCCAAAACAAAAAATCAAAATATAATAATTTTGTTATTGCTATATATCTTTAATGTATAACAATAACAATGTGATCATCATCAATGTGATTAATCTATATTTAGGAATTATTATCATGACTGAATCAGTTTGATGATCAGCTTAGTTACCCAAGTTAGTTACTAATAGTTGACCTGGAGAGTTTGTTAGAATTGATCTTTATATTTTGTTGATTAATGATATAAAGTTAGCATCTATGTATAAAAGAGCAGTCAATTTATTGCATGAGTGAACTTCTTGCTCCGCCAACCACCACCACCACCACCACCAATATGCATGAGTGAACTTATTTGAAAGAAAAAACAATTTGTTGATGTGTTAATAGTAGGTCTAAACATGGCAGTCCATCCTTTGAACATAATATATTTGCAAACCAGAATATGTTTCCTGATTTGAACATTGATATATATATATATATATATATATATATATATATATATATAATTCAATAAATAAACAGAACATAATAACATCACAAGTTTACAATTTCAATGCATCTTGTATATGAGATAACAAATATCAGTCTTTTTTTTGAAATTGATGTATTTCATATAAATAAATAAATCAGTTTTTTGACTAAAACATATTTATTTATTTATTTGTTAATTTGTTCAATGTGTTTATTTTTTTATTTCATATGATTTAACAACAATATGTTTCTTTTTCATAGAACAATAGCATTTGTTCAACAACAAAACTAATATATAATTTAATAATGAGTTAGTATACATATAATAATATCTTATTTAATCTGTAATAATAAAAAAAACAAATTTAAAAAAAAAAAACATCACATAGAACATACACAATCAATGAGTAAATTCAAGTAAATTCAAGTAATAACAAAAATACAAGTTCCAAATACAAAAAAAAAAAAAAAAAAAAAAAAAAAAAAAAAAAAAGATATCTTAGTAGTGTCACTGCTTTGAAAAAACAAAACCACATCGCTTATTGAAAAAACCGATGTATTTTTATTTTTTAATAACGACATCCATTTCTTATAATTTGATATCTTTTATTTATTTTGTAAATCGGTTTTTAGTAAACCGATATCTTGCTAGAGATGTCTTTGAACAATTTTGTAACAGTGATGATAATATCAATGTCCTAGATTCAAATCACAATAACAAAAACCTAGTATATTTTGTTTTTAAACAATTTCACCTCTCTTACTATTTAAACTCTTCAACACTCCATGTTCCTTTCATTAGAAAACATTCAAAATTTTATCTGTTATCACATTTCTCTTTTGTTCTCTCTTTCTCTCTCCCAACAACACTTATCTAAGGTGATTTCTTCTTATATGATATTTTTCTTTACATTTTGATTGTGTTCTGAAAATACCTACAAGGTTATACTAAACAACCTAGAAGGGGGGTGAATAGGTTGACGCACTAGTTTTAAAAACTTTTTCGTGACTTATGTCAAAACCTCGGTGAGCATACATATTAACCTTAAACATGATTGTTATGAGAAAACAATTATCACAAGTATGCTCGATTCACCACCCTTAGTCTACAAAACATATATCAATGAACAATGTATCTCTTTTACAAGTATATTCAATAATGAGCAAATTTAAATTCCACAAGTTGTACTTTGAATATTACAATGCAAACTCACCAAGTTAAGCTTTACAACTTGATATAGAATCACAAGATACAATGTTCAAGTACTTACAAGATACAAGAAACAAATGTAGATTCAACCAACAATGTGCGCAACTCTTTCTTTATCAATAACTTGTATACAAGGATGTGAGGAAATGAAGAGCTTAAACAAGTTATATAGATCATACATACAAATATAAAGAGATAGAGATAGAGACATTTGACACATTGATTTTTACGTGGTAAACCTCCGAAGAGGAAACATCCACGGGTTGAATCCACAACCACCGGCAAAGCAATCCACTATGACGAAAAGGACTTACACACTCAAGCTACCAACTCATGATATCCGCTCAAGCTATCAACTCCTAGTCTACCCTCGGGCCTAGTGAACCACCTAGCCTACTTCCTATCCGAGATATGTCCTACACCTCTAGGAAGCAACTTCCTATCCAAGACGCTCACGTCTCTAGGAAGATTTCTTGCTTGCCTATCCGGATCCTCCCGACCCTAGACAAGACTTCCTTGCTTGACTATCCGGACCACATGTCCTAGTCAAGGCTTCCTTGCTCTTTCCACAAAGCTTCACTCACTTTGCAAGAGACTTCCACCTTTTACAAGGCAATGATCTAAGTGATGCAAATGATGCAAACACATGCAACATAGAATATATGATCAATACATCCTATGGAAACTAGAAATAATCAATGAGCACACAATGTACATTTTTCTAGTTTATGATCCAAAACATGACACCATACAAAATGATGCATGAGCATATGAAATGTATGGATAAGGTACACTTCATGAAGATCTAGACATAGGCAACAAAGTTCACAAAACAAAGTAGTCTAGATCTTAAACATGAACAAAAATCTAGAGCATGCAAAACACCTAAAACATGCCAAGCCTAGATTCTATTCATGTTTCTAAAGCTTGAAAACAAAGCATGTTCATTAAGCACATAATCAAGACTTTAGAACACAAAACAACAAAAAAATGCTAGAATCACAAAATGTATACAATGAATATTCTAGCAAGTATTTAGAGCAAGGATATAATGAATAATCAATTAAATCCTAATTAGCTCTAAATACAAAATCAAATGTGCTAATCTTAGATTTGTTCAATAAGAGGATCTAAGCACATGTGAGGATTATTAATCATAAAATACATCAATCAATCCACAAATAATCCTAGATATCAATCTAATCACAATACAACTCTCAAACATGTGAAAAACCTAGAATCTAAGAAACTAGTTCACATATGTCTCTAATTAGACTTTTGATTAAGATTGATTATGAAGCTATCTTTCTCTATAGCATTCATAATACATAAACATACATATAGAAGAAGAAACCCCAAGCAAATTGAAGGTTATAAAAGAAGAAATCCCAAAGATATGAACACTACCTTGGATTTTCGAGCTGGTTCGGTTTTCTGTGTGCAACCACCAGAAAAGTCAATCAAACAGCTTCCAAATCACTTGGAAAAGGTAGAGGACTCGATTACGAACGTTCTCCAACTTGAATCACTCAAATCCGACTTCGTATGAGAAAGTTATGGTGTTTGGAAGTTGGGAAAATTTGGGAGAAAAATTCTGACGGGAATTCTAATTTTTTCTTCTTGAAAACAAATGGAGGGAATGGAGGGGTTTTAAAAAGAGGAGAGAGGAGGCAATTTTTGGCCAATAAAAGAGGGCCACCTCAGCCCAGCCCCGTGGGGGGCGCGTGGGCCACACGGGGGCAGAGAGTCCCTCTGGCCGTGGGGCCCACGGCTCCATCCACGGGGTGGGCCACACGTGGCCTCTTGGCCACTTACTCCCTCGCGCGCTCCTTCGGATCTTCAGCCCATATCTTGAGCATCCGACCTCCGATTTCGAATCCGTTTTCGGATTACGAACCGTGACTCCCTCACACACGATAACGACTATACAACTTTGAAAAATGGTTGAGAAATCATCTCGGAAATCATCGATGAAGTCAACACAACGTAAGAGAACGTAAAGTGGCATAGTCAACACGTTTGGACTCGAAACCTTATGAATGAGTAACCGAAACGACCGGAACTCAATAAGGCATTGAATAAGAACATGTTCAAGTCCTAAACATAAAATACGGAAACATACAAGCACAAATACACACACATATGCTAGTTTCCGGACATAGTCCTAGAAAATGCAAAACACAAAGTTTATTAACTAAATGTGAATGCATGAGCATATTTTGCCAAGTGTGTGAAAGTGAAATGTAAATGAAATAAAATCATGAAGGGACACACAAGAATGATATGTGTGAGTGTGTGCCTAGCCTTGTAAGAGATAAGAGGTCATGTATACCTTTGTAGACCGATAATGTCCGAAACTCTTAAAAGCCGGCAACTTGAACGAATAATGGTTGAGACGTCCTTCGTCTTCGAAATCCTTCATTTACTAACCACTAAACATTACAAGTAAAACACGTTTTGATATGGAATTAATGCCAACACTAATTATCAACCTAACAATCTCCCCCTTTGGCAAATTCCATGTCAAAACCCCTAAACAAATACTAAAACAATTACAAAGAAAATTTGGTCACAATGAGTACAATGAGTTACACATATAGACACAAATTAACAACCAAACAAGTCTTGAACTTCAACTTGGTCTTCTCTTGATATCACCTAAAAAGAACTTGAAAGCACAAGAATATCCAAGAGACAACACATATGGCAATATACAATCTTAGGCAAGAAAATAACACATTTAAAGTTCAAATGGATCATGTATGCTCCCCCTAAATACATGCATCCACCAAAGATATCAAATCCAAGATATTACACGTCATATGAAGTTCAATACTTAACACATACATAAAGAAGATATGCTAAAACAATATCATATTTCTCCCCCTTTTTGACATAAAATGAAGCCAAAGGGAAAAGAGAAAAGATACCTTGAGATCACAAAAGCTTTGCTAGCAACTTGTGCCACCAAAGAACGTTGAACGATTTGATGACCTCATATTTGGAGGTGGATGCTTTGCTTGAAGAAATACTTTCTTCCAAGTTCTTGATTTTTTGCATCTTATTGAACCACCTTTGTGTTTAGCTCTTATATCTTCTCCCTTGATTCTTGTTGTTATCGATGTTAACCTAGCAAGGTTATACAAATCTAGACAACACAACAAACTCATCAAGGTAAAATGAATCACAAATGCATAAATTTTACTCATAAGCACATTGGTCATTTCTACCAAATTCAACAATTGCATAAACAATCATATCAACCCCAAATATGAAGGAATTGGTATCAACAACAATCATCTCGACCCCATTCAAGAAGAGATTTGATTATAACAACAACTACTAACACTCTAAGCAAGGAGGAATTTTTTGCAACTACAAGCAATATAATTGATTACAATCACAATTACTATCACTCTAAGCAAGGAGGAATTTTTTGCAACCATAACCAATTGAATTGATTACAACCACAATTACTATCGACCCCAAAACAAAGAGGAACTCATTGCAACTACACTCAACTAAATTGATTATAACTACAATTACTATCGGCCCCATACAAAGAGGAATTCATTGTAATTACTCTCTTATCAACCTCAAAAATGAAGAAATTGATTGCAATCTCAACTACTATACAACCCCAAACAAGGAGAAGGTGATTGCAAACACAATCATACAATTATTACAAAAAGATTCATGCATTAATTGTGATCAAACATACAAAGGCATATATCATTATGAAGAATCATCATGCATATCAAGACATATGAAATAACATCTTCAAGATTCATCATATTAAAACAAAATATGCCAAACAAACAATAAATTCCCTTATCTCAAAACAAATGCTTTATCTCAAATAAATGTTATATTTAAAGCTCTTCCTAAGCTCCTTAACCTTATTAAGCAAGAATTCTTTTCTCCCCTTTAAGATAAGAATTCTCCCCCTTAACACAAAGTCTCAATTAAGCACAAAGAGAAACAATACACTCACATTTGGAACATTTCTCCACACATGGTGAGGTATACATTTTCCCCCTTATTTGTCAAGGAATACACAAAGGATACAAGAGATAAAGAACGAGATATTAAGCAAACAAATCGTATAGAAAGCGAAGTTGAATAAACTAAGCTCCCCCTAAACATATGCTTCACATATTATCACAAAGTAGATTTGTTCACAAGGGATTATGAATCAACTCGAAGCATGTGAACATATCATAAAAGAGAACAAAGTCTAGCATACTATGCTCCCCCTTGATAAGTGCTCTATCTAAGATCAAGATAGAGTATTGTTCACAACGAAATCCACACAATCACACATTCAAGCAATTAGAGAAAATATTTCATCATTTTTCAAAGTTCAAGAGAGAATCATAGATTTTCATTAATCTCTCAAAAATATTCTCACATTGCTAATGAATCAAGCACATAAGCAAAATATGTGTGTGTGTATGTGAATGCTTCTCACATATATAATAGGAGTAATTGTGACATCAACATGCAAATAATTTCCACACCTATCCATCTAAAGCATTTCCAAAAATAGGTCAAACCGATATTCATCCGGTTTTTTGCTTTTAAAATGAATAGATATCAACATATGAGCGTGTGTGTGCATGTGGCTCGTTTTCCCGTTTCTATTTGTCAACCCGAGCTTTTTCACAATTCTCAACTATACATCAATAAGCCTTTTATTTTTCATTTCTTTTAGGCTTAGAATCAAAGATTTTTTTATGATTCATTTCAACACTTCTTTGATTTTACTAACAAAAACATATACTCCTCATGGCGGCTTTCACTCATCACAATGGCGTAGCCCTTTCCTACATTGGGTGGCTTCACAACCAAGGTGTGTAGCCCTTTCCATGAGGGTGCTCGTTGATTACTATGTAGTACCGAAGCAAAATGGATACATACCAAAGGTCATCTATCATGTACTTAACAATAAACTTCTAGATGCATCCATTATCTACACATATTCAACCACAAAAACTCAAAACTAAAACATACAAGAGAAGCATTAGTGCATTTTTCAAAAATAAGATTTTCAAGCTCAAGTGCATGATCTAAAAACAATAAAAGATACTTGTTAAAGATCATTACTTCTCAAGTGAGTAACTCTTAAAGACAATGATATTCAAATTAAGTTTTGCTCATCAAGCCACTCAACAATCACACAAGCATTTCAAGCATCATGTGTAAGATCATTGTGAACACATCACTAAAAGATCTTTAGAGAGCAAATGTCAACAAGAACCATATGAATGCTATACTAGTTCTATAATATGACATGCTACATGATGTAATGCAAACATAGAGTCGAAAGATGAAAAGCTAGAAAGCAAGCATTAGGATATAGAAATACCTAAGCAAGCTTTTTCATCAAATGCAAAGCCTTCGCTCTTTTTATGAGCTCTCTTGGCTTGTTTGTCCTCATGACAACAAGTTGTTGGTGTTTCATCCCAAGAGAATAAAGACCATGCATTTCAACTCAAACAACAACAAAAATGACTTTCTCCAAAAGTCTTAACATGATTATCACCAAATAGATTTCATGATATGCAACTTCTCAAAAGTTAATCAACGGATTTTGACTATCATAATGATATTTGTGAGATAGCTAAGTTCATGTCAAAGTCATAGAGAAGCAAAGCTAGCTAGCTAAGTTACTCAAAACTAGACACTAATCTTAAAGCCAACTCACATGTGCAACTTACACCAATGGTAAGAACACTCACCCTTGACCCATTTGGTCTTGGGTGCACAAACACAAAAACCATCATGATCATTTCTTATGGCAATATAATATCTAGAAGATAAACATCAACCATCTTCTCTATAAAGATATTCTCATGTTATACACAACATTATTGCCAACAATAAAAATATTATCAAGACTATACATATGATCATGTGAAACACTCATATTCACCCAAATCTTCTTGACAATATTCCTTACATGATTGTCATTAACACGCACAAAATTCAAAGAGTTATCATGCAAGAAACATACATAGAAGATTTTCTCATCTCACTAACATGCATCTCATTTCCTAGTTTGCAATGTCTAACATACTCATGGCATATATATATAGTATGCACTACAACATTTCAAAAATTGGCAAACCGGAATACATAAGGAGATGATACTATTTGGGTTAGAGTGTACCGACGGTGAAGGCTCCTTACTCTTCTTGATTTTGCACTTGACCTTGGAAGATTGGCCTTTGAAGTCCTTTTGTTCCTTAGTGACTTGCCTTTAGTTGTAGGAGACTCAACTTGCTCAACTACAAAGCATAAGTCACTTGAATCTTCATGAAGATCACCAAGCTTTTTGGCCTTCATGATTGCCAACTCCTCTTCCTTGTCTTTGTTCGTTTCTTACAAGAAAGAAAACAAATTATTAGCAAAAACATTTATTTAAACTATCTAACACAAGAGCGACTTCAACCGTCTTTTCTTCTAGACATTTGATCACTTCATTCTTCACTTCAACTTCCGTCAAAGCATTATCTCTTTCCTTGTCAAGAGATTGAACTCTAGAGATCATGTCTAGCATGATTATCCTCCGGGAAAACTTCTTCTTCTTTGCTTTTGTCACTAACATGCTTTTCAAGCTTATCAACAAAATTGTTAGTAGACAAATGAAATATAAAACAAGAAGAACCTTTTTCACAAGTAGCTTGGAATCTATTCCATGCCTCTTTTGCCATATTTGAATCTTTATTGAGAGCAAGATGTTTAAAAACATACATAATGTTAGGATTCCCGTTGTGTTTAATTGGCTTATTTCGTGATCAAACCACATGTGGGGATGCTTTGTAAGGGTAGCTTAGATGTTGTGTTATTGCTTAGGCCCTTTTGAAGACCTCACCATTGACAAGCACCAAAGGTAATATTCTAAGTGCTTACTTGTCTTGAAGAGATAGATGCACACACTCACAACTCATGCATATGTTTAATCCTTATATGTTGTGTGTCTTTTATGTGTGCCTTAATGCTCATTAACATCTCTTCTTGCATGTTAGTTTGATTGCATCTTGCATATCCAATTGCCTTGTCATGCTTAGACTTAGGATTGCATTTTTGCACTGGGCGCCCCCAAAAGCGCTGTACAGAAGCGCTGTACGAACAGCGCCCATTGAGCGCTGTTCAGACCTGATCGATTTAATCGGTCGCTGTTGGGTCGCTGTTGGGGCGCTGTACGTGGCGCTGTACAAAGCGCTGTACGAACAGCGCCACTCTGTTTCCTCGTGAAAACAGAGCAAGGGCGCTGTACAGGCGCTGTACAAGGGCGCCCTACGTACAGCGCCCATGGCAAATAGTGGGCAAACTTATCAAAACGACCACACTTTGTTTTGGCCCCCTATATATATGCCACTTTGACTTTAGGTCAATGACAAGAGTTCATATTCAGATTTCATACTTAGGATATTTTTCAAAGAGAAGAAAAATTCCAAGAACTCATTTTTAATTACTCAAACACCTTTTCCATGATCATCAATCATCATCTAGCATCATCTTAGATCATCTAGATGACATCTTGCATGGATTCTTCATCATACTTTGCTTGGTAAGCTTTTCACTAATATCTTACATATTTTGTGTTTCTCTTATCTAGCAATCTCAATTTAATTACTTGTATGTGATTTTATATTTGTTGAATACAAGATTGAGATTAGTATGATGTATGTTTGAGAAGTTGTATTGTGCTAGCATATTAGGTTTTTGTGCTTGATATTGATTAGCTAAACTAATTGACATGTCATTTAGTTTTGATATCTAGGATTGTTCTTAATTGCATATTAATCATCTTAGATAAGCATATAGGGTTTCCCTTGCTCTATGTTGCATTTTGGATATTTTCATATATTCACTTAGGGTTGTATTCTCTTCAAGAGAAGCTAAGTCTTGTGTGTAGCAATCGGGATTAGGTTGCTTAGATCGCAAGCAAATTGGACTAGGTTCACTCATACCGGGATTAGGTAGGTGTGTGATTACTACCGGGATTAGGTTGTAATCGTTTGCACATTTAGTGGATTCGAGGTTCGAGTGTGGCTTACTTACATAGCCCGTGGTTTTTCCCGTGAGGGTTTCCACGTAAAAATTCAAGTGTCAATTTAATTTCCGCACCATATTACACTTGCTTGTTTATATTATCTTGAGGGTAATTTCGTAATTTTGACTAACACGAAAAATTGGGTAAAAAGCGTAAAATCTATTCACCCCCCCTCTAGATAGCTTTATACACACCGTGCATTAATTAGTTTCAATTGGTATCAGAGCGGGTTCCTAGACATACATAGGTGATCCTTGCTTATTTTGGTGTGTGTTGCATTTTGTGTGATTTTTGATCATTCATACATTTGCATTCATTTCATTCATTCATAAACACTATGAGTGGAAACGGTGGAAATGGTGGTGGCCACGAAGGAGCTTCTAGCACTAGGCCTCCACTTCTTACCGGATTGAACTATTCCCAATGGAAAGGGAAGATGGAATCCTACATATGCCAAATTCATGACCGTGCATGGATGGCGGTGGAAGACGGATATGATCTCCCTATGATGACTCCCGCGGGTGGAGGAGAAGATGTTTTGAAGCCTAAGGCGCAATGGAACGCGCAAGAGTTTGATGCTTCAAAGTGGAATAGGAAGGCGTTGCATGCCATCTTGTGTGCCATGGACGAAAATCAATACAAGTTGATTCAAAATACTAGGATAGCTAAGGAGGCTTGGGACATCCTAGAGATTGCACATGAGGGAACCGAAGTAGTGAAGGACTCCAAGCTTCAAGTCCTCCAAACTCAATTCGAGACGCTTAAGATGGAGGAGAATGAGTGCTTCAACGACTTTGAGATCAAGTTGATGGATATAGTCAACCAAAGCCATCAACTTGGTGATCCATATTCGGATAGGAGAATCAAGCAAAAGATTATGAGATCTCTACCCGATAGGTTTGAATCGAAGGTGACGGCTTTAGAAGAAAATAGTGGTTATAAGGATATGAAGCCGAGTGAGGTGATTGGGAGACTTCTAGCTTATGAGTCTAGGAAAGGGCCTATCTCCACACCCACTAAAAAGCAAAAAGGAATTGCTTTAAAAACCTCCAAGGATGAAAAGGAGGAAAAGAAGGTTGACTCGGATGAAGACCTTGCCTTGTTTGTAAAAAGGTTCAACAAGGTTATGAAGTTTAGAAGGAAGAGCTTTGGGTCAAAAGGTCAAGATTTGAAGAAAAAGGGCTCTTTCAAGAAGTTTGAACCTAGGCAAGAAAGGACCGAAAGGAAAGGGGTCCGTTGTTTCGAGTGTGGTGGCATAGGTCATTTTGCCCCCGATTGTGCAAACCATGTTGAGAAGAAAAAGGGGAAAGTGATGGCCGCCACTTGGAGTGGAAGTAGTGATGACTCCTATGAGGGAGATGAGTCTTCGGATGATGAAGAGCTCATGGCTAATCTCCTAGCTTTTGCCTCCTCCCATAAAAGCAAAAGTGCTAGTGAGAGAGAGGAAATGAGTCAAGAGGAAAATGACTCAAGTGATGTAGAAAGTGATTCCTCCTCTAACTCCATGAATGGATTTATGGAGAAAAAGGAGTTTGCTAAATATCATGCCGAATTTAATGATTTAGCAATCAAGAGTACAAGAAAGATCAAGATGTTGAGAGAAGAAAATCTTGAACTTGCATCTCAAAATGACCACTTAAGTGAACAAGTGGAGAAATTCAAGAAGATGGAAGATAAGCTAAAAGAGGAGTTAGTCTTATCTAGGAGGAATGAGGATAGTCTAAAGAGGGAGCTTGAAGAAGTTAGAGAATCTATGACTAGGATGGATTCTAGCACCAAGAAGCTTGACCATATGCTTGGTGTTGGAAAGAGTCCATGTGACAAGAGGGGTCTTGGGTATGAAGATGACAAGAAGATCTCAACCTCTAACAAGACCATATTTGTCAAGAGCTTGAAGAAAGAAGAAACTTCACTTGTGCAACTTCCTAGAAAGAAGTTAGAAATAGGACAAAGTTCAAATGCTCAAGTGAAGATGGGGCCAAGAAGGCAACCTCAAGCTCAACCCCCTAGGGTTCCTCAAGCCAACATTTCTCCTCAAATGGCTCACAAAGGAAAGAGGCCTATCATGCAACCTCAAGCTTGGAAGCAACCTAGACCGGTTCAACAACGAAGACGCATTGAACCCCTTCATCCACAAAGACAAGGACAAGGTATGATTCCTTATTTTACTCCTATTTGTCACTTTTGTGGATTTGTTGGTCATATTAGACCACAATGCTTTCGCTATATAAAAATGTGCAAAACTAGAAGCATGATAGAGAAGAAAAAGAAAAGAGCCATGATGCATGTTCCTAGGAATAATGATATTGATTTGCATGATCCTAGGAATAATAGAGCACATGTACCAAAGACCACTAAGAAAGCCAAAATTGTTGCTAAGTGGATTAGAAAGAATGAAAATGTTTGCCATGTTGCACAAATAGCCTTGAAGGCAAATTCTTCTAATTTTTGGTATTTGGATAGTGGGTGCTCTAGGCACATGACGGGAAACAAGAGTTTCTTCGAGACTCTTGTTATGGAGGAAGGTGGATATGTCACTTTCGGTGATGGATCCAAAAAGAAGGTTGTAGGGAAAGGATCCATTTCCGTTCCCGGTTTACCCTCCTTATCCGATGCTTTATTTGTTGATGGCTTGAAAGCCAATTTAATAAGCATTTCACATCTAAGTGATGAAGGATATTCCGTCTTGTTTAGTAAAAATGATTGCTCAATCCTAAAGCCCGATGGACAAACCTTATTGAAAGGTATGAGATCTAGCGACAATTGCTATTGTCTTGAAGCTAGAATAGTCTCAAACAATGTGTCCATGGATGAGCAAGTTGAGTTGTGGCATGAAAGACTTGGCCACATGAACTTTAGGGATTTAAGAACCCTTGGAAAGTTCGAGTGTGTGCGTGGCCTCCCTAAGCTTGGGAAGAAAGCCAATGGTATTTGTGGACCTTGCCAACAAGGAAAACAAACCAAAAGCATGCACAAAAAGGGCAAGTATCTCTCCACCAAGGAGCCCCTAGAGCTTCTCCACATGGATCTCATGGGTCCTATGCAAACCGAGAGCTTAGGTGGAAAGAGATACATTTTTGTTTGTGTTGATGATTTCTCTAGATTTACATGGACATATTTTCTTAGAGAAAAATCCGAAACTTTTGATAAGTTTAAAATGCTTTGTACTAAATTGCAAAATGAAATGAATTCTAATATTAGAAGCATTAAACGGATTAGAAGTGACCATGGGAGGGAGTTTGAGAATGCCTCTTTTGAAAGCTATTGTGATAGCCTAGGCATCTCCCATGAGTTTTCCGCTCCTAGGACACCTCAACAAAATGGGGTTGTTGAGAGGAAGAATAGGGTCCTCCAAGAGATGGCCCGTGTGATGTTGCTTAGCAACAATGTCCCTAGGAACCTATGGGCCGAAGCCATCAACACGGCTTGCTATATAGGAAATAGAGTGTTCCTAAGGCCCGGTACTAGAAACACCTCCTATGAATTATGGAAAGGCAAGAGGCCAAATGTTAGCTACTTCCACACATTTGGGAGCAAATGCTACATTTTAAATGACCGTGATCAACTTGGCAAGTTTGATGCTAAGAGTGATGAGGGTATCTTTATTGGCTATGCCTTGAATAGTAGAGCCTATAGAGTTTTCAACTTGAAGACTCGAACCGTCATGGAATCATCAAATGTTGTCATTGATGATACAAGGCTCAAGTCCAAAAATGATGAGGAGGAGGATGTTTTAGAGGATGACTCTCCTTTGGAGAGGGTTGTGGTGACTCCCAATGTTGGGACATCTAATGAAGTCACACAACCTAGTACTAGAGTTCCTAACTTGGACTCTAATGAACCCGCTCCATGGGTTAGAAGACTCCATAACAAAGAGGATGTTATTGGAGATGTTAATGAGGGTGTTAGAACTAGGCGTCAAATAGCTAATCTAATTAGCTTGACATGCTACACCTCTCAAATTGAACCCAAAAAGGTTGAAGAAGCCTTAAATGATGAATTTTGGGTTCTTGCCATGCAAGAAGAGCTAAGCCAATTCGAAAGGAATGAGGTTTGGACTCTAGTTCCTAGGCCTAAGACCACTAATGTCATAGGCACCAAATGGATATTTAGGAACAAATCCGATGAGGATGGCAACATAGTGCGGAACAAGGCTAGACTTGTAGCACAAGGGTACTCTCAAATTGAGGGTATCGACTTTGAGGAGACTTTTGCTCCCGTTGCCCGCTTAGAGTCCATTAGGCTTCTCTTGTCCATCTCTTGTGTGCACAAGTTCAAATTGCACCAAATGGACGTCAAGAGTGCCTTCCTCAATGGCTTCTTGCAAGAGGAAGTGTTTGTTGAACAACCTAAGGGGTTTGTGGATGCACACCACCCCAATCATGTCTATCGCCTCAAGAAGGCACTTTATGGGTTGAAACAAGCACCGAGGGCTTGGTATGAGCGCCTCACTCAATTTCTTGTTGACAATAACTACACAAGAGGTAGTGTTGACAAGACACTATTCATCAAGAGAGACAATGATGAGCTTTTCATAGCTCAAATATATGTTGATGACATAGTGTTTGGCTCCACCAACAACACCAAAGTTCAACAATTTGTTGATGTCATGTCTCTTGAATTTGAGATGAGTCTTGTTGGTGAGCTAAGTTACTTCCTAGGTTTGCAAATTAGGCAAATGCATGATGGGATTTTTATAACCCAAGCCAAATATGCTAAGAACCTAGTGAAGAAGTTTGGTTTAGAGAAAGCCAAACATTGTGATACACCCATGAGTACCACTTTGAAGCTAAGCAAGGATGCTAGTGGTAAAAGTGTGGAACAAACTCTATATCGTGGCATGATAGGTAGCTTGCTTTATTTGACCGCAAGTAGGCCCGATATATCTTTTAGTGTGGGTGTGTGTGCTAGGTACCAAGCGGATCCTAAGGAGTCCCACCTCTCTTCCGTGAAGAGGATCATTCGCTATGTGAATGGGACATCCAACTATGGGATTTGGTACTCATTTGACACTAATGCTAGTCTAGTTGGCTTTAGTGATGCGGATTGGGCAGGAAATTGTGATGATAGGAAGAGCACATCGGGCGGTTGCTTCTTTCTAGGCAACAACTTGGTGTCTTGGTTTTGCAAGAAGCAAAACTCGATTTCCTTGTCCACGGCCGAGGCCGAGTACATAGCCGCGGGGAGTGGATGCACACAACTCCTATGGATGAAACAAATGCTTGTAGACTACGGATTCAACCAAGGTACTCTCACTCTCTTTTGTGATAACATGAGTGCTATTAATATTTCCAAGAATCCGGTTCAACATTCTAGAACTAAGCATATTGACATCCGCCATCACTTCATTAGAGAGCTTGTTGAAAATAAATGCATAGTACTTGAACATGTAGGTACTAATGATCAACTTGCGGACTTATTTACTAAACCCTTAGATGCTACTCGATTTAAAACTCTTAGTAGATCTATTGGGATATGTCTTGTGGAGTGATGTTCTATGATTGACCCCATATGGGGAACTCAAGCAAAGAGAGCTATTTTGCATTCATGTAACTTGCAAAAAATTTGAAATAACTTATGCCTCTTCTTTTGATTGCTTGAGTAAGCTTGGTTGTACATATGTATATATGCTTTCAAATTCTATAAGTGTGAACCTTGCTTGTCTACAATCCATGTCATATTTATGTTCAAACATGCATTTTTGGACTAGGAGATTTACTTAGGAAGTATGATGTGAATGACCTATAGTTATCTCCATGACATGATGATTCTTTAATAACATGCTAATGCTAAATGAAAAAGCATGAAATTCATACAACATGCTCACATGAAAAGCATGAATTGATGATTGCATATTCTTAAAAATGCAAAACTTGTGTGAAAGCTTATGAGACTCTAAATGAATAAAGGATCTTGTATCCGTTCAAAGGAATTTACATTCCAAATGTCTCTCTTTCTTTATTAGTTGAACATGGTTACTATCATACGGATATCTTATCCGGAAAAATCAAATAGGGTGCAAAGTCGCTCATGCCATGTTTCGCTTATAAAGTTGGATATAGTTGCTCTTAAAATTGAAATCAATAATCTCTATATCCTTGCTTTTCCCATGACATTGGTGAAATTGGTTTGAATTCAAATTAGAAACCTTTGTCATTTGCTTTGCCAAATACCATTGTATTTTGGACTTGAATGCTATATGTCTTGTATGCAAAGCATGTTGGATTCACACATTTTCTCAAATAAATCTCCTTGTTTCTCTCAAATTAATTGAAGTGCATAAAGTGACTTATATGTATATGCATATCTTGCATGCTTCTATCTCTCGTTGCTTTGAGTGACCCGGTTGGGGACTACTCCTTTGCCTATATCATGACAAAAAGGGGGAGTAGGATATGGTAAGGGGAGTTGCAAAATATAGAAGCTTTTGTGCATTTTGGGGAGAACATACATTGAGGGGGAGTAACCCTTTGAGGGGGAGCATTGCATTTATCATTCATTGCATACATTTGCTAATGTTGTGCCTAAATTCTAAAAATGCAAATGCTTGGTATTGTTCTCACATGATTAATCTCACACTTTACTTGTATTGGAAATGCTAGAAACTTTATTTTCAGGACTTGATTGTTCTACAAGAGATTGAAGACTTGAAGTTTTTACTTTCTTATCTCTTTGTAATGTAGATAATCATTGTAGTCCCGTAGTTTCTAATTCTATGTGAGGAATCAATGTGAGTGGTGGTTTTGTCACGAAATAGCCAAAGGGGGAGATTGTTAGGATTCCCGTTGTGTTTAATTGGCTTATTTCGTGATCAAACCACATGTGGGGATGCTTTGTAAGGGTAGCTTAGATGTTGTGTTATTGCTTAGGCCCTTTTGAAGACCTCACCATTGACAAGCACCAAAGGTAATATTCTAAGTGCTTACTTGTCTTGAAGAGATAGATGCACACACTCACAACTCATGCATATGTTTAATCCTTATATGTTGTGTGTCTTTTATGTGTGCCTTAATGCTCATTAACATCTCTTCTTGCATGTTAGTTTGATTGCATCTTGCATATCCAATTGCCTTGTCATGCTTAGACTTAGGATTGCATTTTTGCACTGGGCGCCCCCAAAAGCGCTGTACAGAAGCGCTGTACGAACAGCGCCCATTGAGCGCTGTTCAGACCTGATCGATTTAATCGGTCGCTGTTGGGTCGCTGTTGGGGCGCTGTACGTGGCGCTGTACAAAGCGCTGTACGAACAGCGCCACTCTGTTTCCTCGTGAAAACAGAGCAAGGGCGCTGTACAGGCGCTGTACAAGGGCGCCCTACGTACAGCGCCCATGGCAAATAGTGGGCAAACTTATCAAAACGACCACACTTTGTTTTGGCCCCCTATATATATGCCACTTTGACTTTAGGTCAATGACAAGAGTTCATATTCAGATTTCATACTTAGGATATTTTTCAAAGAGAAGAAAAATTCCAAGAACTCATTTTTAATTACTCAAACACCTTTTCCATGATCATCAATCATCATCTAGCATCATCTTAGATCATCTAGATGACATCTTGCATGGATTCTTCATCATACTTTGCTTGGTAAGCTTTTCACTAATATCTTACATATTTTGTGTTTCTCTTATCTAGCAATCTCAATTTAATTACTTGTATGTGATTTTATATTTGTTGAATACAAGATTGAGATTAGTATGATGTATGTTTGAGAAGTTGTATTGTGCTAGCATATTAGGTTTTTGTGCTTGATATTGATTAGCTAAACTAATTGACATGTCATTTAGTTTTGATATCTAGGATTGCTCTTAATTGCATATTAATCATCTTAGATAAGCATATAGGGTTTCCCTTGCTCTATGTTGCATTTTGGATATTTTCATATATTCACTTAGGGTTGTATTCTCTTCAAGAGAAGCTAAGTCTTGTGTGTAGCAATCGGGATTAGGTTGCTTAGATCGCAAGCAAATTGGACTAGGTTCACTCATACCGGGATTAGGTAGGTGTGTGATTACTTCCGGGATTAGGTTGTAATCGTTTGCACATTTAGTGGATTCGAGGTTCGAGTGTGGCTTACTTACATAGCCCGTGGTTTTTCCCGTGAGGGTTTCCACGTAAAATTCAAGTGTTATTTAATTTCCGCACCATATTACACTTGCTTGTTTATATTATCTTGAGGGTAATTTCGTAATTTTGACTAACACGAAAAATTGGGTAAAAAGCGTAAAATCTATTCACCCCCCCTCTAGATAGCTTTATACACACCGTGGTATATTTAGTTTCACATAACTATAAATGGCAAAAAGGTCTAAAAGTTTCAACTTCTCAAAAATAAACCTCATTCATACTTTATGAACATATTGGTTTGGAGAAACTACTCCATCAAATATAAAACACGGAGAAGAGAAACCTTTCATGACAATCCAACCAAGCTTGCTCATCACTAGACATAGCAAAGTCTATCATGAGCATTTTCATCAAAACAAACATTTTCCCAATCAACAAAGGAGGACAACCATTACAAACAAAAGTAGACTAAAGGTTGTTATCATAGTAAATAACCTTGTAGATCCCGAATCACACTAATTGCTTTAAGTGACCCGCTCTGATACCAATTGAAAATACCTACAAGGTTATACTAAACAACCTAGAGGGGGGGTGAATAGGTTGACGCACTAGTTTTAAAAACTTTTTCGTGACTTATGTCAAAACCTCGGTGAGCATACATATTAACCTTAAACATGATTGTTATGAGAAAACAATTATCACAAGTATGCTCGATTCACCACCCTTAGTCTACAAAACATATATCAATGAACAATGTATCTCTTTTACAAGTATATTCAATAATGAGCAAATTTAAATTCCACAAGTTGTACTTTGAATATTACAATGCAAACTCACCAAGTTAAGCTTTACAACTTGATATAGAATCACAAGATACAATGTTCAAGTACTTACAAGATACAAGAAACAAATGTAGATTCAACCAACAATGTGCGCAACTCTTTCTTTATCAATAACTTGTATACAAGGATGTGAGGAAATGAAGAGCTTAAACAAGTTATATAGATCATACATACAAATATAAAGAGATAGAGATAGAGACATTTGACACATTGATTTTTACGTGGTAAACCTCCGAAGAGGAAACATCCACGGGTTGAATCCACAACCACCGGCAAAGCAATCCACTATGACGAAAAGGACTTACACACTCAAGCTACCAACTCATGATATCCGCTCAAGCTATCAACTCCTAGTCTACCCTCGGGCCTAGTGAACCACCTAGCCTACTTCCTATCCGAGATGTGTCCTACACCTCTAGGAAGCAACTTCCTATCCAAGACGCTCACGTCTCTAGGAAGATTTCTTGCTTGCCTATCCGGATCCTCCCGACCCTAGACAAGACTTCCTTGCTTGACTATCCGGACCACATGTCCTAGTCAAGGCTTCCTTGCTCTTTCCACAAAGCTTCACTCACTTTGCAAGAGACTTCCACCTTTTACAAGGCAATGATCTAAGTGATGCAAATGATGCAAACACATGCAACATAGAATATATGATCAATACATCCTATGGAAACTAGAAATAATCAATGAGCACACAATGTACATTTTTCTAGTTTATGATCCAAAACATGACACCATACAAAATGATGCATGAGCATATGAAATGTATGGATAAGGTACACTTCATGAAGATCTAGACATAGGCAACAAAGTTCACAAAACAAAGTAGTCTAGATCTTAAACATGAACAAAAATCTAGAGCATGCAAAACACCTAAAACATGCCAAGCCTAGATTCTATTCATGTTTCTAAAGCTTGAAAACAAAGCATGTTCATTAAGCACATAATCAAGACTTTAGAACACAAAACAACAAAAAAATGCTAGAATCACAAAATGTATACAATGAATATTCTAGCAAGTATTTAGAGCAAGGATATAATGAATAATCAATTAAATCCTAATTAGCTCTAAATACAAAATCAAATGTGCTAATCTTAGATTTGTTCAATAAGAGGATCTAAGCACATGTGAGGATTATTAATCATAAAATACATCAATCAATCCACAAATAATCCTAGATATCAATCTAATCACAATACAACTCTCAAACATGTGAAAAACCTAGAATCTAAGAAACTAGTTCACATATGTCTCTAATTAGACTTTTGATTAAGATTGATTATGAAGCTATCTTTCTCTATAGCATTCATAATACATAAACATACATATAGAAGAAGAAACCCCAAGCAAATTGAAGGTTATAAAAGAAGAAATCCCAAAGATATGAACACTACCTTGGATTTTCGAGCTGGTTCGGTTTTCTGTGTGCAACCACCAGAAAAGTCAATCAAACAGCTTCCAAATCACTTGGAAGAGGTAGAGGACTCGATTACAAACGTTCTCCAACTTGAATCACTCAAATCCGACTTCGTATGAGAAAGTTATGGTGTTTGGAAGTTGGGAAAATTTGGGAGAAAAATTCTGACGGGAATTCTAATTTTTTCTTCTTGAAAACAAATGGAGGGAATGGAGGGGTTTTAAAAAGAGGAGAGAGGAGGCAATTTTTGGCCAATAAAAGAGGGCCACCTCAGCCCAGCCCCGTGGGGGGCGCGTGGGCCACACGGGGGCAGAGAGTCTCTCTGGCCGTGGGGCCCACGGCTCCATCCACGGGGTGGGCCACACGTGGCCTCTTGGCCACTTACTCCCTCGCGCGCTCCTTCGGATCTTCAGCCCATATCTTGAGCATCCGACCTCCGATTTCGAATCCATTTTCGGATTACGAACCGTGACTCCCTCACACACGATAATGACTATACAACTTTGAAAAATGGTTGAGAAATCATCTCGGAAATCATCGATGAAGTCAACACAACGTAAGAGAACGTAAAGTGGCATAGTCAACACGTTTGGACTCGAAACCTTATGAATGAGTAACCGAAACGACCGGAACTCAATAAGGCATTGAATAAGAACATGTTCAAGTCCTAAACATAAAATATGGAAACATACAAGCACAAATACACACACATATGCTAGTTTCCGGACATAGTCCTAGAAAATGCAAAACACAAAGTTTATTAACTAAATGTGAATGCATGAGCATATTTTGCCAAGTGTGTGAAAGTGAAATGTAAATGAAATAAAATCATGAAGGGACACACAAGAATGATATGTGTGAGTGTGTGCCTAGCCTTGTAAGAGATAAGAGGTCATGTATACCTTTGTAGACCGATAATGTCCGAAACTCTTAAAAGCCGGCAACTTGAACGAATAATGGTTGAGACGTCCTTCGTCTTCGAAATCCTTCATTTACTAACCACTAAACATTACAAGTAAAACACGTTTTGATATGGAATTAATGCCAACACTAATTATCAACCTAACATGTTCCTTTAAGTTTTTGTTTATTTATTAATTTTAATTAATCTATTTAACAGTAATAATATCCATAAAAAAATTGATTTTACAGATTATAATGGACCTCAATCATCAGAACCAAGAGTTGAATGCACCTCAGGTGATGGTGGTTTCACTTTTTTTCCTTTCTATTTAAATTTTAAATTTTGATTAGTATGGAACTAGGAGTAGAGTGCACACAAGTGACAGCTAGTTCTTGGATTGTCATCATCAAAACACATAGAGAGCAGAGAAAGATTATGATGGTTAGTGTAGACTATCGGATGCTAGTTTCTTGGAATCCAATGTGATTTTTTTTCTTCAAAACTACAAATATTTATTTATTGCACCATGGATGTAAAAAAATTATAATATTTATTGCACCATGGAGGCAAAAAGTTTCCATACATAGAGGAACTGATAGGTGTTACTTATGGTGAGAAGCTTATATTAACAATATATTATATATACTACAATAATATCTCCTACTTATCTTTTTCCTCATGATCACATCTATGGCTCTATGCTGCATGCAGACTACGAATAATTTAAATGGTTAAGCTAAACCAACTTAAATTGGTGACTTAATTTTTTGACTCCATCATCTTAACCACTCATGTGCTCTTAATCCAATGGTTGAGATTTGAATGCATTTACAACTCTTGAATTAAAAGAACATGGGTGGTTGAGATGTTGAAGTCAACAAATTAAGTCATAAATTCAAGTTGGTTTAGCCTAACCTAATTTTAAACTAATAGTTTTAATAGTTTTTTCTCTTAATTTAATTGAATTGTTTGGCGATTAATTGATCTTTTTCCTACTGGATAAAGAAAAAACATTGCTTAACAAATTAAATACAAACTCTAAAATTGTACTTTTAATTTTGTATCCTCATAACCATTACAAAATATTTGGGCTAATCAAATTCGTCTCTTGACGCGACTGGGACAACAAAATGAAGCTCTTATTATTCTTCAATCAATAGGTTGATTGATATATTTGGTGCAACATGTACAGTTTTTGAAAACACAATGAATAATGTGCTTAACAACAATATAAATGGAGAAGCTAAATGGGCATCTTAAGTAATGCGAAGTTTTGAATTTGTGTTCATTTTGCAATTGATGAATAGGTCATGAGAATCATTCATATGCTATGTCAAGCATTGCAATCAGAATCTCAAGACATCTTGAATGCCTTGAATTCAAGAAGAAGTACAAAAATACTTCTTTAAGAATTAAGGCAAGATGATTGAGATGACTTTTTATGCACTATATTATCATATTAGGAGACCATGAAATTGATGTGCTTGTTATGAGTTCTTGCTACAAGGAGGGTACAGGTTGTTCATGTCAACAACAAAATAATATTAAAGTCGAACATTATTGCCATTTTATATATTCAATGTTGTGATTGATTTTCAGTTGATGTAGTTAGATACTAGATTTTTAGATCAAACAATGAAACTTCTTGTTCTTAGTTCTGTTTTGGATCCTACAAATCATTTAAAGTCATTTAACATTGATGATATATACAATCTTGTTAAGAAGTTCATATTTCACTAGAAGAGAGCTTTCTGATTTGACTACATGCAGTCTTAATGTAGTTAGATACTAGATTTCTAGATCAAACAATAGAATTTCTTGCGCTTAGTTCTACTTTGGGATCCTACAAATCATTTTGAGTCATTTAACATTGATGATATATGCAGTCTTGCTAATAAGTTTTATTTTCATGATTTCACTAAAAGAGAGCTTTTTGATTTGAAGAGACAATTGCAACATTTTAAGAACGTTGTGCTCGTTCATCTAAAATTTCAGAATATGTCTTCACTTTCTGAATTATGTGGAGGTCTCATGGAAACAAGAAAGTTATATTTATTTTTCTTGATTAACAAAATGATTCGTTTAGTTTAGACTATTCTTGTTTCCACAACTAGTACTTGTTAAAACATCACTTCACAACAAGATGAATTACGACTTTCATGCAAATTGTATGATCATCTACATTGAGAGGATCTTATTGATAATGTTGATTTAGAATCCATAATTGATATTTTTATGTTTTGAAACCTTATAGTGCACCACTTCGATTATATCTTGTTGTATATGTATTGCATATATATATATATATTTTTCATATGTTTTTATGTTTTTCTTACATTTGAGGGTAAGACTCAATACGTTCCCCCAAATTAGATATCTCCTTGATGTTTTTTAATGAAAATTTTCTCGTATCACTTTGATTTGACTATTATAAAAAAAAAAAATTTGCTCAGTAGTTATTTCAAAATATCATGACTTTTAAATAAGAAAATAAACTTTAGATTAGCCCACTGTTAGGTTTTTGAGTCTTGTTGGCATAATTCCATATCAAAACAATGTTTCACTTATATTGATTAGTTGTCTTAGACTGATGATGAGTCAAGCTTTAAGAAAGATTTGGCAACTTATCAGGCAAGATGGAGTCTTCAAGAGGAATGAACTTTATTGCACATCAAATGTATATTTAGACCTCATTCCTCTTACAAGGCTTAGGCACACACACACATTGCATCCATATGTGTCCCTGCATCATTGTACTCATTTGGTATAACACATACACACACCCATATCATTGTATGCACATGCATTAGATTTAAATTGACAAATTTTATAAAATGCATGTTCTAGGACTATATCTAGGAAATGGCATACTTGTGTGTTCATGTGTTTGTTTTTTTTGTGTTTTTGTGATATCAAATTTGAATATGTTCTCATATCATTCCTTATAAAGTTTTGGTCGTTTCGGTTACTCATTCATTAGTTTTCGAGTTCCAAGTAGGAAGCTACGAAACTTTCCGTACATTTATCGTACATGGTTTTCATCTTCGTGTATCAAGCCGAATTCCTAATTTCTAGTCAAAGTTTCGTAGTCGTTCTTGTATGCGAGAGAGTCACAGTTTGTAATTCGCAAATGGATTCAAATTTGGAGTTCGGAGGCGGAGAACGGTCGAAGAACATGAAGGAGTGCAAGGGAGGAAGGCAATGATCGAAGGCCATTTTGCCACCTCACCTCGAGGAGGCACGTGGCTACGCCTATCTTGGGGGCAAAAGGTCCCCAAGGAGGCGTGTGGCCATCTTGGGGAAAAGACCCCTCTGCCTCTGAAATGGCCATGCGCCTTCTCAGGGTGATGAGGTGGAGTGTGGCCATTGGCTGCTAGAAATCCATCTCACTTCCCTCTCTTTAAATCTCTTTTCCCTCTCACTTTTTTAAAAACTTGAAGAAGACAAGTGTAGAAATTTTCTCTCAACTTTCCTATCTTCCATACACCATATCTCTCTCATTTCTCATCCAATTTAAGTGATTCAAGTTGGAGAATTTTCTTCTTGAAGTCTTCTATCATCTCCAAGAAACTTAGGAGTCAAGTGTTCAAGCATCTTGGTGTTCTACACCAAATTTCGTGACAGCTTTTAGTCACACAAGATATTTGTTAATCCTTTGATTTTCTTTGATTCTAATGCTCAAATACCTTGGGTCTTCTTCCTATTTTAGTGTATGTAACTTGAACAAATGTTGATAGATGATAGAGCTTCAATTACAAACTAGTTCTGCTTAATTAGAAACTTGAATGTGAGTTAGGTTTATTAAAACCAATGTTTTCACATGATTGTGAGTTATATTGTGCTAGTTTGTTATCTATGGCTATTTGTGCTTTGTTTGATTCTATTTTTATGATTGATAGCCTTATCATGTGCTAGGACTCATTAGTTGAACAAATCTAGGATTAGCAAATTTGATTTTATATTTAGAGCTAATTAGGATTTAACTGATTATTGTGTAAATACATGCTCTGAATATTTGCTAGAATATTCATTGATCATATCTTATGAATCTAGCATGTTTTTGTTTATTACTAAAATCTTGAATATGTGCTTAATGTATATGATAGATTCAAGTTTTAGTTGCATGAATGAATCTAAGAATTAAATGTGTTTTTAGTGTTTCACATGTTCTAGAATTTATTAATGTATAGTAACTAGATAATTTTGATTTATGATCTCACATGCTAATGTCTAGTTCCCATAGAATATATTGGTCTCATGTTCTATGTTGAGTGCTTGTTTACATTTTGCATTCATTGATCACACTAGGAAGTCCTTGTAAAAGGCATAAAGTCTTGGCTAGGACAAGTGGTTCGGATAGTCAAGCAAGAAGTCTTGGTTAGGACAAGTGGTCTGGATAACCAAGCAAAAAGTCTTGACTAGGATTAGGGAGATCCGGATAGTTAAGCAAGAAGTCATGGCTAGGATTGGGGAGATCCGGATAGCTGTGCAAGGGAGACTTTCTAGAGGCTTAAGTTGCCTAGGATAGAAAGTTGACTATGTTATTGGTAGGCACGGGAAATTGAGTAGACATAGAGTTCAATAGAGAGTGTTTCATGAGTTGATTACTCTTGATGAATTTCTAATCTATCAATGGTGTTGAGTAGACATAGAGTCCAATAGAGAGTGTTTCACACTTTTGAGGAATTTCTAATCTATCAATAGGGTTGGGTAGACATATAGTCCAATAGGGAGTGTATCATGAGTTGATCACTTTTGAGGAATTTATAATCTATCATCCAATAAATATAGTACCCGATGGTTGTGTATTCAACATGTGGATGTTTCCTCTTCGGAGGTTTTGCCACGTTAAAAATCTCTTGTGTTAATTCTTCTTATATCTACCTTTTATATGTGTATATGTGTATGATTGAATCTTGTTTCATAATCTTTATTTCTAGATATCTTTGTAAACAAGATTTTGTAACGTATGGGATGTAAGCACTCCATTTGATCAAAGTTGTAAAAATCATTTTGTTTGTACATTGAATTATTTGTATATAATCATATCATGATTAGTACTTGTGCATATTTGACATAATTGTGAATACAAGTATTCTTTGTTTTTTTAGTTTTAATATAATTCCTTCATTAGTAACTTGTAGACTTGATTGACAATGATTTATTGAAAATGCTTTTCAATTGTCTACATATGTTTTATATGGTCAAAGTGCTGTGATTCAAGCTATCTAGAGGGACAAACTCTTGTTTGTTTTCAAGGGATTGAAAAGGTATAAAAACATATTCACCCCCATCTAGGTGAACTTTAGGCAATTTAACCGCATTTGTTTATTTCACCAACCCCCAAATTTTTTCTAGCTACGCCCTTGATTGTAGGTACGGTTTACAATTGTAGATTGTCTTCATCGTAGATGCAATGGAGTTCTTCATCTAAGATACATGGAGAGCCTCTTTTTGAAAAGGTCCAAAAAGACTCTTTAAGCTTTTTAACATTTAATTTCTTTTTATTATTTTGTTTAAAGCGATCAAGAAGGATTTCCATATCTCTTCAAGCAGTTTATTTTTATTTTTATTATTTTGTTTGATGAAGATGCGTATCTTTTTACTAATTTGGGTTGATGCCAATTTAAAATTTTGTAATTATTTGAGGTTATTTTATAGTTGTTGATTGGATACATTTATAATTATAGAATTATCTTTGGTTACTTTGGGTTTAATTATTTTTATATAACAAAAGGACAGTTATACCCTTGGACTATTAAGTTGGCCGTTAGTCAATGTTTTTCAAGAGAATTTTGTGCAAATAAAGGAAAATTTGAATAATCATGCAATATCATCTAAATTTATGGACGTTTATGCAATTTACCCTTAATTTTATATTTTTAAGATGGGTGCGGATATTGACACCCATAAATATGATAAGTACACCCATGTCTTAAATTTAAAATTAAAACATTACTATAAACACTCATCTTAATGCCAATAGTACCCTTATTTACATGAATGTTTTCATTTTAATATAATTTATTTATAAACCCTCTTAAGTTATTAACACACACAATTTTCATAAATGATAAATTCTTAAGTTCATTTAACTATACATTTTGGTTTCGATAATAACCATTAATTTGAAGGAATTCATTTGGGGTTTTGATAATAATCATTAATTTGACAAAACAACACTTTTGAGGTTTCGATGATAGAAATTAATAACGCATTGCAGATTCAGGATTAGGAGTTTGACCATCCGGCATTTCTGATTCAAACATATCTTTCCTCGGAGCCATTAACAGAATTCAAATAGGGTAAATCCTGCAATAGAATTTATAAGAAAATAAACAAACAACTACCATGACATTCAAAGGATGACAAGATGAATAATGCATAATGTGCACCTTAGATTTCTGTATAGCAGGAGCGAATCTCTCGATGAAAGCAAGAACTTTTTGTGTTGTAGCTCTCACACTTTGACAATAGTTACTATGAGTCTTTTCAACTGTTCTCAACAACAATAATTCCTCGACCAACAAGGTATGCAAACTATCCAATAGTTGCTGTAAAATCATAGAAAAATTAAAATAATTAAAATAAATTTAGTCTCAAGCTTTGAAAAAGGTAAAGTACAAGGTGATATCTTACCTTTTGCTGCCAAACAAACTCAATAGTGGCATGTTGACTTTGAACATAAGCCCACTCTTTACCAATTTTCTCAGAATTGGAGTAACTTGAACATAAACTTTCATAGGCAAATGCCGACTCATGTAAGCTCTTTAAATGCTTAGCAAAATCATAGGCTACATCCTGTTGCATCTGTTGTATGACTATAAGATGGTTGAGAATAGAGACTAACCTATTAATCTACATGAAACAAGAACGAGAAACAATGATGGAAAATTAGCTTGACAAAAAGAGCAGTGACAATTGCATGACTTCAGAATATGGGATGTTACTTGAAATAGAATTAGGATTTAATTAGGGTTTTGTTTTAAATTTATTTTTATTTTAATAAAGTGATATAGTTGAAGATATAGGTGTGATTAATGGGTGTACATAGTATTTGATTTATTTTTAATTAAACTAATTTATCCTTATTGGTAAATTCCTATTAGAATATTTTTGTAATTAAAATTTTTATTAAAATATGGGCTTGCTTATCATATTTATGAGTGTCAATATTGGCACCCTTTTAAGATTGACTTTTAAATTTCAAAGTTGTGTTGACCATTATTAAACGTACAAGGTTAAATTCTCAATTATTTATTGGAAATTGTTTGGGTACTGACTAGTCAGTACCCAAGGTACTGACCCAACCAATGGGGTGTTGCCACGTGGCTTTTTTCTTTTAACTTTTTACATTTATCTCCTTACATTTTTCACAAATGGGCCACATGGCAAAACCTCATTGGTTGGTCATTACCCAAGCATAGTCCTTATTTATTTGTAGTTTCTATGTTGACCTTAAATTTGTTAGATTTATTTAAAAAAAAATTTGTGGATCAGTTTTATATAATTTTAAATTTTGAAACAAATTATGTCAAAAAAAATATATTTATGAATAAGTAGTTGGACAATGTTTCAAGTTCCATATTCACTAATTTTTTTTTTATTTTTTTTAATTGTTTTTTATGGATCAGTGCAAGGCACGTGACGAGAAGATGGACGGAAAGTGGGTTATGTCTCCATTCCGTTCATTATTGCCAATTTCTGATAGTTCAAGGGGTTTACTGCTAAAAAAAAAGTTTAAGGGGCACATTTCTACCTCGCATATAATTCAGGAGGCATTGGTGCAATTAACCCTTTATGTTATTCTATATTTACCCATTGGTACGAATTCACGTGAAGAGCATGTGATAAAAAATGGATGGAAATGAAGTTCTATTGTTATTCCGTTAGCTTCTGCCAATAATGAAAGTCTAAGGGATTTAGTGTAAAAACAAATTCAGGGGTACATTGGTACCTCGCGAATAATTCAGAGGCATCGATGCAATTAACCCTTCTAGATAAAACGTCCCCGCCAAACATAAAAATATCTATAGCTACTTGGTGTCACTCACTGTCCATTTCATCATCTCCAAATCGTGACTCTGGATGGCATGGCTTCATCGTCTTACAGTGGAGTTGTAACTTTTTATTCTTGTTCGTCTACGAAGCTCTGCAAACACACCTCCTTTTCTCTACACCCCACTTGTTCTTCTTCAACTTGTACCACTGAACAACCTAGTAACAACAACAACAACAACCAGAAATTCAGCTACAGCAGAGCCTCACCTTCTGTGAGATGGCCCCATCTCAAGCTCCACGAACTCTACCCTCCACCCCAAACCCACTTTACCCGTGTAATTGAATCCCCTCCTAGTGTCAAAAACGAGTCCTCCTTGGATGAGAATTCTGTGGAGGACGACGTGAGAGCAGTTACTGATAATGATGAGAGTCGAGAGGTTTTGGGTAAAATTAGTAGGACCCGCGTGAAGAAGATGACGAAACTGGCATTGAAGAGAGCCAAAGATTGGAGGGAGAGAGTCAAATTGTTGACTGATAAGATCTTGGGGCTGAGAGAGGACCAGTTCGTCGCGGATGTCTTGGACAAGCGAGCCGTACAGATGACCCCAACTGATTATTGCTTTGTGGTGAAGTGGGTTGGGAAGGAGAGCTGGCAACGCGCATTGGAGGTCTACGAATGGCTCAATTTGCGCCAATGGTATTCCCCAAATGCCCGTATGCTCGCTACCGTCTTGGCCATTCTTGGAAAAGCTAACCAAGAAAGCTTGGCTGTCGAGATATTCACGCGGGCTGAGGTTTCCGTTGAGAACACAGTTCAAGTCTACAATGCTATGATGGGTGTGTATGCAAGAAACGGTAGGTTTAGTAAGGTACAAGAACTGCTTGATGTAATGCGCAAGAAAGGGTGTGAGCCGGATTTGGTCAGTTTCAATACTTTGATCAATGCGCGTTTGAAGGCCGGTGCTATGGTGTCTAATTTGGGGATTGAACTTTTGAATGAGGTGAGGAGCTCGGGGCTTAGACCGGATATAATCACTTACAATACTCTTATTAGTGCTTGTTCTCGTGAATCGAATTTGGAGGAAGCTTTGAAAGTTTATAAGGACTTGGAGGACCATAAATGTCAACCTGATTTATGGACTTATAATGCTATGATTTCTGTTTATGGGAGATGTGGATTGTCTGATGAAGCAGAACAGCTTTTTAAGGAATTGGAGTCCAAAGGGTTTTTTCCTGATGCTGTCACGTATAATTCGCTGTTGTTTGCTTTTGCAAGAGAAGGGAATGTGAAGAAGGTAAAAGAGATTTCCGACGAGATGGTGAAAATGGGGTTCGGTAAAGATGAGATGACCCATAATACTATTATTCACATGTATGGGAAGAAAGGCCAGTATGAACTTGCATTGCAGCTTTACAGGGACATGAAATTGTCAGGACGAAATCCTGATGTTGTTACATATACCGTATTGATTGATTCACTTGGTAAAGTAGATAGAGTATCAGATGCTGCTAATGTTATGTCAGAGATGTTGGATGCAGGAGTTAAACCAACTTTGCGGACTTATAGTGCTTTGATTTGTGGGTATGCCAAGGCAGGGAAACGAGTTGAGGCTGAAGAGACATTTAATTCCATGCGTAGATCCGGGATTAGACCTGATCATTTAGCATATTCAGTTATGCTGGATATCTTTCTGAGGTTCAATGAGACAAAGAAGGCAGTAGTGTTGTATCGGGAAATGGTTCTCGATGGTTTTTCACCAGACCATGCTCTTTTTGAGACCATGCTTCGAGTTCTTGGGAGAGAAAAAGAAGTGGAAAATATTGGAAAAGTGGTAAGAGATATGAAAGAACTTCGTGGTATGAACCTACAAACTATTTCATCCATTCTTGTCAAGGCAGAATGCTATGACCATGCTGCTGAGGTTTTGAGATTGGCCATACATAACGGATGTGAACTTGACCGTGAGAATTTGTTATCTATATTAAGTTCATATAGTTTGTCTGGAAGGCACTCAGAAGCATTAGAATTGCTAGAATTCTTGAAAGAACATGATTCAGAATCGGATTCTCTGATAACCGAAGCTCTGATTACCGTGCTTTGCAAGGTTAACCGATTGGATGCTGCTTTGGAGGAATACATTAACACATGGAGATTTGGTTTCTTTAGTAATAGTAAAATGATGTATGAGTCCTTGATTCACAGCTGTGAAGAGAATGAACGCTTTGCTGAAGCTTCTCAGGTTTTTTCTGACATGAGATTCTATAATGTTCAATCTTCTGAATATGTTTACCGATGTATGGTGCTCATATATTGTAAGATGGGCTTCCCAGAGACAGCACATTTTATAGCTGATCAGGCAGAAAATAAAGGCATCGTATTTGGTGATTTCTCAGTTTATGTTGATATAATTGAGACATATGGGAGATTGAAGCTATGGCAGAAAGCAGAAAGCTTTGTGGGGAATCTTAAACAAAGATGTGAAACCGTTGATAGAAAGATCTGGAATGCTTTAATACAAGCTTATGCTGCAAGTGGCTGCTATGAGCGTGCTAGGGCTGTTTTAATACAATGATGAGAGATGGTCCTTCCCCAACTGTAGATTCCGTTAATGGTCTCTTGCAAGCTTTGATTGTTGACGGAAGATTGGATGAGCTTTATGTGGTGATCCAGGAGTTGCAAGATATGGATTTTAAGATAAGCAAAAGTTCCATTCTTTTGATGCTTGATGCATTGCACGAGCAGGGAACATATTTGAGGTGAAGAAAATATACAACGGAATGAAGGCTGCAGGTTATCTTCCTACCATGCATCTTTACAGAGTTATGATTGGATTATTCTGCAAAGGAAAACGGGTAACGGATGTTGAAGCAATGGTTTCAGAGATGGAAGAAGCAGGATTTAAGCCTGATCTTTCAATATGGAACTCTATGCTCAAGTTATACACTGGAATTGAGGATTATAAAAGTACAGTCCAAGTTTACCAGAAAATTCAAGAAGCTGGACTTCAACCAGATGAAGACAGCTACAATACTTTAATTATTATGTACTGCAGAGATCGTAGACCAGAAGAAGGATTGTCACTGATGCATGAAATGCGAAAGCTGGGATTGGAACCTAAATTGGACACTTACAAAAGCCTAATTTCGGCATCTGGTAAGCAGCAGCTGCTTGAACAAGCAGAGGAACTTTTCGAAGAGTTGAGATCAAAAGGGCGTAAACTTGATCGGTCTTTTTTTCACACTATGATGAAAATATATAGAGATTCTGGAAACCATTCCAAAGCCGAAAATCTATTAAGCATAATGAAAGAGGTTGGCGTAGAGCCCTCAATTGCTACAATGCACTTGCTTATGGTCTCTTATGGGAGCTCGGGGCAGCCCCATGAAGCCGATAAAGTTCTTAGTAATTTGAAAGAAACTGGTTTAAATCTCAGCACGCTACCGTATAGTTCAGTTATTGATGCTTATCTGAAAAATGGAGATTATAATATTGGAATTCAAAAGCTTATGGAGATGCAGAAAGAAGGATTGGAGCCTGACCACAGAATATGGACGTGCTTTATCAGGGCTGCAAGCTTGTCCCAGCAAACAAGTGAAGCCATTTTGCTCTTAAATGCTCTTCGAAATGCTGGATTTGATCTTCCAATCAGGTACTTATTGGTCTGCTATACAGATGTGCTTCTGTATTTCTTTCTCTTCTTAATATTCACTGTTAATGACTTCAGTTGTGATTTTTGGTTTTAGGCTTCTGACAGAAAAATCCGAGTCACTAGTCGCAGAGGTAGATCATTGTCTAGAGAAACTACAACCCGTAGAAGATAATGCAGCCTTTAACTTTGTCAATGCTTTGGTAGACCTTTCGTGGGCATTTGAACTCCGAGCCACTGCTTCATGGATTTTCCAATTGGCAATCAAGAAAAGCATTTATTGCCATGATGTCTTCAGGTATTCACACCTTCCAGCATTGATATAGAAATAAACTCTCTATCTATTGAGATTGTCCAAACCCCTCTGCTATTGCAAGTGATGCAGATACTTTCAAGTTTTCGTGTTGCAGGGTAGCTGACAAGGATTGGGGGGCTGATTTTAGAAAGTTATCAGGTGGCTCGGCTCTAGTTGGTCTTACTTTATGGCTTGATCTTATGCAGGCAAGTTCTCTTTCTAAGTTTCTTCAATTTTACTGCTATTACAAACACTTAAAGCCAGAATGGAAATTTTAAATAACTAAATCATTTGCACATTTGTATATATTTCAAAACCATTAATGGTTAATACAAATATTACTTGTTTGATCTTTCTCCACTGCCTATTGTTGTGGCTGCTTATTGTAGTTATTACTATCGACATGCTGTCGTCTTCATTTACAAGATCAAGGTTGGTGATCAATCTATAGGACTTCGAGAATTTAATAGTTTATCACTTTATTGAACTTCAAGATTCTTATTTTAGCTTATCTAATGGATATGTAACCATGACATGTATTTTGTTCCTGGGAATCATGAACTACTGAATTTTAACAGAGTTAACACAGTTGCCATGAATATCTTTTGGTACAAAGTCCGATTAAAACCTTAATATGTAGATTTCAATCATTTGCAGCTAAAGTGAAGGATAAAATTCAACATATTTTAACATCCGATGTTCAGGTACATCAACATGTAATCAAGATCTTAGTTTGAAATATATGAACAGTAGCCTTTTAAATATTAAAAATATGTTAATCCATATATACTCGTACCCAAATTCAAATAGGAAGAAAAACACAAATCAGGACAATAAGAGAAACAATTGAAGTTTCTTCTGTTGGTTGGTATGTGAATCTTACTCTCTAGTGATATATCTTATCTTTGTAGCTTATGTTTGCATGATTTCCGGTATCCTTACATCAACAATTTTTGATGGAAATTGTTATGGAGGTTTTAGTGATGAAATGCTTTAACTTAGGATTAACGTGGCAATTTATATTTTATCTTTAAGTTGTTTCCGTTATTTTGTCTGTGTAATAAAACGAGACTTTTAATTGGCAGGATGCATCTTTGGAAGGCTATCCGGAGTCTCCAAAATCAGTTGTTCTCATAACCGGGACAGCTGAATACAACAGGGTTTCTCTTAACAGTACATTGAAGGCCTGCCTTTGGGAGATGGGATCCCCCTTTCTTCCTTGTAAAACAAGGAGTGGACTCCTTGTAGCGAAAGCTCACTCCCTGCGGATGTGGTTAAAGGACTCCCCGTTTTGCTTGGACCTTGAGTTGAAAGACGCTCCATCTCTCCCTGAATTAAACTCAATGCAGCTCATTGACGGATGTTTGATAAGGCGTGGCCTCGTACCTGCATTCAAGGACATAACCCAAAGACTTGGAATAGTGAGACCGAAGAAATTTGCAAGGCTAGCTTTGCTACCAGCTGAGAAAAGGGACAAGGCTATTCAAGCTGACATCGAAGGAGGTAAAGAAAAATTAGAAAAGATGAAGAAAAATTATAAGCTTAGGAGGATGAATACGAGGAAGTTTCTAAAAGAAAATATGTTCGAAGAGACATTAGATCAAAGCCGGGAAAAAACAGATGAAAGTAATATTGTCAAATTGATTCATTCATAAACTGGATTCTTTGAGAGTAACCAAGAGGTCGTGTCTTCAGTCGCGAAATCAGTCCTACTATCATAACATTTAAAGTAGGTGTCTGTCCAACGATCTCATGTGGAGTCAAGTAGCTGGTTAATGCATTAAACCCCTCTTAATCTTCATAAAGTTTTTCTCGCTTGATTGACAAATGCTTTTCCCAATACTTATCAATGATTTTCCAACTTTTCTTATATTTCTCTCCTTGCCTATCCCTAACCACCTTTGCAACTTCCAAAAGGTCTCCGGTATAAGAAGCCGTGCAAATATTGCCTCACATGCATCGTCCAATACGCGTCAAAGAATTGGTCTTAGAGCCAGTAGAGATCAGACTAGCAAACTCAAATTGGGATCAGCCCTTTATGATCTTAGCTACATGTTGGTTAAGTTGTTGATGACTTAAAAGGCACGGACAACTTTTCTCTGGTGCTTCCGTTCATCGAAATCAGAATTGAAAACACTATGATGATCTCCAAATATGGTTTTGTGGTGGCTTCCAGCTCTCAGAGTGTTATTGCTACGTTATCTCCCCAAGTGGCAGAGGCGGAAGCAACTCTTCGTGGGTTACACTTAACTTGTGATTCAGGTTTACTCCCGGTGACCATAGAATCGGATGCAGCTATGGTGGTTAAATGGGTTAACAAGAGGAGCCATTGTGGTGAAGATATGGGTCTTGTTTTAGACAATATTATCACTATGTCCAGGTCTTTAGGTTGTTGGGGAAGTAGCTCATTTTTAGCAAAAAATGCTTTATCTAATATTGATGATAGGTTTTGGTCGGAGGAATATCCTCCTTGTGTTAGTAGTTCTGTTTTGACTGATTGCCAAGCTCTTGCTTCGTAATCTCTGGTTCCTTTATAAAACTTCTCTTGTATAAAAAAATAAAAAATAAAAAAATAAGTTCCATCTGTTATGGGTTTACTGGTTCTATATGGTTATAGTTGTTAATTATCTGTTACCGGTATTTGAAAATAATTAACCTTTTAATATATGATTAATATCTATCATGTAATATGACGAAACACATAACAATATTGATTAATCTACACGCAATTTTGTTATGGGGTTACATGTTCTATATAGTTACACTTACAAGTTTACTTCCCTGGAAAACTTAGCAGGAGATTACATGCAGCAGATTCAATGCTAATAGCCTATATAATAACATCACTTTGCACACTAGCTTCTGTACATAAACAGATAAACTCACGTAATTCAGCCTCCATCCAATTATTTATTTACTCACTTTTCGGCCTGATCTCAATCCCTTGGACAACAAGACCCCCCTTCCAGTGACCACCATGAATCCCCAAAATACTTATTGACAATTCACCCTCTTCATCACCTCCATAAAAAAATTCACCCAATTCACTTTCCAACCACCCATCTCTTCTCGTCTGCGGGAAGCGGCCATGATCATCTCCGTACTCAATATCTCCTTGGTCCGAAGGAAAATAAACAGTTCGTTTTTGGCCATCACTCCCAGTAAGTCCAACAGTGACTTCTACTCGATGGTCCCAGCTACTATCAAATCCGAAAAATATTGGGTTCGCTTGAACACAAGGTAAGCTACGTAAGTTGTCACAGGGGACATAAGTGAAGTATTAATTGTGCCATTAATTTCAAACCAGCACACACGATTAAGCTCGGCCACAATCGGGAACCTGTTTTTATGGGCGTAGGCAATCAACAAGTAGGAAAATATACATGAACAATGCGGAGGACAAGCATTAGAGAGAAAAAAAATACCTGCCCTCGGGTAAAGAAATCCAGGTCCAATATAGAGGATTATCAACCCAAATAATGCTGAGTTCCCTGGCCGATATCATATAACATTTCTTCCCTGTTGGCTTGTCCAACCAAAAGCTCTGTTCAATTTGTCAATTCAACAAACACATTCATCAAAATCTCCAGTTTTCACTACAAAGCAATACCACCGGGCCATTTATAAATTCTCTCAATTCGAAAACAATAAAAAGGGTTGTTTGTCATCAAAAAATTTCTCAGGAAACAAACAACACTCGATCGATCAAAACAAAAACTAACAGATCAATTTCTAAACAAATTTTAGCAAACTTAATGGATCGATCATCTACAGATTTCGGATCCAAATATCAATCTGATAACATACAAAACATAGATCCATAAAATTTCTTCCAAACCAAACACCAAAAACTGAACAGAGATTCAAGATGATTTGGTGAAATTACCAATTTGCCCTCGTTTATGAGGACAGGGTTGTGACAGGCGCGGAGGTAGAGCTCCTTCTTCGACAACGACGGCCGAGGAGAAGAAGCGTATTCGGAGGCAGAAAGCGGTCCCAAACGACGTCGGAATCTGCGGTGGATTTGAAGGTGGTTGAGAGAAGCCAAGCGGCAGGCATCGCGAGGGCTGGTGAAGAAGATCACATCCGCTATGCGACTCTCCGGTAACGATAATATCCCAGCCATCCTAGCTCACCAAATTAGCAGAAAATGGGTCTGTTTTTGATGATGGATTTGAGATCTTTAGGTTTCTTTTATAGACTGATTACAGGGGAGTGATAGATTCAACGAATGCTTAACTCTTAAGTCTTCAAAGTTGAAAACAAAGTCAATATGTGACTCTCTGAGTTTTTTCTCTGTAGATAGTGTTAAGAATGTTGTGTACTTTTAATTGATTATGGATACTGCTCAAGTAGAGAAACTGTGTGCTTATTTGATTATCTGAACACATTAGTCCGGTTAGACATGCAAAAAACGAAGAAAGGATTGAGAATTTTGAGTCTTGGATCTGAAAAAGCAGAGTTCACAGGTTGCAAAAAAAAAATTAAAAAATGGGATTTTGTTGAAGTGTGAATAAAAGAAAATTTCAGTGTGAAATTCATTTCGTCCCTCTAGTTTGACCTAATAGCCAAATTGGTCCAGATTTCAGTATTAGTTAATATGTCCCTCTAATTTCTAAAAATCTGTATTTAGTTTCTACCATCCATTCTAAAAGTCGGGGTACTAATTTGGCTATTAGGTCAAACTAGGGGACTAGTTAAGTGTAAATCGATTTGATTAAATAAAGGGTACGGATATTGACACCTATAAAATGATAAGCGCACTCATATTTATAAGTACACCCATGTCTAAAATTTAAAATGAAAACATTACTAGAAACACCCATCTTAATACCAATAGTACCCTTATTTAAATGAATGTTTTCATTTTAATACAATTTATTATAAAACCCTCATAAGTTATTAACACACCCAATTTTACAAATGATAAATTTTTAAGTTCTCCAGACTCGAAAACACAGTCTCGGAAATTCTTAAATTCTTAAATTTTGAGAATTCAAATGATAATGGAAGATTCTTGTTCCATTATCATAAGATTGAAAATATCTTAATGCATGCATAAATCATCTCCTTTCGCTTCTTCAAATATCTTAATGCACGCATAAATCAAAACCATAAAATCTCACCTTTTTGCTTCCTCCAAATGCACAAACTATGCCCAAAAAATAATGAAAAACAAAATCCGAAGAACCCAACACAACCCCACAAGATAATATGTAGGGAAAAATACCAGTAGTACACGCAGTGGAAGCGAGACTAAAAATTGATTTAGTAACTTTTAAAATTTTTCCTTTTTATGAACCTTAAACCCTTTAATCAATTAAACTATATATTTCTAACAAAAGAATACCTTTTGTCGCGTGATCCGATTGACTTACGTCGATGGTAATGATCTTCAATCCTAGCACGAACGTGGATCACCTAGGAGCGTGGTCTCCCTTTTCTTTGAATTGCAAACCTGTGAATGGACAAACAAACTTTTCTTTTCTTTGTTAGTCACAAAAACAATCAAAAGAAGACTAAAATTATTCCAGTCACTTTTGAGTTCTCAATCTAATGATCGAAACTCGCGTGAACCTAAATCGATGTTGTACACACAAGCTTATTGATGAACAGCAAATAGTGTACCATCAAAAATTTTATTCACTCTTTTATGTTTTTAGTCGAAATCAACACACACTAATCACTAGAGTTGGATTCTATTTTTTTTAAGCAAAAGAAAAACTCTCAAGCCTTACAAGTAGGGTTAGCCAAATTCAACCTATATAATATCTATATATATTAATATATATAGTGCACCGAATACTGCACTTTGCACAACTAATATATAAGTTATAATAAGTGCATCAATTCTGCACCCTCACGAAACAAAATAATAATATAAACCAATATATTATGTGTTGCGGAATCAATACAGCATGCATTTTATACATATCTATATTCGGCCTAATACTGCATGCATTATATATATATATATATTCGGCCTTATATATTTAATATATATTTATATGTGGCCAAAATCATCTACCATGTAGGATTTGTTTTTTGACTTAAATCCTAACCCTAGGTAGATTTCCTTAGAATTCTAAACCCTAATCCAACTCTTTAGTGTATTTGTGACTATCTCAAAGACTTCCTTATTTGATTAAATAAATAAACCTTATTATTTATTTTCTTACCAAATAAGTCTTTTACTTTTAGTAACTACTACCATAGTATAACTCTAAGAAACATATTTCCTGATCAGAAAATATTTGTTTCTTAATTAAACAGTTAATTAATAAATTAATTAATTCTTATTTAATTAAAACAATGAAAAACAATATATATTAGGTTAAAAACCACTTTGCCGCCCCACTTAAAATAAATGGGCCAAATATTATTTTCTTATTTCATTTAATCCATTAGACTTTAAATAAAAGCCCACATGTGAACCAAACCCATTCTTACTAAAAGAAACAAGCCCACATGCCTTTCATTATTATTAATTAATTGAGCAGCCCATTACATAAATAATGTGCAAATTATATTCTTATATATTAAATGCAATTCTAGATGGACCCTTAAATTGGTCCAGTAGAATATATCAAGTGATCCATGCAAGTCCGTGTGGATTGGGGATCTTTGGGGCTATCTAAATTTAAGCTTCAATAGACATAACCTAATCACAATCAACAAATGATTCACTTAGGTCCGATCCATTAATTTTAACTCATTCCACTAAAGAGCTAAAATTGAACTCTTAAATAAAGATAGAAAAGGAAGATGTTCCTCATTCATACCCTAGACAATCATATTGGAGATAGTGTATCCTCATGTAATATCAGTAATCGCCAAGAGTTCATAGACCGCCTATAACTCTCCAAGTTACCATATTTACTCATATGACCACGTTTTGAACTTGGATATTTGACTTGTCCAGAAGCCATGTTTTCAATAGACACTATCGAAAACTCAACGTTGAGATTTAATATCCAATTACCTCAAAACATCCATATGATGATATTATACTCTCATTTATAAATGGAGCCACGATGTCCATATCTATAAATGAAGTCCTCTATCGATTAACAAATGAATATCACCAAACTATCGAGGATAGACTATGCGATATAATCGTACTCATTGATAACTCAAATGTTATCACTTGCAACCATAAGTCCATCATTTATCTCAAGATTAAGATAGACTCTCCGATTGTCCTGATAATGAAAAGACTATTATCTATTGACAGTTCTAGATAAAGCTTTTCATTGTGATCCAGTTCAATGCACCCAGTGCACTAGATCCTTTTGCTCGAAGACACTTCGATGATTTTAGACTCATCATATCTCATTTGATCCCACTCAAATGCTAGCAAAAGAATTCTACAACTTTAACAAGATAAAGGTGCCCAACCTTTAACTTAAGTTGTGAACATTATTCAAGACTAACTAAAGAATTGTGTCTACCACATACATATCCAGATGTACGAATAATTCTTCTTTTCTCACAGTCTTTAGACCTTATGATTATTTACTTTGACAATTATAATATTAAACTATAAATGCTATATGATTGTTAAACCAGAAATCACTTTATTAATATGAAAAAAGATTGTTAATTACAATATTACACTCTTGCTATTGAGCATAATCCTAACAAAATAGTCACTCCATAAAATTGAAGCAATCGGGCTATGAAGGACCAAATGATCAATAACTTTGAAGAATTTTGCACATCACACAACAATAAGGGAAAATACATACATTAGAATTTTCCTTTCGAATCAATTGAGAAGTCAAACTTCCATATGTATCAAGCCTTTGAAGTTATTAAATTATCAGAAAGAAAAGCATATAGAAAAAGGATCCTCTTCATACTACGTGCGTTTGTAAATTTTTTTCTAGGTACATATTTTTTGCTAACAAGGTAGAAATTCAAACATCACCAAGCACACTTGCTTATTTGTTCTAGTGGGACCTAAAAGTAACCAAGTAAGTATTTTTGTTAAATTATTAGTCTTTAATCTGGATTTAACATCTAGCTTTTTGTCGATTTGGATTTGATTTTGTTGATGACTGTAATTGTTGTGTACCAACAGTTAATGGAAAATTTCGGGGGTGACGTTCTTGCTTGGAGTGATCTTTGATTGAGGTTGTGGTGGTTGAGGTGGCTGGTTTGTGTGTGTTTTTTGTTTTTCTGTATGGGGTTTCTTTTTTCTGGGTTGTTGGTTGTTGGTTGTTTTCTGGTGCTGTGCGCTTGATTACGGCTAGTCCCCTGTTTTTGCTGTTGGCTACAGGTCCTCTACTTGTTCTGTTGTGCGGTTCCTGTTGGGCTTTGTCCCCTTTATTTATTGCTTCTGCCTTAAAAAAAAAAAAACAGTTAATGGAAAATTTAAATCTTAGTGACCTTGTTGGACAGGCATTATCATAATGGAAGAGTCCTCTGAAAATTCTTGTTCCATTACTTTGTTATATGATAATGGAAGATTTTGGCTCCATTAGGCTTCTGATCTTCTTGTTCTTTTATAAAAAAAAAATAGAATTAAAGTTGAATTAGGGTTTGGTTTTTTATAGTTAAAGATATGGGTGTAATTAATGGGTGTCAATAGTATTTTGTTATTTTAATTAAACTAATTTGTCTTTATTGGTAAATTCCTATTGGGATATTTTTGTAATTAAATTTTTTATTAAAATATGGGTGTGCTTATCATTTATGGGTGTCAATATCGGCTCCCTTAAAAAAATGTACATGATTTTCAAAACAAAAATAATAAAAGGTACACGGTTTTGAATAAAAATAATATAAGGTACACCCATATTACATACAGGCCCTGTTTGGCACACCGGATTGGACTGGGATTGGACTATTTTAGTCCCAGTCCGGTGTTTGGCTTTGTTTTGGAAATGGGATTATTAATCCCAACAGCAAATTTAATCCCATGATTGTGGGACTAAATAACCCACCACCCACCCCAACTTTAGTTGTCCTGGGATTATTTTCACCAAACCACGCCAACCCATTTCATCACTGGTTTCTCATCATCATTCAACCAAACCTAGATCTTCAAGACCGCCGCCACCGCCACCACCACCCCAGCACCATCGCCACCACCACCACCACTAAAATTTTAAACAAAAAAATATACAAAAAAAATTGGACCAGACCACCCGATCTTCACAAAACCCTTCTTCATCAATTCTACACTCCAAAACTAAGCACATATTATCAATTAAAACAATATCTAATGCACAAACCCAGATTCTTCATATTCTTTCAATCCCCAACAGAAATTGAATTCCAAAACACGAATTAGACAAAATAATCCCAATCAAAAAACAGTTTGCACATCTATTCAAAAAAGAAAAGAAAAAGAAATTTAAAAAAAAAAAAAAAACAAAGAACGGAGCAGAACGTGGAATAGACCACGAGTATTACCGGAGATGACGCATCCTACCAGACCACCACAAAAATCAGTCCCATGGCGGCGTGTTTGATTACCATGAAAATGATAGAAAATGAAAGAAAATAAGAGAGAGTGAAAACGAAGTATAGAAGAGAGGAGAGAAAGAGATGGAGAGAAGAGAGGAGTGAAACGAAGTAGAGAATAGAGAGTGAAGAAAGTGAGTCAATGGAGGAGAGAGTGAGTCTGGAGGAGAGAGGAGGAGAGGGAGAGTTAATGGAGGAGGGAGGATGAGAGTTAATAATTTTCTTTAAAAATTATTATTAAAAATTATTATATTTAATACAATCTCATATTTCACCAAACAAAACTCGGTATTAATTTAGTCCAGTCCCATGTTTCTCCAAACACAGTATAGTATTAATTTAGTCCAATCCTGTCCAATCCAATCCCACCTAATCCCAGTCCCATCTTAATCCAATCCAATCCCATGAAATAGTCCAATCCAATCCCGCGTACCAAACGGTGCCATAAAGTCATCGGACTATGAAAAAGAAAGGAAGGTATGTTTGTTGCTTGGGATTGGATTGTTTTTAATCCAATCCCATGTTTGTTGAGTCCAAACAACATGGGACTATTTAATCTCACATTTAATTTTATCCTGTTAGAAGAGGATAAAATAATCCTCTCCAACTCAATGGGATTAATATTTATCCCATCATTGCTCTTTCTTCTCACTTTCAACGACTTCATCTCTGCACAATTTTGCAATAGAAAAGCTAGCATTTGAGAAGGTAAATGAAGACCCTTTAGCGCAAGTGAATCGAGTGAAGAAATGGCATGTGAAAGATAGCCCTGAGAGACAAGACTGAGTAGAGATTCAATGAGGCAAATCTCTGCGGTTTCTAGTGGTTTTCTTTCGAAGTGGTGGGAGATTAAAGGGCATTGGTGGCTCCGGCGAGCTTCGCCGTTTCGACTGGAGAGCGAAATGACTGTGAGTGTGACTGTGCGGTTGGTCTGTTCTGGTGAGTGTGTGTGTGTTTGATCGAGAGAGAGAGAGAGAGAGAGGGAGGACAACCTTTTGGTTTGGGCTTTTTGGGTTCTCCGGACTTTGAACAATATTACTATGTTTTTATCCAATCCCTTTGCATACCGAACAAAAGATAGGATTGTCTTTAGCTATATTCAAAGTTGCACCAAACACATGAAACATTGTAATTAATCCAATACAATCCCTTAAAAAAATCCAATCATATCCCGCACACTAAACGCACCCAAATTGTATTATTTATTTTAAATTAAACGGGTTCACGGGTTCAGATGAGGATTTTTTGTCCAAACCCATGTGTATTAAAAATTTAAAAATTGAGAGAATAAAAATAAATTGAGATATGAATCTCCATTCTAATGGAGATCTAGATGACTAGGTGAGGATCTCTATCGACAATAGAGATCCATAAAAGGGTCTTCACAGATGATGATCATTCAAGAGAGCCTAGCCTCGCTGAACCTCCACTTTTAATTGTTTTAATTTTATTTTTCATAAATGGATCTTTGTCGCCCATCTTAAAAATGGACATTGGACAATATTATTATTAATTATAATATATATATATATATATATATATCGAGGAGATGCTCACATATATATCCATTTTGGTAACGTGTATGCATGTCTTCTCCATTGATTTTGTTTCACTATTAAACATCATTTGATTTTTATTTTATAAATTTATTTTATTCATAATACATTTTATATTTTATAAGAAGTTAATTTTATCATTATTAGTATATTATTTTTATTCGGGTATACTATAAAGATACTGATTAAATATTAATTACTTGAAACATTTATTCTACATAAAATTTTACACTAATAATAGGTTGAAAAGTTCCAAAGATTGGATCAAGCTGAGTTGGCACTTCTTTGTGTTGTTCTTTGGAAGATTTGGTTCCAAAGGAATCAAAAGGTGAGAGGGCAATCTTATGGGGCTGCGGTTGATGTTGTGGGCTAGTGTAGGAGTTTTATTACGGAATTTCATGATGGAAATTTCCTGTCTGTGCAACCAAATTTTCGGATTAGGGAGGGGGCGGTAGTATGGAAGGCTCCTGATTCGGGATGGTACAAGATAAACACCGATGCCGCCATAAATAAACTAGGTAAGACGATTGGTTTTTATATTGTGATTTGGGATGCTACAGGCTTTGTGGTGGCTTCCAGCTCTCAGAGTGTTATTGCTACGTTGTCTCCCCAAGTGGCAGAGGCGGAAGCAGTTCTTCGTGGGTTACACTTAGCTCATGATTCGGGTTTACTCCCGGTGACCATAGAATCGGATGCAGCTATGGTGGTTAAATGGATTAACCAGAGGAGCCATTGTGGTGCAGATGTAGGTCTTGTTTTAGATGATATTATCGCTATGTCCAGGTCTTTAGGTTGTGGGCCTATCAGCTTTGTGCCATGGAAGGCAAACCAAGTAGCTCATTTTTTATTGCTAAAAAAATGCTTTATCTAATATTGATGATAGGTTTTAGTCGGAGGAATATCCTCCTTGTGTTGGTAGTTTTGTTTTGACTAATTGCCAAGCTCTTGCTTCGTAATCTCTGGTTCCTTTATAAAACTTCTCTTGTATAAAAAAAAAAAAAAAAGAAAAAAAAAAGGTTCCATCTGTTATGGGTTTACTGGCTCTATATAGTTATAGTTGTTAATTATCTGTTACCGGTATTTGACAATAAATAACCTTTTAATATATGATTAATATCTATCATGTAATATAGAAAATGATGAAACACATAACAATATTGATTAATCGACAAGCAATTTTGTTATGGGGTTACATGTTTATATAGTTACACTTACAAGGTTACTTCCCTTGAAACTTAGTAGGAAATTACATGCCGCAGATAAATGCTAATATAATAACTTCGATAATAACATCAATTTGCACACTAGCTTCTACACATAAACAGATAAACTCAACGTAATTCAGCCTCCATCCAGTTATTTATTTACTCACTTTTCGTCCTGATCTCAATCCCTTGGACAACAAGGCCCCCCTTCCAGTGACCACCATGAATCCCCAAAATACTTATGACAATTCACCCTCTTCATCACCTCCATAAAAAAATTCACCCAATTCACTTTCCAACCACCCATCTCCTCTCGTCTGCGGGAACCGGCCATGATCGTCTCCGTACACAATATCTCCTTGGTCCGAATGAAAATAAACAGTTCGTTTTTGGCCATCACTCCCAGTATGTCCAACAGTGACTTCTACTCGATGGTCCCAGCTACTATCAAATCCGAAAAAATATTGGGTTCGCTTGAACACAAGGTAGGCTACGTAAGTTGTCACAGGGGACATAAGTGAAGTATTAATTGTGCCACTAATTTCAAACCAGCACACGATTAAGCTCGGCCACAATCGGGAACCTGTTTTTATGGGCGTAGGCAATCAACAAGTAGGAAAAATATACATGAACAATGCAGAGGACAAGCATTAGAGAGAAAAAAAATACCTGGCCTCGGGTAAAGAAATCCAGGTCCAATATAGAGGATTATCAACCCAAATAATGCTGAGTTCCCTGGCCGATATCATATACATTTCTTCCCTGTTGGCTTGTCCAACCAAAAGCTCTGTTCAATTTTGTCAATTCAACAAACACAAATTCATCAAAAATCTCCAGTTTTCACTACAAAGCAAATACCACCGGGCCATTTATAAAATCTCTCAAATCGAAAACAATAAAAAGGGTTGTTTGTCATCAAAAAATTTCTCAGAAAAAAAACTACTCTCGATGGATCACAACATAAAACTAACAGATCAATTTCTAAACAAATTTTAGCAAACTTAATGGACAGATCATCTACAGATTTCGGATCAAAATATCAATCTGATAACATACAAAACATAGATCCATAAAATTTCTTCCAAACCAAACACCAAAACTGAGCAGAGTTTCAAGATGATTTGGTGAAATTACCAATTTGCCCTCGTTTATGAGGACAGGGTTGTGACAGGCGCGGAGGTAGAGCTTCTTCTTCGACAATGACGGCCGAGGAGAAGAGCGTAGTCTGGAGGCAGAAAGCGGTCCCAAACGACATCGGAATCGGCGGTAGATTTGAAGGTGGTTGAGACGGGCTGATGAAGAAGATCACATCCGCTATGCAACCCTCCGGTAACGATAATATCCCAGCCATCCTAGCTCATCAAATTAGCAGAAATTGGGTCTGTTTTTGATGATGGATTTGAGATCTTTTGGTTTCTTTTGTAGAGTGATTACAGGGGAGTGATAGATTCGACGAATGCTTAACTCTTAAGTCTTCAAAGCTGAAAACAAAGTCTTCAAAGCTTAACTCATCTCCTGATGGATTTTGTTGTAGTGTGAATAGAAGAAAAGTTAAGTGTAAAACGATTTGATTAAATAAAATGTACATGTTTTTCAAAACAAAAATAATAAAAGGTACACGGTTTTCAATAAAAATAATAAAAGGTACACCCTATTACATGCAAAGTCACCGGACTATGAAAAGCAAAGTTAAGTGTATGATGCATGTTGAGAAATATCTCACATGTAGTGAGAGTTGTATTCCAAATCATACTTATTACAATTGATATCACGAGTCTCCTATATGCCATATTTGGTTAGATGTAATGAAATGGAAAGAAAGTCATTCCATTCATTTTGTTTATTAAAATGCAATGGAATGGTGATTCCATTGGAATGGGGATTCCACCATTTTGGTTGAATGGGCATTCCATCCAAAAACCAATGGAATGCCCTTCCATTCCAAACTAAAATTTATATTCCATAAATACCCTCATATGCCCCAACTCCATTCCAAAAATACCCTCATTTCAAAAATAATTATTATTATATATTATATTAATGATATATAAATATATTTTATATATATGTACTATATATTATATTATTATATATATATATTATTATATAACGATATATAAATATAATAAATATATATTATATATTATACTATTATGTTTATATTATTATATATATTACTATATTATATATATAATATATATATATTGTATAATATATTATATATTATATTATATTATATTATATAAATATATTATTATATATATGTTAACCGAAAATTGTCACTTGGGGTTATTTTCCAATTAACAACTTTAGTGACTGAAATCGGGGTAGATCTCAGTCGGGAGATATCAAGTAATTTGATACCTATAGATTCTTAGTAAAACAAGTTAAAACGATGATGATTGTGAGACAAAAATAACATAGCAATGATATCACACATAACTCATTTTTTGATAGTCAACACATTATTAAAGTACAATGGAGATTTTAGATGGCTATGGTGATGGGGTTAAAACTCAATTAGCGATGGCGATGGAGCTTTCGTGCATGTCAATAAGTGGAAAAAAACTGTAGGGTTAAGGACTGAAAATTACGGGTCCCTTTCCTGTGTGATAACATGATGTATATATACGTCCCAATGCTTGCTCAGCACTCCTCTAAATTCGGTCCAGTGACCTAGAGATTTTCGAGACGTTCCATGGCGATTGGCGAGAAGATCGTCTGATTGATTCTAGGAATCAAATGATCTCTTATTTGGCAGAATTTGATAGAGTTGAATTTGCTTTCAAATAGAACTCTTGAGTGGCGGGAATGAGTCGATCTCCTTACTGTTAAAACGACGACGTCTTTTTGTCCTTCTTTGTAGCTTGATTTTGGCATATTTGATCTTAACTTGATATTTGGTAGTTTGTTAATCTGATACTTACTACTTGGTTGGCTAGCTCTAAGCGGGATCGGGGTACATAGGCGTCTTTCCTCTTACTAGATCATGGTACAAGATTATCGGGGTATCGGGATACCAGGTTAACGTGGTAGTGGGGTACTAGGATTCTGTAGTAATGGAGCCCTTAGGAACTTGGCTTCTGTATTTCCTGGTACCTTGAAGTCTAAGAGCCCTTGATTTTGATCTGGATTGGTAGAAGGTGTACCCGACCAATTTAGTGGCGGGGTACCGGGATGTTCTTCTATGATATCTTTTTGCTTCTATTATTCTATAGGGTGGATGAACAATTCTTCTTTGAACCCCTGCCATTTTTGGCAGTTAACAATATATAATATAATATAATATATTATATATTATATTAAATAATATATTATATTATATATATATATTATATTATATTATAGGGACAATCTATAACACTGGTGTTTCTATACACCTTTAAAAAAAAATCCAGCTCATCAAATCTTGACCCTTGATTTGTCCAACTTTCACATCTAATGGTTATGTTTTAAAGTTGTTGTGATTCTCTATGCATCCTAATATTACCTTCTTAGCTGGTCACAAAACCTAATGACTGTTTGTTCTTCACAAAGCCTAATAGTTACCGTTTTAATTTTCCTCCTTCCCAACACAATTTTCTTCTCCTTTCCAAATCCAACTCTTTTTATTTAAACGTACAAAAAGACTTCTTCTCCTTTGCAAATCCAACTCTTCTCCTTCCCAACGCTATCTTCTTAACTTTTCTGGTTCTTAACTTTTCTTGTTTACCAGCTCAAAAATTGTTGTGAACTTTTATTTGTTACCAGCTCAAACACTTTAGTCGATTTTTTTCCAAACATCCACTTCAATTGATCATTCGTCTTTCTGATTGGTGTTTCGTTATGGTGTTCAGACTCATCCATTTGCGTTCGTATTAAAATCTCGTCTACAACCTATTCTTTTATGCTTCATCAAGTTTGATCTCACAAGTAAACATCCACTTCAATTGATCATTCGTCTTGCTCATTGGTGTTTCGGTCTGGTGGTCTAACTTGTCTATTTGCGTTCATATTGAAATCTCGTCTCCAACCTATTCTTTTTTGCTTCATCAAGTTTGATCTCACAGGTATGTCTCATCCATGGCTTTTTTCGGTTAGCTTCGAATTCAATATGAATTAGCTTATTGTTTGAATCGTTCTTTTTGTCTCATGTTTTCAATACATCAATGGTTTTTTCAGTAAGCTTTGAATTCAATATGAAATTACTTATTGTTTGAATCTTTCTTTTTATCTCATCTCTACAATACATCCATACGGTTGTTTTGATTAGTTTCGAAATCAATATGAAGTTAATTAGTGTTCGAATTCATAGAATCAATAATGTTTTCCTGTATGTAATTGTTTATGTATCTTATCTTTATAGTGATATTTCTATAATTTTTAATCTAAATTATTCATGTTCAAAATCTCGGTGATTCCTTACCTCAATAATGTTTTCTATATTCTGTTCATAATTTCTATGCTGAATGATTCATGTTCAAATGTCAGTGTTTCCTCGCATCAATATTATTTTCTGTTTGCTATTACTTTCATTATCCTTCGATCAACACATTTTTTTGGCGTTTAAAATTTTACTTATACTTCGATCATCCTGTTTTGACTTTGTATAGTAATGGATGGGAGTGGATCGCAAAGTGAGCCTGACAACAAGGAAGGATTGTTTTTCACACCAAATAATATGTGTTCTACTGAGGTGAATTATGTGCAATTTTCGTCATGGGAAGGCAGTGGCAATCAAGATGTTGATATCAATCGTATCAAAAATATGAAATTTGATTATGTGGATGATGCAAGGTCGTTTTATCTTGGTTATGCTAGGGGTAATGGGTTTGGTATAAGAGCGACAAACTTGGACCATGACCGTGAAGGTAGAGTATTAAGGAGAAAGTGGGTTTGTGATCGGCAGGGATCAAGAAGGGAGAAGTATTTGACCAATAAAAATAGGAAACGCAAGCCAAGGTTGCAGACAAGACAAAATTGCAAAGCTTGTTTCTCAATTGGCCTAGATAGTGATACGTTAAAGTACAGCATAAGGGTATTCATGGATGATCATTCACACAAACTAGCAACTTTTCGTGAGGTTTCATCCCATCAATCTCACAGAAACTTAGATGAAGGTGACTATGCCCAAATTGACGCCATGGGCAAAAACTTCATAAGAGGTTGTCAAACATTTGAGTACATGGTTGACCAAAAAGGAGGATACTCCAAAATTGGATTCACTCAGAAGGACATGTATAACAAGATTGCTAAGATGAGACGATCAAAAGCTTTTGAAAGCGATTCACAAGCAGCAATTTCGTATCTCGAGTCAAAGGCATTTACTAAACCAAACTTTTACTGTAGGTTCAACACAGATGATGATGATAGGCTTGCTAATTTATTTTGGAGGGACTACCATTCTCTATTCGAGTATAAGTGCTTCAGAGATGTTCTTGTTTTTGATACCACTTACAAGACAAATGCCTATGGCAAGCCTTTGGTTTTATTTGTTGGTGCAAACAACCATATTGCAACTTGTGTATTTGGTGCTGCACTTTTGTTAGACGAGACGTTTACTTCATACAAATGGGCCCTTACTAAACTTATGGATTCAATGGGTAGCAAGCATCCCTTTTCTATAATGATGGATGGAGACAAAGCAATGCGACAGGCAATCGATGAGGTATTTCCAAACTGTCAGCATAGGGTATGTGGATGGCATGTAGCAAGAAACACATGTGCTCACATTAACGACCCTAAGAAGTCATCGGCATTTAGATCCTTCATCTTTGACCATATAGACGAGGACAAATTTGATGAATGTTGGAATGAAATGATAAAACAACAAGGTCTGGAAGACAACGTTTGGGTTAATATGATGTACGAAAAGAGGCATAGATGGGCAGAAACATATTTCAAGGGCCATTTTTTGCCGGAATGCATAGCACTCAAAAATCAAAGTCAATGAATAATTACATGAAAGAATGTTTGCAACCGTGAGAAATTGTTCGACTTATTCCCTCAAATCGATAGGGCACTCATGAGGTTAAGAAACAATTTCTTTACTGATGAATATGCTTCAAACACTAACAGTCCAGTTATCTTAAGCCACATGAAGTCGCTGGAGAAGCAAGCATTTTCCATCTACACTTATCGTATCTACTGTGACATTACTAAAGAGATCAACGATTCAATAAAGTATTCACACTTTGCACCATGGAATGAGGAGAATGAAGTCGAATACTTTTTCACTGAATATGATTCTCCATATAAAAAAACTGTGAGTGTTTTTTACTATAGGGACAGAATTGATTTTCAACAAATCGTTGAGGATGGTGATTGGGATTCATCAAAGCACAATCTGCCAGTACTTTTGTGTGAATGCAAGTTGTTATAAAATAAAGAAATTCCCTGTTGTCATATGTTTTATGTTATGAAAGTGGAGAACATTACAAAGATTTCAGAGTCCCTGATATTTAAGAGGTGGACGAAGTCAACTGCAGATGACGTTCATATCCATCTCCAACCTGACGATGATTGTTTGAAGAGTGTTGATATTGCCCGGTTCGCTTCATTGAATGCAGAGTGCAACTATATCTGTCATCGTGGGAGCTAAACCGAAGAAGGTTTCAATTTGATTAAAAGGGAACTCAATATTTTGAGAAATACTGTGCAAGGGTTGGATGATGAGTTCCGAAATAATTGCAACAAAATAGTGATGATTCTAGTTTAAAGAGCCAAATTTTAAAATCCACATGTTGTGAAGACCAAAGGTAGACCCACTGGTCCGACTGCACCTACTACACCAGCAGGCAAGCCTCAGAAGCGTAAAAGACCAAATCAGTGCCGTATATGCCACATTTCTGGGCATGACTGGCGTAATTGTCCAAAAAATAATCAGACAGTTAGTTACTTTTATTAGTGTTTTGGGTTGATGATGCATTTGGATTTTTCATTTATCTTGTTTGATATATGTATTTGGTTGTCACTGGGTTGTTATTTAATTCTCATGAATGTTAGTTACTTTCGTTATTGTTTGTTGTGTTGATAATTCTCTTTGGGTTGTTTGTTATATGATTTCAATTGACATGTACTTTATTTGTTTTATGGAGTTTGAACTAGACCAAGAAGGACACATAATTTTCTATATACTAATTATGTGTCCATGTGGTCTAGATGACTTCCATTGAAATTTAACTAGGCCACAGCAAGCCATGTGATTTGCATATTTTGTACTGGGCCACAACTAATATGTTTAAAGAGGTTCATAAATGTAAAAGTTTTAGATTACGTTTAGAGAACGGCGATCGAATTAAATAATTACTTTCTAAAGCCCAACAAATGCTTCAAAGACGGCCTAGAAGTTTTTAATGATTAATGATTATAAAAGTTGACATATACGTAGTTAACCAAAATTATCCTCCAACTAAAAACCTGGACTTACCTTACCTCTGATTGCAATTAATAAGGTACAACATAAATAACATAATATGAAGAACACAGTACTATAAATCTATAGAAATAATGCGATCACATAAAATAAAATGAAATTATAGGAACCATAGTAATTTTACGTTACGGAGGATATAACATTTGATATTATTCGATTACTCCACATTACACATTGTATGGGAATTTACACAGCAGCCAAAGAACGGCAATCGAAGACAAAAATATAAAAGCCCTAGTTTTTTGAATGGTTGCCCTCTTTTAGCCAAATCAAACTCCAACACCCGAACACGATTTGATAAGCCCATATTTTCTCTTTCGTAGAACCGATGAAGTCATTCCGACCTATGAAATTCCCGTTGTAACTTCTGCAATTCTTCATTCAGTGAGATATCAGCTGGGATAATTGTAACTGGTACTTCAGGACCCAACCATTAGAAGTAATTGTATCCACCAAATTTTTTTTGTAGTTTAACACCAGAAATGTAAGCTCTATTAATTCATATATCAATCTATTTAAGTATAAATTAAAATAGTCACTTATAGTTCACTAACCTTTCCTTTGGAACACCCTTCGAATAGTCTTTAATAGTTCCAAGGTGTTATGGCAAGATATTCTCTCAATGGTAGCCCACATTTGCATTTTCCCTCCCCATACCCACGTACGTTTGAAGAAGAGGAAGATGACATTAACAAAACCTTTTATTGTGCAAGTAAGAGAACATGAATAAAACCTTCCCTAAGAAAACAAACAATCTACAACTACTACTATTTTTCAATAAAAAAAGCTATCTAAATATCCATATTTATCTAATTTTCAAAAATAACAATCTAAAAGTAAGATCAAGTACATGCAAACACTTACACAAGTATAATATCGCGGAATAAGATTATATTTAAAATTTAAACAAGTTCAAACTTAGCTGCAGCTATAAATTAAAACATTTTTTTTTTTTTTTTAAATACAACAGTCAGGATTAACTTTAAACAAACTAAAAATCATGGAAACGTGGCTACACCATATGGGTATGAATGCGATAAACTAGCACACCATTATCAGACACAGTCGAGTATAAATTTTCATCTTTGCATCTTCTAATTACATATGAAAACCAATAATCATCACAAAAAAGTCTAATATATTTGTTAACCGGAAATTTAGGCAATTAATTCAAGGAAGAGCTTCTCCCACTTGAGAACCGCTACATTGCCTACCACGGTGGCACTCCTAATCAGCCTAGCCCACTTGTTAGGAAAAAGGGGCCGGCCCTCCTTCGACCACGCCTACGCACAGGCACACTAGGGTTAAGCGCTACGCAACCCAGGACCAGCCTCCCTCCCCAGAGAACGCTTGCGAAGAAAGGATGCCTGAACCGGGGGGGGGGACCCCGCCTCCAGAACCCCGACCCATCTGAGAATCGGCTCCCGCTCCGTCACCCAACAAGAAGGACCGCTTCCTCTAGCAGCGGACCTGCCTCGGTGGCCATGCTCTCCGTAGAGATCCCTACCTCATTCCCCACGGCGCCCTCATACGATTCGAGCGATCCCCTCTAGAAGAACCCCTAGGAGCTCACCATGTGTCCTGCTCCGTAAGGGCTGACGCCAGCCCTTGCCTCTAGCCCACACGAGATAAAAGGGTGCTGGGAACACCTGCAAGGCACCAATATCGCCTCATTAATGAGGAAGCAGTAAGCATGACTGAGGAAAAACGACACCCAACGGTCGAGATCGCCTACTGGCCGTGCTACACCAACGGCTAGATGACGTTCCATCTCAGCCATAATTGAAGGTCAACTATCCCTTACATGCAAAGGGATGCTGGTTTCCTCAGCAAAATACTTGCAGAAATGCAGCAAGCATGAAGAAGGAAATGGTGGAAGGAAACACCTAACAGGGTGCAACGGGACAAGCGTTGACACTGTCCCCTGCCAAGCCAGAACTTTGATAACGACCTCCCACCGCCACGAAGACCCCTTACGACCAATAAAAACTCGTGGAAACGCCACCTTTTCACCACCTCAGCCCTACGGAAGCGCTGATATGGATCTGAGGCCTAGGTGGAGCGATTGGAGCCCTCTAAGGAGTGTGTTAACCCCGATCCTGCCCTAAATCAGTGGCTAGGATCAGTCCTGCCCATTGCGCCCTGGGAACTAGGGCCCCACCTACCAAAACTGATGCTCGCGCCAAGGCAAAGCCAGCAGGGCGCAATCCTGATCCTTGATTCCTTGAAACCGCCATTGTGGTTAGGAGGGAACGGTGGAGATTTAATTGGGGATTCCCGCCTAAACAGACGACCTCCACCTACCCCCCTACCAGCGACCTTATAAATAGCCTTACATCCCACAGAGGAAGGGGTGGGCCCTTAAAGACAAAAACCTCCCACTTCGCCTAGTCGAAGCTCCTATGTGTGTTCTACTTGGCTACTACCCCGCTTAGTCAAAGCTCCTATGTGTGTTCTACTTGGCTACTACCCTGCCTAGTCAAAGCTCCTAAGTGTGTTCTACTTGACTATTACCCCGCCTAGTCAAAGCTCCCGTGTACAGCCTATTGAATGAACCCCCCTTTCTTTGCCTAGCGTGGACTTTTGCATGTCGCATCCTTATCCCTAGTGAGCATTTTTGTAATAGCCGAATGTTGTATATGAATCGATGAACAATGTATCCCATGGTTAAGCAATAAAAGATACACCTGCTCACCCCCTCAAACATATATAAGCTGCATTCCACACACCGGTACACCACCTCAACCTCTGCTCCATAGTGTAGGACCGATCCTACTGTGCAGTATCGGTCCCTGGTACCCGGGCCAAGGGGGCTTCACCCTACCCGGTCCGGGGCCAGCTGCGGTGCACCCCGTACGCCGCGGTCCAGGTTATCCCGGGAAAGCCCCGAAGGATTTTCAGGATAACAGTTTGGCACCGTCTGTGGGAAACTCACACGCAGTGTGTCTTTCTCTTACCATCAAAGCATTCTAGTCAGTCTAGCTAACATGAGGTTGAGATCATCCACGAATCAGGCCGACCCTTCAGGGCCTCGCTCCTACCTCGCTGCCCACGAAGCTAAATCCTCCGAAGGAACCCCAACCCAAGGCCAGCTACCGCGGGTAGAAGGGCAGGCCCAAGCCAATGCAGTCGCGGTCGAAGCTCTTCCTTCCCCCGGACCACAACAGCAAAATGCCTTCAACCGCCACGTCTCTAACTTCCTAGAGGGATTGCGGTAAGAACTGTTGGGCTCGCACCATGGTGAGGCAGGACCTAGCAACCGGGCTCACGTTTTTGACAGGTTGGGTCCTAGTAAGGCCGTCTTCGACCGACTGGGGCCCACCGGGGCTATACCTAGAATGGTAGCACCAGGGCCACGGAGAGCCCGGTCAGAAGTAGGGGCTCCCCGAGCCTTGCCGCCACCAGCAAGTCACCTAGCTCGCCCAGCCACGACGGGAGCAAAAGAGATTTCTGGCACCGGGAGTAGGACCGAGGCCACGCACAACCGCAGCAGGAACCGGAGCCCACCCAGGCGAGGCGAGGAGGCCCGGCATGAGGCATCAACCGCTTCCGGGATCACAGCCCGGGAGGAGGGAGCTGAAGCCCAATCAAGAGAAAGAGGTCGGGGCCACATGGAGGAGCAGATGAGGAAGATGGCAAAGCGCTTAGCGGAGCTGGAGAAAGACAAGGTCAAGTACAAGGGGATGAAGAAGGACCCCCTCGGGGAGATGAATGCCCCGCTGTCGAGGGAAGTTCGACATGCTACCTTCCCTCCGAAGTTTAAAATGCCCGAAAAAGTTTATTCTGGCCTGGAAGATCCCTTAAGCCACCTGGAGTCTTTCATCCAGCAAATGGAGGTGCATAATGCATCTCGCAAGGCCATGTGCCGAATGTTCCTCTGCACTTTCATGGATTTCACCAAAACATGGTTGAATGTACACAAACGAAGTTAAATTGCTTAAAGCATACCTAGAGGGGGGGGGGGGGGGGGGGTGAATAGGTTTTTACACCTTTTTTCAAACCCTTGAACAAACATCCGTTTGTCCCTCAAGGTAGCCTTACACACAACACAATAAGCCAAGGTAGACATACATAGACAATACGATGACACAATCATAAGAGAAATATCTAAGTATATCAACAAGTCATGTGAGGTAAAGTATCAAATAAACATAACAACAAAATAAGCTTGTATTTCATAAGATGTTCAATGTGTTACAAGAGTGAACAAAATGTCACTAAACAAATATTACAATATACAAAAGAATCAAAGATACAAATTTGATCTATAAAATGAATACACTAATCACACTATACAAAGACTTGGTTCACAATACATCACAAGTGAATATTATGAATCAAGACAATAAAATATACAATTAAAATATAAGGGAAAAGATAGAAAGAATTAACACAAGGGATTTTTTAACGTGGTAAAACCTCCAAGGAGGAAACATCCACGGGTTGAACTACAACCATTGGGTACTATATTATTGGAAAGTAAACATAGAACATTCACAAAGTGACCAATCTTTAGCTCACCCAACCTAGTGAAGTCTAAGCCTACCCAACCCTATTGGAAAGTATGAAATCCCTCAATGATGCTGAACCACCATATATTGGACAACACACTCAACCAACATCGATGGTAGATTAGAAATTCCTCAAGAGTGCATACACCTCCCGTGTACCCCGCTCTATCGGACTCTATGTCTAACCATACGCCTAGGCCTACCAACACAATAGCCAACTCCCTATCCAAGGCACTCTTGCCTCTAGGGAGCCTCCCATGCATGACTATCCGAGTCCTCCCAACTCTAGCCATGACTCCTTGCTTACCTATCCGAGTCATCCCGACTCTAGGCAAGACTTCTTGCTTGGCTATCCGAGTCATCCCGACTCTAACCAAGACTTCATGCCTTTTACAAGGACTTCCTAGTGTGATCATGTGAATGCAAATGATGCAAACATTCATTACAACATAGAACATGTGATCAATACATTCTATGGCACAAATAGACCTAAACATGTGAAAACACAATTAATCAAGTCTAGATGCAAAAATGCATGAATAGAAACCTAAGCATGTGAAACACCTAACACATATACTCAAAGTCTCATTCACACACATAACACTTGAATCACAAAATGTTCATTAAGTACAAATTCAAGATGCTATCAATATACAATCAAAGGCTAGATATATGAGATTAAAATCAATCAATATACTAGACAAAAATATAGAGCAAGGTTTTGAGATTTACATCAATCAAAACCTATATTCTCTAAATCACATAAAAATACACAAATCCTAGATTTCACTAATCAAAGGATCAAATCAAATCTCAAAGTCATTTTAACACACAATTAATTCAATTAAGTATCAAACAACCTAAGATGCCATTCTAATCACAATACAACTCACAAACAAATGTAAAACCTAGAATCATAGAATCTAGTCAACATAAGTCCACAAATTGAGTTTCAATTAGAATGATAATCAAGCTACCTTTTCAAATAGCTTTTATAAAACAATAACATAGATATAGAAGAAGAAACCCCAAGCATTTGGAAGGTCAAATAACAAGAAATCCCTAAGATGAGACCATTACCTCGGATTTTGAAGCTGGTTCGGAATTCAGTGATCAACCACTGGAAATCACGATCAAACAGCTACCAAACCACTTGGAGATGTTAGAGGACTCAAATACGAACACTCTCCAACTTGAATCACTCAAATCCGACTCCGGATGAGGAAGATATGGTGTTTCGAAAATCAGAAATTTCAGAGGAGAGGGCTGACGGGAAAACTGAAATTTTCTTCTTGGAAATTCAAAATGAGAGAGAGAGGGAAGAAATAGGAGGAGAGAGAAGAAGTTTTTCGGCCAATCACGTGGTGCCACGTCACCCCCAGGCCGTGGGGGGCGCGTGGCCCACACGGGAGCAGAGGCTGCTCCAGGCCGTGGGGCCCACGGCCTCAACCACGGCCAGCCCTTGTGGCCCACAGCCTGGGCTGTCCTCTCGCGCGCTCCCTCAGTTCGTCGGCCCGTATCTCGGGCGTCCGAACTCCGAATTCGAATCCGTTTTTGGATTACGAACCGTGACTCTCTCACGCACGATAAAGACTATACAACTTTAAAAAACGGTTGAGAAATCATCTCAGAAATCATCGATGAAGTCAACACAACGTAAGAGAACGTAAAGTGGCATAGTCAACACGTTTGGACTCGAAACCTTATGAATGAGTAACCGAAACGACCGGAACTCAATAAGGCATTGAATAAGAACATGTTCAAGTCCTAAACACAAAATACGGAAACATACAAATACAAATACACACACATATGCTAGTTTCCGGACATAGTCCTAGAAAATGCAAAACACAAAGTTTATTAACTAAATGTGAATGCATGAGCATATTTTGCCAAGTGTGTGAAAGTGAAATGTAAATGAAATAAAATCATGAAGGGACACACAAGAATGATATGTGTGAGTGTGTGCCTAGCCTTGTAAGAGATAAGAGGTCTTTGAATACCTTTGTAGACCGATAATGTCCGAAACTCTTAAAAGCCGGCAACTTGAACGAATAATGGATTGAGACGTCCTTCGTCTTCGAAATCCTTCATTTACTAACCACTAAACATTACAAGTAAAACACGTTTTGATATGGAATTAATGCCAACACTAATTATCAACCTAACAATCTCCCCCTTTGGCAAATTCCATGACAAAACCTCTAAACAAACACTAAAACAATTACAAAGAAAATTTGGTCACAATGAGTACAATGAGTTACACATATAGACACAAATTATAAATCAAGTCTTGAACTTCATCTTGGTCTTCTCTTGATATCACCTAAAAAAGAACTTGAAAGCACAAGAATATCCAAGAGACAACAAGTATGGCAATATCCAATCTTAGGCAAGAAAATAATAACATATAAGTTCAAATGGATCAAGTATGCTCCCCCTTAATACATACTATCCATCAATATATTCTAAGCCAAGATTCAACAAAAAATATTACATGCCATATAGTTCAAGCTAGATACCAAATATACAAAAATATAAAACAACTAACATAAGACTAAGTAAGCTAGATATCTCCCATGTGTTTCTCATATTTCTCCCCCTTTTTGACATGATATGAAGCCAAAGGGAAAGAGTAAGAAATTATACCTCATGAAGCTCTCTAGCCTCTTGTGCCACCAAGGAAAGAAGAACGGTGTGCGGATCTCACATATTGCCTTGTTGGAGTTGATTTTCCTTCCAACTCTTTGATCCTCTCATCTTGAGCAACAAGCTTTGCACTAAGGTCTTCAATCTTCCTTTGTGACGCCTCAATCAACCTATGAGATTCTTCAACCTCTTTCCTCAATTTTAAAGCCCAACTAGGAAGAGCGGGTGAGTTAGGGACATGGTTAGAATCAAGAGAATCACCAAAAAGCCTAAGTACATCATTAGACTTTCCCTTGTCCTTGTATGACATGGTTGCCATACGTTTCTCACTCAACTTCTCTAAGGGAGGAAGCATAACATCACCATCAAGATTCCTCACACCTTTAGCTAAGCACAATTGAGTTATAAACCCCGGAAAAAGCCAATTTCTTGTCCAAACGACTAGTACAAGCCGCACTTTGAATTTGCTCCACAAGCAATTCACCAAGGTTTATAGGTTGGTTAGTAACCAAGGCATACACAATCTTAATCTTGTCTCTATTAAGCTCCGAAGCATTAGTAGAAACAACAAGATTGGAGCATACAAATAAATGCCAAAATGCACTAATTTTTGTTAGCTCACCTTGCATAATAAAAGCACGTTTCCCCCACACAAAATCATCATCATCATCATCACATAGAGTCTTACCCATTAAATCAAGGTTTTCCAAGACATCAACATCAAGGAATTCCGATTCAATGTCATCGGACAAGTTAAGAAATTCATTAACCTTCCTAGGGCAAACTCTAAAGACAACTTTCCTTATGCTAAGAGTAGCACTAGTCACAGTAGAACCGGATTTGTAAGCATTATAAAATTCTCTAACAATGGTCTCATTAGATACTCCTAACATGTTGACCCATGAAATCCAATTCCTACTCTTAAGCACATCATAGACATATGATCCAATACAAGAGTTCAAGTCAATACCCCTTTCTTGAATTATCTTTTTGCACCCAAAAATTCCCAATTCATCAACTTTGTTACCTTTGGAAATTTTGGAAGAAATTGTAGGTTTCGACTTGGCAATGGGAGATGAAGAAGTGTTTCCACCAACCTTCTTTGCTTTACCCATAATCTTGCAACACAAAACAAACTAAAAACAAGTGAGAGGAAACAAAGAAACAAATAAGAAACCAATAAACATATACAAAGGCAAAACACTATATTTAATAAATCACCATGCAAGTAAGAATTTATCATAGCATCTTCATGATTTATCAAAAATAAGAATAATGCCAACAATTAACAACCTCGAAGAACATGTGAACATGTCATAAAAGAGAACAAGAATTTAGCATATTATGCTCCCCCTTGACAAGTGCCTCATCTAAAATCAAGATAGACAAATGTTCACAAAAATCACCACACAATCACATCACAAGCAATTTTTATTAGATTTGCAAATAAGCTTCACATATCTAAGAGAGTTACATCAAGATTTTCAATCACTCTCATATGTCATCAAAAATTGCTAAAGTATCACAAATACTAATTAAGCAAAAGTGAGTGTGTGAAGATTTTGCTTCAAGTATATGAAAAGAAGTAGTTTATAATCAAGCATGCATACAATTTCAACATCTATTCATCTTAGGCCTTTCCATAAAAAGGTCAAACCGGTTATCATCCGAAATTTTGCTTATAAAGAGAATAGATTTCAACATGTGAGCGTGTGTGTGCATGTGGCTCGTCAACCCATTTCTATTTGTCAACCCGAGCTCATTTGATTATTCAACTATACTCCAAAAGCCTTTTATTATTGTTTTTTTTTTTTTTTTTTATTAAGGCTTGAATCAAAGATTTTTTTTTTTATGATTCAATTCAACACTTCTTTGATTTTTCTAACATAAACATATACACCTCATGGCGGCTTTCACTCATCACAATGACGTAGCCCTTTCCAACATTGGGTGGCTTCACAACCAAGGTGTGTAGCCCTTTCCATGAGGGTGCTCGTTGAGTTCTATGTTGCCGAAACAAATGGATACCAACCATTGGTCATTTTTAAATGTACCAGTCCTTAGGACTTCAAGGTGTATCCAAAGCGAACATCAATCAAGCTCAACATACTTAACAAAACATACAAGAGAAGCAAAGTGCATTTTTTGAAACCAATTTCAAGGCTTAAAAGCACATGATCTAGAAGCAAGTAAAGAGACTTACTTAAGATCTCTACTTCTCAAGAGAGTAGCTATCAAAGAATATGAAGCTCACATTATTCAAAAATTAGCCACTCAACAATCATACAAATAACAACACGCTTCATGAAATAAGATCAATGTGAACACTTATCACCAAAAGATCTTAAACTAGCAAATGTCAAAGAGTACCATATAAACACTATATTAGTTCTCAATTATGACATGCTTCATGAATGTGATACAAACAATGAGTTGATAGATGAAAAATCAAGTAAGCAAGCAATATGATATAGAGATACCTTCGCAAGCTATTTTCACCAAATACAAAGCCTTCACCCTTTTTATGAGTCCTCTTGGCTTGTGAGTCCTCATGACTACAAGTTATAGGTGTGTCGATTCCAAGAGACTAAAGGCAATGTAATCCAACTCAAACAAAAAAAAAAAAATGACTTTCTCTAAAAGCCATAACAAATATGTTACCATATAGATTCCAAAAAAAAACTTCTCAAAAGTTAATCAACAAATTTTGACTATCAAAACAACCAAAGTGAGATAGCTAAGTTCATGTCAAGTTGTAAAGATACAAAGCAAAAAGCTAAGCTTCTTATCAACGACACTAGTCTTAAAGCTAACTTACATGTGCAACTTACACTAATGGTAAGAGCACTCACCTTTGACAAATTTTGTCTTGGGTGGACATACACGAACATCATCAAGATTCTCTTTGACCACAATGTTGAACCTAGAGTAAAGTTCTTCCACAACTTGATTCACAATAATATCATTAATACTCTTTTTCTCAACATCGTTAGCAACACATGCATGGTCAAATTTTGTAGGATATGCATTCTTCACCTTCCGGACATTCTTAACATGCTTTGAAAAGTTATCATGCTTTCCATATTCAAAAGATTTAGCATGCATAGAATTAGGTCAAATCTCTCTATTCCTAGATGCATTTTCTAAGTTGCAATATTCAATGAATTTATAGCACTTGGGCTTGATATGGCCTAAGGTATTGCAAAAATGACATATGGGAACAAAAGGAGAGATTTTACCTTCCGATGGTGGTGGAGGACAAATGGGAGTTTCAAGGGGTACCTTGTTCTTCAACTTGTTCTTGGTATTGGAACATCTCTTCTTAGGAGCTTTCTTATCAACAACGACCTTGCTTGTAGGAAGTGATGCTACTATGAGCTTCTCCTCAACTACCAAGTTGATTGAGCCTCCTAGAGTCAAACTAGAGATGATCCTATCCCTTTCAAGAACAAGCCCTTCAACTTCTCTAAGCTTCTTGGCAAGAGCATTCTTTTCACCTAAGAGCCTCCGAGTTGTTGAGACAAACTCATCCACTTGTAGCTTGATCAAATCATCTTAAGCACTCTTAATGATTTAGATCAACCTCCTCATCCAACGAATCTTGACATACATCCTCTAGGATAGAGTGAGAGGTCATGAATGCAACAAAGTTGCTTACCAACTCTTCTTCACTAGAAGACTCATCACTTGAGCTCTCCTCATCACTAGAGACATAATCACTCCATGTGGATTTCTTCATTATGTTGCTTGAGTAAGTGATCAAACCTAAATAGATCAACCTTTGGAACACAAGAACATCTTCTTCTTTGCTTTTGTAACTAACACTCTTTCAAGCTTATCAACAAATTTGTTAGTAGACAAATGCAATGAAAAATGAGAAGAACCTTTTCCACAACAAATAAAGGAGGACAACTATGACACAAAAACCTAAGCAATTTACACGTAAGTATAAACCAGATCTCGTCGAGTGCCGTCCGACGACCCGCTCTGATACCAATTGAATGTACACAAACGAAGTTAAATTGCTTAAAGCATACCTAGAGGGGGGGGGGGGGTGAATAGGTTTTTACACCTTTTTTCAAACCCTTGAACAAACATCCGTTTGTCCCTCAAGGTAGCCTTACACACAACACAATAAGCCAAGGTAGACATACATAGACAATACGATGACACAATCATAAGAGAAATATCTAAGTATATCAACAAGTCATGTGAGGTAAAGTATCAAATAAACATAACAACAAAATAAGCTTGTATTTCATAAGATGTTCAATGTGTTACAAGAGTGAACAAAATGTCACTAAACAAATATTACAATATACAAAAGAATCAAAGATACAAATTTGATCTATAAAATGAATACACTAATCACACTATACAAAGACTTGGTTCATAATACATCACAAGTGAATATTATGAATCAAGACAATAAAATATACAATTAAAATATAAGAGAAAAGATAGAAAGAATTAACACAAGGGATTTTTTAACGTGGTAAAACCTCCAAGGAGGAAACATCCACGGGTTGAACTACAACCATTGGGTACTATATTATTGGAAAGTAAACATAGAACATTCACAAAGTGACCAATCTTTAGCTCACCCAACCTAGTGAAGTCTAAGCCTACCCAACCCTATTGGAAAGTATGAAATCCCTCAATGATGCGGAACCACCATATATTGGACAACACACTCAACCAACATCGATGGTAGATTAGAAATTCCTCAAGAGTGCATACACCTCCCGTGTACCCCGCTCTATCGGACTCTATGTCTAACCATACGCCTAGGCCTACCAACACAATAGCCAACTCCCTATCCAAGGCACTCTTGCCTCTAGGGAGCCTCCCATGCATGACTATCCGAGTCCTCTCGACTCTAGCCATGACTCCTTGCTTACCTATCCGAGTCATCCCGACTCTAGGCAAGACTTCTTGCTTGGCTATCCGAGTCATCCCGACTCTAACCAAGACTTCATGCCTTTTACAAGGACTTCCTAGTGTGATCATGTGAATGCAAATGATGCAAACATTCATTACAACATAGAACATGTGATCAATACATTCTATGGCACAAATAGACCTAAACATGTGAAAACACAATTAATCAAGTCTAGATGCAAAAATACATGAATAGAAACCTAAGCATGTGAAACACCTAACACATATACTCAAAGTCTCATTCACACACATAACACTTGAATCACAAAATGTTCATTAAGTACAAATTCAAGATGCTATCAATATACAATCAAAGGCTAGATATATGAGATTAAAATCAATCAATATACTAGACAAAAATATAGAGCAAGGTTTTGAGATTTACATCAATCAAAACCTATATTCTCTAAAACACATAAAAATACACAAATCCTAGATTTCACTAATCAAAGGATCAAATCAAATCTCAAAGTCATTTTAACACAAAATTAATTCAATTAAGTATCAAACAACCTAAGATGCCATTCTAATCACAATACAACTCACAAACAAATGTAAAACCTAGAATCATAGAATCTAGTCAACATAAGTCCACAAATTGAGTTTCAATTAGAATGATAATCAAGCTACCTTTTCAAATAACTTTTATAAAACAATAACATAGATATAGAAGAAGAAACCCCAAGCATTTAGAAGGTCAAATAACAAGAAATCCCTAAGATGAGACCATTACCTCGGATTTTGAAGCTGGTTCGGAATTCAGTGATCAACCACTGGAAATCACAATCAAACAGCTACCAAACCACTTGGAGATGTTAGAGGACTCAAATACAAACACTCTCCAACTTGAATCACTCAAATCCGACTCCGGATGAGGAAGATATGGTGTTTCGAAAATCAGAAATTTCAGAGGAGAGGGCTGACGGGAAAACTGAAATTTTCTTCTTGGAAATTCAAAATGAGAGAGAGAGAGGGAAGAAATAGGAGGAGAGAGAAGAAGTTTTTCGGCCAATCACGTGGTGCCACATCACCCCCAGGCCGTGGGGGGCGCGTGGCCCACACGGGAGCAGAGACTGCTCCAGGCCGTGGGGCCCACGGCCTCAACCACGGCCAGCCCTTGTGGCCCACAGCCTGGGCTGTCCTCTTGCGCGCTCCCTCAGTTTGTCGGCCCGTATCTCGGGCGTCTGAACTCTGAATTCGATTCTATTTTCGGATTAGGAACCGTGACTCTCTGACGCACGATAACGACTATACAACTTTGAAAAACGGTTGAGAAATCATCTCGGAAATCATCGATGAAGTCAACATAATGTAAGAGAACGTAAAGTGGCATAGTCAACACGTTTGGACTCGAAACCTTATGAATGAGTAACCGAAACGACCGGAACTCAATAAAGCATTGAATAAGAACATGTTCAAGTCCTAAACACAAAATACGGAAACATACAAACACAAATACACACACATATGCTAGTTTCCGGACATAGTCCTAGAAAATGCAAAACACAAAGTTTATTAACTAAATGTGAATGCATGAGCATATTTTGCCAAGTGTGTGAAAGTGAAATGTAAATGAAATAAAATCATGAAGGGACACACAAGAATGATATGTGTGAGTGTGTGCCTAGCCTTGTAAGAGATAAGAGGTCTTTGAATACCTTTGTAGACCGATAATGTCCGAAACTCTTAAAAGCCGGCAACTTGAACGAATAATGGATGAGACGTCCTTCGTCTTCGAAATCCTTCATTTACTAACCACTAAACATTACAAGTAAAACACGTTTTGATATGGAATTAATGCCAACACTAATTATCAACCTAACAATGGTTCAGAAAACTCCCCGCGGGGAGTGTTAGCTCGTTCACCAAACTGTCGAGGGACTTCTGTGCTCAGTTCCAGGGTGTCAAGCCGCCCCCCAAAGACCCCATCCTGCTACAATACATAGTCCAGGAGCGTGGGGAGAAGCTCAAATCCTATGTGGAGCGCTTCCACAAAGAAGTCATTCAAATGGGGGTGTTCGCCGAGAAAGAAACTCTCACCAACTTCAGAAAAAACCTCTGGGTGGGGAAATTATGGCGCTTCTTCAGCAAAGATAAGCCTGAAACTTATCAGGAGGCATATAGCTGGGCTCTGGAGCAAGTGCAGCTAGATAAGCAATACCGCATCAAGATAGAGCATGACGAGTCACGCTCCAGCAAGCGGTAAAAATGAGACACTAGTAACCAAAGAAAAGAGAAGGAGCCGGCTCCCAAGTTTAGAAATAATCCTCCGAACTGGTCCACCTACCGCTTGCCTCCCTTACCCCCTAGCAGACCGCGTCCTTTCAGAAGGATCTCCCCGCCTAGGAAAATTCGAAGGACGCCATCGCCTGTGAGAGAGGTCGCTGGAATCGCCCAATCAGAAGAAGAAGAGTACACCAACTACACCCTGCTCAATGCCCCAAGGGAAACAATCTACCTAGCAATCCGGGACAAGGGGCTCCTGTGGAAGCCCGACCCCATGAAGCTCCCAGCAGACAGAAGGAACAAATACAAATACTGTGACTTCCACCGGGACATAGGACACAACACTTCGGAGTGCTTCAGCTTGCGCAACCAAATCGAGAACTTGGTAAGGGGCGGCCTACTGGTAGAATTCCTCCAACAAGTAAGGGATGGGATTGAGACGGGGAAACAGGTCCAAAGAGAGATAAAGGAGCCAGAAGAACGGAGAAGGGACCAAGGAAGAGACCTGATGGAACAAATCCAGATCATCAACACTATCAGTGGAGGCCCCACCCTCGCTGGTACCTCCAATGACTACAGAAAGAATCACGCCAGGAAGATTCCTCAGCACGATACTGGGGGTCAGGTGCTAAAAGTTAGCAGGGACGCGTCGCCCCGCTCCAGCTCTGCTCAGATCATATTCACTGAGGACGATGCCTACAAAACGGTCCAGCCCCATGATGATCCTATGGTGGTCACCGTCCAGGTGGCAAACAACCGGGTAACCCGGGTCATGATTGACACTGGGAGTAGCGTAGACATCATCTTCAAGGAGACGTTGGACCGCTGCCAACTCCGCCAACCGTGCTTTTATAGTTGCACCACCCCCCCTCTATGGGTTCACCAGGGACTCTCTGATGCCAGCTGGTTCCATAATACTCCCGGTAGCCATAGGAGAAGTGCCTCGATAGGTTAACAACATGATCGATTTTGTGGTAATAGACATTCCAAGCGCCTACAACATGATCCTGGGACGACCTTTCCTCTCAAAGATTAGGGAAGTCCTATCAATCTACCACAATGTCTTGAAGTTCCCGGTAGGGGAAGAAGTTGGAATCCTGAAAGGGGACCAGCAGATGGCGCGGAGATGTTATGCCGTATCATCCAATCCCACGGCGCTAGTTAAGCAATGCTCCCAGATCACCACAGATAAAGACTAGGGGGAATCGGGCGCGAAAGGTGTCCCCTAACAGACAGGCCTCATGGTTAACACGGAGCTACCAGGCACAGGAGGAGAGCCCCTGGGAAGCGTGACGAGACAGATGGAAGTTGAAAAAGATACATTCGAGGAAGAAATGCCAGAGGAAGAAAGAGGAGGACTAGCCGAAGAATTGGAGGAGGTCGTGGTAAGGGAAGAAAACCCTCCCAAAACAGTGAAGATTGGATCCACCTTGGCTCCAGAACACAAGGCCATGCTGCAAAAAGTGCTCCGAGATTACAATGATGTATTCGCCTGGTCCCATGAGGAGATGCCTGGCATCCCCCCTAACCTCGTAGCACACCGACTCAATGTGGATCCAACCTTCAAACCAGTAAAGCAGAAGAGGAGGTACTTCAACCCGAACAGAAACTCGGCAGTACAAGAAGAAGTGGACAAGCTCCTCTGCACCGGATTCATCAGGGAAGCGCGGTACCCAGAGTGGATCGCCAACGTGGTCATGGTCCCGAAAGCCAATGGGAAGTGGCGAATGTGCGTGGACTACACTGACCTCAACCGCACCTGCCCAAAGAACAGCTTCCCCCTCCCCAAGATTGATCAGCTCGTTGATTCGACTGCGGGCAACAAGACCTTGAGTTTCATGGACGCCTTCTCCGGTTATAATCAGATCACCATGCATCCCTCGGACCAAGAGAAGACCAGTTTCATCACAAACCAAGGTTTGTACTGTTACAAAATGATGCCTTTCGGGCTTAAGAATGCTGGAGCCACTTACCAGAGGCTGGTCAACAAGCTATTCAAGGAGCAGATCGGTTGCACCATGGAGGTCTATGTGGATGACATGATAACCAAGTCACAATAGGTAGAGCAGCACCCAGACCACCTTAGAGAGACTTTCGAGGTGCTCTGACAGAACCAAATGTGACTGAATCCGGACAAGTGTGCGTTCAGAGTATCAGTTGGGAAATTTTTGGGCTTCATGGTCCACGAGAGGGGGATCGAAGCAAACCCTGAAAAGATCAAAGCAATACTTGAACTCCAGTCCCCCACTACTCTAAAACAGGTGCAAGGATTGACTGGCCGACTCGCTGCCCTCAACAGATTCATATCACGGTCCACCGACAAGTGCCTCCCGTTCTTCCATGTCATCAAAAAGGGGAGAGGGATGAACTGGGATGAGGAGAGCGAACGCACCTTCAGGGAGCTCCAGAGTTACCTCACCAACCCCCCGCTACTCGTTAAGCCATTGCCGGGGGATACCTTGCAGCTCTACCTCACCGTATCAGGCACGACGACTAGTGCAGCCCTTGTAAAAGAGTGTGAGGGAGGGATCTAGAGACCCATATACTATGTGAGCCGCTCCCTTAGCAAGGCCGAAAAGAATTACAACCAGATGGAGAAGCTCGCTTTCGCCTTGGTCGTCGCGGTGCGCAAGCTACGCCCCTACTTCCAAGCCCACTCAGTAACGGTACTCACAAACCTCCCTCTCCGACAGTTTATGCAACGGCCTGATGTGTCAGGCAAGCTAGTTCTGTGGGCCCTCGAGCTGACCTAGTATGACATTACCTTCAAGCCCGCGTTGTGATCAAAGGGCAAACGTTGGCCGACTTGGTAGCGGAATTTAGCGGGAACCCGGGCTTCCCCCATGAGGAGAGGGGGCCCCTTGCTTAGATAGACAATAACATCCCGGTTTCGGGGGAAGAGTGGCCCCCCTCGGCATGCATTTGGACACTATTCGTCGATAGAGCCTCCAACCAACATGGTTGTGGGGCAGGTATTGTGCTAGTCGCCCCTGAAGGGGTCGAGACATCTCACTGCATAAGATTCGAATTCAGAGCTACTAACAATGAAGCGGAGTATGAAGCACTCCTTGCCGGCTTGACTGTAGCCTGAGAATTGGGAGCCCGGTTCCTCGCCATCAAGAGCGACTCACAGTTGATTGTGAAACAAGTGGCTGGGACCTATCAAGCCAAGGGCGACAACATGTCCGCCTACTTAAAGAAAGTACAACAAGCGATCAAGGCATTCCAGATGATCAAGATGGAACAGATACCTAGGGGCGCTAACCACCGAGCAGATGTCCTCGCCAAGATCGCAACAGGGGGAGGACAAACTCCCCCCTAGGGGAGTCCGGCTGTAGCTTTTAAGTCGGTCAAGTATTGCTAAAACCCCCGAGGTCCACTCTATTGACCGCCTCACCTGTTGGATGGATCCGATAGTGGACTACCTTCACAGCCAGAGATTGCCTGATGACCCCGCTGAAGCCAAGGCCATAAAGAGAAAATCAACCCAGTACTGTCTTGTGCAGGGATACTTATACCGAAAGGGGAAATCCTTACCTCTCCTTAGATGTCTTCACCCTGACGATGCCAAATGGGCGCTGAAAGAGGTTCACTCAAGCGACTATGGCGATCACTCAGGGGGAAACGCCTTGGCTCATCGAGTTTTGAGAATGGGATACTTCTGGCCCACCCTCCATGAGGATGCACGCCTCTTTGCCCGCTCATGTACACCATGCCAAAAAGTGGCAAACCTCTTACACCAGCCTCCAGAGAGACTATCCACCATCTCATCCCTTTACCCCTTCGCTGTATGGGGAGCGAACTTAATTGGGCCATTGCTCGCCGGAGCAAAGTAGGCCAAATACGTTGTTGTAGCCATAGACTACTTCACCCGCTGGGTGGAAGCAGAGCCGCTAACAGGCCCTGTTGGTAACCCGCCTGTTTGATTGAAGCCAAAAAGCTCATGACCGCAGCCTCGTCCTCCTCCTTCACCTACTCTGGTTATGGCCCGAAAGAAGTAGGGACTGTACGCTCTCGATGACCATAGCAAACAGAGGTGCCCTAGTTGCCCTTAACCACGACCCACTCCGTTTTCCACCCGGGATCCTTCCTCCGGGTGCCAGGGACCACAAAATCGATCGCATTTACACAACAGAGATAATACTGGCCTGCGGGCTGCTGAGTCAAGGGCGACAGTTGGAAGACAAAGCGAAGCTCTCTCTACCCCAAGTCCCCTAAGTTAGGTCGAGAGGCAGTAGCCTCTCGCCATAGCACAAGGAAGCCCACTAGATTCCTCTAGAAACCGGGCACCAGTTGCATAGGAGCTAGCCCGAAAGCGCAAAGAGCCCGCCTAAGAGTGGGATGGAGGGTAAGGCAAACCCCTCCCTCGAAGGTAGCCACGTGTATGGGAAGATGGCCAGGAGGAGGAACATAAACTGTAGGGAAAAATAATAACAAAAGTGGTAAACGCAGCGGAAGCGATACTAAAAACGATTTAGTGACTTTTAAAATTTTTTCCTTTATGAACCTTAAACCCTTTTAATCAATAAACATGCATATACATTAACAAAAGTAAATTACCTTTTGTCGCGTGATCCGATTGACTTACGTCGATGGTAATCCGCAAGACCTTCAATCCGAGCACGAACGTGGATCACCTAGGAGCGTGGTCTCCCTTTTCTTTGAATTGCAAACCTGTGAATGGACCAAACAAAAACTTTCTTTTCTTTGTTAGTCACAAAACAATCAAAAGAATGTCAAAAATTATTCCGGTCACTTTTGAGTTCTCAATCTAATGATCGAAACTCGCGTGAACCTAGATCGATATCGTATACACAAGCTTATTGATGATTAAGCAATAGTATACTATCAAAGAATAATCTCACACTCCTTTTTGTCTTTTTAGAATAAAAACTCTCTTTAGAATTAAGAAGAAGAAGAAAGAAATAAAAACTCAAGCACCATTCATTGTGGTGGCCGAATTCTATAAGTATGCTTATATAGGTGGCCAAAATTTCTTCCTTCTTTCCTTATAGGGTGGCCGAATTCTCTATATGTGTTTGCCTAGGGTTGCCGCAATTTTCCTCTACAAAAGAGGAGTTGTATTGCACCCAAAAACCACATGTCTTTTAAGACTTCAAACCCTAATCCAACTCTTTTATTTTTATTCTTTTATTTTGACTAAATAAAAAGACTCCTTATTTGATTAAATAAATAAAACTAATTTATTTGTTTACTTATCAAACAAGTCTTTTACTTTTAGGAAAGATTTGTTTCTTTAATTAAACAATTAATCAATAAATTAATTAATTCTTATTTAATTAAAACAAATGAAACAAAATAATATTTTTAGGTTAAAACATTAACCTAGCCGCCCCACTTATATAAGATTGGGCCTAATATTATTTTCCTATTTCATTTAATCCATTGGACTTTAAATAAAAAGCCCACATGTGAACCAGACCCATTCTTACTAAAAGAAACAAGCCCACATGTCTTTCATTAATATATTAATATAATTGAGCAGCCCATTACTTAAATAATGTGCAAATTATATTCTTAATATATTAAATGCAATTCTAGATGGACCCTTAAATTGGTCCGGTAGAATATATCAAGTGATCCATGCAAGTCCGTGTGGATTGGGGATCTTGGCGGGCCATCTAAATTTAAGCTTCAATAGACATAACCTAATCACAATCAACAAATGATTCACTTAGGTCCGATCCATTAATTTTAACTCATTCCACTAAAGAGCTAAAACTGAACTCTTAAATAAAGATAGAAAAGGAAGATGCTCCTCATTCATACCCTAGACAATCATATTGGAGATAGTGTATCCTCGTGATTAATATCAGTAATCGCCAAGAGTTCATAGACCGCCTATAACTCTCCAAGTTACCATATTTACTCATATGACCACGTTTTGAACTTGGATATTTTGACTTGTCCAGAAGCCATGTTTTCAATAGACACTATCGAAAACTCAACGTTGAGATTTAATATCCAATTACCTCAAAACATCCATATGATGATATTATACTCTCATTTAATTAAATAGAGCCACGATGTCCATATCTATAAATGAAGTCCTCTATCGATTAACAAATGAATATCACCAAACTATCGAGGATAGACTATGCGATATAATCGTACTCATTGATAACTCAAATGATATCACTTGCAACCATAAGTCCATCATTTATCTCAGGATTAAGATAGACTCTCCGATTGTCCTGATAATGAAAAGACTATTATCTACTGACGGTTTTAGATAAAGCTTTTCATTGTGATCCAGTTCAATGCACCCAGTGCACTAGATCCTTTTGCTCGAAGACACTCCGATGATTTTAGACTCATCATATCTCATTTGATCCCACTCAAATGCTAGCAAAAGAATTCTACAACTTTAACAAGATAAAGGTGCCCAACCTTTAACTTAAGTTGTGAACATTATTCAAGACTAACTAAAGAATTGTGTCTACCACATACATATCCATCTGTACGAACAATTCTTCTTTTCCCATAGTCTTTAGACCTTATGATTATTTACTTTGACAATTATAATATTAAACTATAAATGCTATACGATTTGTTAAACCAGAAATCACTTTATTAATATGAAAAAGATTGTTAATTACAACATTACACTCTTGCTATTGAGCATAATCCTAACATAAACATCATAATCCCCGGGGGGAAGGGTGAGCTCTACGTCATGGGGGATGTTGAAGTCACGTCTCAAGTGAGACAGATCAGCCGCGGTACAGGCTGAGGGGGGAATGCATTCAAAAACCCCAGCCGCGCCGCCACCCTCTGCTAGCACACGATGGCCCTACTCCTCCATGTCCACATGCTCTAGATCCCGCTCCTCGTCAACGGAAAGCGCCCCCTGACTCACCCCCTCTCCCTCCTCAGAGATATGCACCGAGGAAGAAGCGGTGTTAGCGAATCCGGTCCCGATAGAAGAATGACACCCGGAACGGCGGGGTTGGGGACGCCCCCAGCGGTAGAGTCACCACCGGCCCTTCTCCTCTTATGGGAGAGCCCCGACTTTTCAGGAGAACTCTCCTCATCGCCGTAGTCGTAATCTCTCTCCACATTTGAGTCCTCAGAAGCCATTGTAAGATAGCAGTGATTAACAGAGAAGTGGAAGAAGTGAAAGGAAAAAGGAAAATCTGCACAGTGGAGAAAATGGAAAGACCCCGGTCAACTTGCCTCTTAAATGAAGAAGAAAAGGTGGCAGTTTCAAATTCAAACCGGAGGATCTCGACCATCCAATGGATCCAATGGCTAGGGCAGCAAGGGAAAGGAAGACGTGACCAGTCCACCACCCCCCGAACGCCACGTGGAGCCTCGCGTAGCAAAACGTCCCATCGCTGACGCCACGCCACGCCACGCCACGCCCCGAGAAACGCGCCTAAAACCTAGAACCATTATTCCCGCATTTAATGCAACATGCGTTGGCCCCAGAAGCGAATTCCAACAAACTCAAGGGGTGGAAAACAGGAAAAGCCAAGCAGGAAAAGCCCTTCATGTGACCAGATAGCCCGCCTCCAACGTTCAGCAATATTAAGAACATTCAAGGAGGGAGGGACTTCTATTAACCAAAAATTTAGGCAATTAATTCAAGGAAGAGCTTCTCCCACTTGAGAACCGCTACATTGCCTACCACGGTGGCACTCCTAATCAGCCTAGCCCGCTTGTTAGGAAAAAGGGGCCGGCCCTCCTTCGACCGCACCTACGCACAGGCACACTAGGGTTAAGCGCTACGCAACCTAGGACCAGCCTCCCTCCCCGGAGAACACTTACAAAGAAAGGATGCCTGAACCATGGGGGGGGGGGGGACCCCGCCTCCAGAACCCCGACCCATCTGAGAACCAGCTCCCGCTCCGTCACCCAACAAGAAGGATCGCTTTCTCCAGCAGCGGACCCGCCTCGGTGGCCATGCTCTCCGCAGAGATCCCTACCTCATTCCCCACGATGCCCTCCTACGATTCGAGCGATCTCCTCTAGAAGAACCCCTAGGAGCTCACCAGCATGTCCTGCTCCGTAAGGGCTGACGCCAGCCCTTGCCTCTAGCCCACACAAGATAAAGGGGTGCTGGGAACACCTGCAAGGCACCAATGTCGCCTCATTAATGAGGAAGCAGTAAGCACGACTGAGGAAAAACAGCACCCAACGGTCGAGATTGCCTACTGGCCTCGCTACACCAACGGCTGGATGTCGTTCCATCTCAGCCCTAATTGAAGGTCAACTATCCCTTACATGCAAAGGGATGCTGGTTTCCTCAGCAAAATACTTGCAAAAATGCAACAAGCATGAAGAAGGAAATGGTGGAAGGAAACGCCTGACAAGGTGCAGCGGGACAGGTGCTGACACTGTCCCCTGCTAAGCCAGAACTTTGATAACGACCTCCCACCGCCACGAAGACCCCTTACGACCAATAAAAACTCATGGAAACGCCACCTTTTCACCACCTCAGCCCTACGGAAGCGCTGATATGGACCTCAGGCCTAGGTGGAGCGATCGGAGCCCTTTAAGGCGTGTGTTAACCCCGATCCTGCCCTAAATCAGTGGCTGGGATCAGTCCCACCCATTGCGCCCTAGGAACTAAGGCCCCCACCTACCAAAACTGATGCTCGCGCCAAGGCAAAGCCAGCAGGGCGCAATCCTGATCCTTGATTCCTTGAAACCGCCATTGTGGATAGGAGGGAACGGTGGAGATTTAACCGGGGATTCCCGCCTAAATAGACGACCTCCACCTACCCCCCTACCAGCGACCCTATAAATACCCCTACATCCCACAGAGGAAGGGGTGGGCCCTTAAAGACAAAAACCTCCCACTTCGCCTAGTCGAAGCTCCTATGTGTGTTCTACTTGGCTACTACCCGGTCTAGTCAAAGCTCCTATGTGTGTTCTACTTGGCTACTACCCTGCCTAGTCAAAGCTCCTATGTGTGTTCTACTTGGCTACTACCCCGCCTAGTCAAAGCACCTAAGTGTGTTCTACTTGACTATTACCCCGCCTAGTCAAAGCTCCCGTGTACAGCCTATTGAATGAACCCCCCTTTCTTTGCCTAGCGTGGACTTTTGCATGTCGCATCCTTATCCCGCTAGTGAGCATTTTTGTAATAGCCGAATGTTGTATATGAATCGATGAACAATGTATCCCATGGTTAAGCAATAAAAGATACACCTGCTCACCCCCTCAAACATATATAAGCTGCATTCCACACACCGGTACACCACCTCAACCTCTGCTCCATAGTGTAGGACCGGTCCTACTGTGCAGTATCGGTCCCTAGCACCCGGGCCAAGGGGGCTTCACCCTACCCGGTCCGGGGCCAGCTGCGGCGCACCCTGTACGCTGCGGTCCAGGTTATCCCGGGAAAGCCCCAGATAAATTTTCAGGATAACATATTTTTTCGTAATTATTAAATTACAAAAACAGTAATCCGAAGTTATGAAATAACAAAAACAAAAAAAATGTAACCAACCTGGTGGGGTGTAGATTGTTTGAAGATTGATGGATGTACATAGCAGACCGTGAAAAAGAGAGAGAGAGAGAGAGAGAGAGAGAGAGAGAGAGAGAGTTTTAGGGTTTCTGAATGTTTTATTTATGTTGTTTAGAGTTTTAGTTTTTATTTATTTATTTATTTATACATCACATCTATAAAATTACTCAAATAACCTTAACACACCGTAAAACATTATCTCAAACGATGCATTTATTGCACATGTTTATTCCTCTTTCATTTCTTTAATATCCTGAATCCATTAAGAATAAAAAATAAAAAAAATATTTCATCTTCCCTATCATATGACTATCCAATTATTGTCCCCATATGCACATAAAGTGTTTTAAGCATTCATAGTATAATGTTTATATCAAATGATATCAATGTTATACCTATATCATATGATTCCCCTCCCATATGCACACATTACTACAAATGACAATTTAACATATAGTAGTTACTGAATTATTCCTAAATGTGTACAATAGGTCAATTCATTTTCACATATAGTAATTCATATTAATTGAAATTTATTAGTTATAACGGTAGTAAAAATTGTTGTCCGACTATCCAATTCTTGTCCCCATCTGCACATAAAGTGTTTTTAGCATTCATAGTGTAATGTTTATATCAAAGGATATCAATGTTATACCTATATCATATGGTTCCCCTCCCACATGCACACAATACTACAAATGACAATTTAACATATAGTAGTTACAGAATTATTCCTAAATGTGTACAATAGGTCAATTCATTTTCCCATATAGTCATTCATATTAATTGAAATGTATTAGTTATAACGGTAGTAAAAATTGTTGTCTGACTATCCAATTCTTGTCCCCACATAAAGTGTTTTAAGCATTCATAGTGTAATATTTATATCAAAGGTTATCAATGTTATACCTATATCATATGATTCCCCTCCCACATGCACACAATACTACATATGACAATTTAACATATAGTAGTTACCGAATTATTTCTAAATGTGTACAATAGGTCAATTCATTTTCCCATATAGTCATTCATATTAATTGAAATTTATTAGTTATAACGGTAGTAAAAATTGTTGTCTGACTATCTAATTATTGTCCCCATATGCACATAAAGTGTTTTAAGCATTCATAGTGTAATGTTTATATCAAAGGATATCAATGATATACCTATATCATATGATTCCCCTCCCACATGCACACAATACTATAAATGACAATTTAACATATAATAGTTACCGAATTATTCCTAAATGTGTACAATAGGTCAATTCATTTTCCCATATAGTCATTTATGTACGTTATCACGAATGTGTACAATTGTTCAATTCATGCATGGTCCCATATTAAACTCGTTTAGGTATGAGGTATAACAGTATAATATTTTAAATTTGCAATCAAAGTTGAATAAGATTGTATATGGTAACACATTACTGAACTATACTCTAAGTTATATGAAATTATGTCACACCGGTTTAGATTCCAAAGGGTCTGATTGGCACCAAATGCCAACAATTATGACTTATATATATATATATATATTTACTCTGACCATTTTGGATTCCAAGTGTTTGGCACCGAATTGAATGCCAACAGTTATGACTATTCTTTATGTTTACTTTATATATATATATATATATATATATATATTCACCAAGTAACGTTTTGTCTCCATATTAATCTCTTTCTCTCTCTGTATTTTACATCTGATTTTTCTTTGTTTCTCCACCATGGAAAACCCTTCAGCAAATATGATAAAGAAATTAAAAACTGACTCCAACTCCGACAGTAGGAATAATCAAGAGACGATAGTTCGTAACATACAGAAATTGGAACGCGATATAAAAGCAGTCAACCTTAAGCTTTTTCGCCACCCTACTCTTGATCAAATCAAGTTCAAGCGTTTTACTGGAAAGGATGTATTTGATGCGTACAATCTAGGAATGGAGGACGGGTTTAAGCTTTTTAAGGACTATATGAAGAAATTTCATCCGGAAGGCAATTGGGATGTGGTTGACCAAAGTCATGCAAAGGATATGTTGAAGGACTGATGTAGTTTTTAGTACTTTTTTTTTATTCACTCTTTTATTATGTAAAGTTCGTTTGATCACACCTGGAACTTTTTGTTGGTTTCATGATCATGTTTTGTAAAGTTCTGTTGTGTGTTTCTTCGTGAGAAGAACAAAGGTGTGTTTCTTTTTGTTTCTAATTATATAACGTCTTTAGTACTTGTGTTTATTAAACTGATCTTAAGTAATTCTGGAGCGGTTTAGTTGCGTTTCTAAAACATACCTATTGATTGATCGATATCCAGGTTGATTGGATTCATTGAATGTGAATTATTATTTATGGACTAATTGATAAAGTTGAATTAATTTGTACTTTTGTAAGGTTAATTATAATTTAAACCAACATATCATCAGCTACTAAAAAAAAAAGTATCATCAACCATTAACGTTTACAATTAGTTTTTCTTGAAACCGTAATACAGATGAAGTAATCATGATCCCGATTTCCCATTAATCGTTTCAGCTGAACTACCGCAATAAAATGTTATAAATATTTATGTATTACTACATCTTTTGTAGTGCAAGTTGAAGTAATAGTCATTTCCTTTTCCAATAAATCTTTTCGGGTAAATCAACTTATTTAATTTTTTTATTAATTCAGTTGGTTTTTTTGTTGTGTAAACGAATTTGAAATGTTTCAATAATTATATTTTTACTTAACGCAGCAGATCCTTAGAAAAACATTTCATTCAACTTTTATCCATCAAATCCATTGGATAGAGTGATGGCGTATTTATGTATTACTAGATTTTTTGTAGTGTAAGTTCACATTACTAACAACTAGTAATCATCATCTCGTTTTCCAATTAATCTTCTCGGCTGAACCAACTTTTCAGTTGATTTTTTTGATGTGGAATCGAATTTGAATTGTTTTAATAATTATATATTTACTGATTTCAGCAAATCCTTAGAAGAATATTTAATTCAGATTGCATCTATCAAATCCATTGGATATTGTGATGACTGTTTGAATTTATTTGCTTAATTTTTCAAAATCATTAAATGAATTCATCAAATCAATAGATTGACCATATCTAACGCGTTAATGGTGTTAATAAATTATTATTGTCAATTGTGGCTTACTATCTTGAGGATGTGAAATTTGTACATGTCCAATATCAACTGAATCATTTTCCTATTAAATTTGTTCAATATAACTTGTGTTAAGCAAATCTCCTTTTGTTTCTCATATTTTTTTCCCTATTATGATATTTGTTACATGACAAAAAATATGATGAATCTCCTATTTTGAGATGGAGAATAGTTCCGAAGAAGAGTCATTTCATTTTATATTGTATATTTTCCTTTGCTGGTGTTCTTTTAATTTTTTAGGTTTTAATTACATGGTGCGTTTTTAAAGTTTATGAACTACTGTTATTGAATAGTCTGAAAACATCATATTAATTGAGAAATGTACATGCATTTATCAATGATTACTTAAATGCATAACAAAAGGATAAAGGGATGCAGATAGATGGCCAATTGCATAATCAATATTTAGACTCCATTAAAATATTTAAGTTATGATATCCCTATACGTTTCAATTAGTTGCCCAATGTATGATCAGTATTTAAAACGCCATTAAAATCTTTAGGTTTTTATAACCCAGTAGGCTTTACTTAATTGCCCAATATATGATAAATATTTAAAAATTAAATCTTTATGTTTTGACAACCCAATAGGCTGTAATTAATTGCCCAATGCATGATCAGTATTTAAACTCCATTAAAAATTTTATTTTTTAATAACCCAATAGGTTTCAATTAATTGCCCAATGCATGATCAATATTTGTATTAAATAGAAAGACAAAAAGATTGTATTGCTTTCTCCAAAACTCAATATAGGTTTTTATTGCTTCGTATTGTATGACCGGTTAATGTCTCCTTACTTGCCAAGCCAATTGCACACTTCCTACGCGAATTATTAATGTAACTTTACATTGATGTTCATCTAAAATTAATTTCCAACATTTAACATCATTGCATTTTCTCCATCTAACATCATTAGTAATCATGATTCTGTATTCCCATTAATAATAGTTATTATTTACTCTACACAGTGTTATATTTAAATGAGTGATGTATTTATATTTTATAATCATACTTTTTAATAATTTTGATTTAATAATTAATTTATTGAAGCGGTCATCATATCCTAAAGAAAAAATTATGTAATCGCAAACATCAATCCATTGGATATAGTGGTGACAATTTGAATTTTTTTTTCAATGAATATATCAAATCAATTGAATTACGATCTAAAAATTTGGTAGTTCAAACACCATTACTTTTCAAGTATACTTTATACGGTATTATCTTCCTTAAGGTCATCTGTAATTACCTCCAACCCTCATGAAATCTCCAAAAATACAAAATTACTTCGGTACGAATGAGGTAGAAATTGATTAAAAGGTTCGTTTCAAAATCATCAAACATACCATATTACATTGGTGAAATATATAACAACTAGTCAACCACACCATAAATGGTGAGAACATAAACTCCTAAACATCTTCAAAGATATCAACACAAATTCAACAATACCTTAAAGGTGTAACAAAAACCATTAAAAGAAAAACAGATACAAAAACATATAAAAATACCAAAAGCCTTCCAGGTTTAAGATAAAACTATCATCACTTGTTGAACATTTCATTTGCATTATTTCCACAAACCTCATCCCAATTACCATCAGGTTTAATCTTTTTCAAATAATCCTTAAGCAACTTGAAACCGTCCTCCAAACCAAGCTGGTAGGAACCAGTAACATCTGAACCCGAAAAGGATTTGGACTTGATTTTCACAATAGCTAGACAGCGGTAAATGGTGGTGGACAATTCATCTTAATGGTCCTTAAGACGTTGTATACCTCGTAGCAAATGTTCCCTCTCCAAACCCAAATTGTTGGAATCACCAACAACTGACCTCTGATATTTGCTGCTGGCCAAGGCTTCTAGACAATCTTCAAGATGTTGGATAGTGAATTCCAACTTTTCCCTGGTATAGATAATGACCTCTGCCATTTCTCATTTGTTGCGTTCATAGAAAGGATGGGAGAGATATAGAGAGAGAGAGAGAGAGAATGAGAGGGGTATGTTTGTTTGTTTTTGTGATCACACAGTTATGATGTCAAGTAGAACTGGTGGGATAAAATGACTAAGACGTTTTTGGTATGTTGATCACACCTTGAAGGAGTTGTTGTATTTGTGATAACACAGTTATGACGTCAATTAATCTTTAAACTCAGTACGTTTGTAATAGTGATAACAATATTAGTAAATCTTGAAGTGATCATATTGTTATTATGAAGTATGTACATCGTTATCCTATTGTGTCCTTCCTTGCCAATTTTTCACCTTACCAATGTTATTGGAGGAGTTAGAGTCAAATTGCCTTATGTATGCAAATATTTCGTTTTGCAGATTTACTCTTGTTTACTAATTCAGATTGAACAAATTTAGATTTTAAAGTAGACATCAAACTTAGGAATATGGTGCACAATTGAATATGGGTATCATTTTCATGATTTGAGTTTAATAATGTTGATTTCTACATGCATTGACCTTCTAGGTTGCCAATTTCGAAGAGGTGTGTATCGATATATGAACGGATATGGTTGAGAAACATTTATTTACACTTATTTCACCCTAACTACTCCTTAATCATAAACTCTTATGGTCATTTTGGTGTTTGCTCACATCCTTATCCTTAATTACAACTGGTTACCACTATGTAAGTCAAACAACTATTCAGATGTCATAAATTACTACAACTATTATACTCCTTCATAATGACAGACATCAAAGTTCTATAAGTATGTGTTTTCACTTCATTTAAAGAAAACTTTTCTAACAAATGCGAAAGATGGATTCCGGAGATAGAGAGACTTTGGAGTTTTTGAAAGAGAAGGTAGCCATCGTTGAGAAAGCGCTCGAGCACGAGCATCATTGTTGCAGGAATCTGTATCGTGAGTGGATGGTGGAGAATGCCAGAGTAAACGATCGAGAGAAGCGTGTCATGCAACTGGAAATGGAAGTTGATGGTCTTGCAGATCAAATTTATTATTTGATAGACCAATCCACTCGTTTAAGGACACGTCTGGCTGACCTTGATAACGTCTAAAGTAGCGTTATGTTTGTTTGTTTAGTTTTATATTTTCTGGCGAAGTGTGCTGCCTTTTGTTTTTGTAATTGCATCGGATGTTATGAAAATATGTTTCCTTTACTTTAAGTGTAGTAGTGTTCTCCTTATGATGCAAATTAATTTCTTCTTACTCCTTTAAGAACGGAATGCAAATTAATTGGTTTCAATATGATGTTTCATTGAACTAACCCATGTGTGTGAACAAATTAGGGTAATAACATGAAAAAAAAAATTATTTTAAAAAATAATGAAAGTTAACGAATAATTACAACGTAAAAGTATAAAACTTGTCAATTTTAATTTTCTTATTGAAAACGCTGTTATAAAATTTTCAAATGATTACTTGAGTTTTAATATTGTTTAAATAATTACTTGCCATGCAGATGAAGTAATCATGATACACGATTTCCCATTAATCGTTTCAGCTGAACCACCGCTATTTAACAAAAAAACGTGTACAAATGGCCCAATTGGTTGAGTACACACAAATTGAGACACCATTTTTTTAAAGGTGATTTGAATCCTAGTGAGATTGTAGGTAAGTTATCTATCATTAATTAAAGTACATGAATTTAAGTGGTAAGTTGGAACGATTAATTAAAAAATGGGAAAAGCATTTATTACGAGTTCAAGCAACCACCGTCATTACTTCACTCCAGTTATATGGAGTCCAGTTAATTAACCTATCTACTATGTAATTACAAATCATGCAAGTAATATATAAAGGGTGTTCAAATCAGATAGAGCTTGTACTTGAGTTTCTCTCTTTATTTAAGAAAAATGGATTCCAACACCAATGGTTACATCAGTCATGCTATATTTGATTTGTGGACGGAAAGAAACAGTATTCTTGAACGTGCGCTGGAGAACGAGCGATTACGTTGCAGGAACCTGGTAGAGGATTGCAGAGAGGAGAATAAAAAGGTCGAAGATGCTGATATCCGCATCATGAAACTGGAGATGGAGGTCGAAGCAAAAACCACTAAAGTTAATAGCTTGATGGAGGAATGCAATCGTTTGATTATCCTTATTGAACAACGTAGTTGTAATCCATGATGTTTCTATTTTGTCTCTGTTATTCTGTTTCTTGTGTTTTTTTTTTTTGTTCATGAACTGTGTTTAATCACACATTTTTTTACTTTTGCAATCCTACAGGTGATGGTTTCATTGTTTATCCTGAACCGTTTGTAATCACAACTTATGAAACATGGTATTTTGTAATTACACCGCTAATGATGTGGTTGTTCATTTAATGAACTGTTTTGTATTTTGTGGATAATTCCGCTCACTGAAACTTATTATTGTATGAAACTGTATGGATGGACGAGTTATGTAGGAGTTTTAAGGATTCAAAAATACTCACTGAACATGTAACAATTTTAAAGAAAAAACAAGGTCCACAATCGATTAACACTTTCAAAAACAAATAATCAAAATGTGTGCTATCAAGCAAACAATCATGGAGCGCAATCATGCTCCGCCGCGAGGTTGAGAAAAGTTATCACTATGAAGACCTTTTTGATAATTTGCAATCTTACTCTTTGTTATCCCCTTTCCTTGGTCCACCGCAAGGTCGAGAATTTTTACCAATATTAAGACCTTTTGAATAATTTGCAATCTCACTCTGTGTTGTCCCCTTTCCCTTGTTACCACGTTGCTTGTCCGATTGAATTTGTGGGGTTTTTGGAGAGACTGCAATGAATCTTGGCTTTCCTTGTACTAGCATTTCTAAAAGTTCTTTCAGGATTTGATTTCTGTGATGGTTCGCCAGATCTAAAGCAATTTTCATCCTGTGATACTCAGAGTTGTACTGCAATCGATGGAAATATCATAAGAGTTAGAATATTTTAATTAGTTATCACAGGAAAAATAAATAATAATCTAGTGTTTTTTAAAAGGGAAGGAAGACATAATCCACGTACATTACTCCTGATTGAACCATGTAATGGAACCATGCACACAATTGTTGATCAGAAATACATCACAATCAAAACTATTAGGCTGTTTTGGACATTCAACATATGCTTCGACGGGAAAGGATTTGAACTCAAAATTTAAAGCGAGGATTTTAGAAAAGTACTGGTCTATAAATGCAAGCTGCATATAAAAAAAATTAAATTAAAAAACTCATTCTTGAGTAAATTCAATACTTACTTCAAGATACACACAACTTTTTTTACCGACAACATTCTTTGTTCATTGTGCTCATCCATGGGAAAGCTATCCCAGACTTCTGCTTTTTTCATCGAAACATTTATCACCAACATGAACCAATGCACACTCCCCTCGTTCATGGGAATATAAATCTGCACATGGACTAATACAATTCAGTGATTTCACCAAGTTACACGTGATACACTCATATTGTATTTATTTATTTATTTATTTTACCGTTTTGTATTGAAATTAATAATATTTCTGTATTTAAAAAACGTAACCTTGTCGCATTCACGCTCAAACCTATAGTAAAATGTGAGATAGCTCAGGCATCCAACCAACCTCAATTCTGCCAACTGACTTTTGGGTGACTCAATTGCACAAAACTGCAATCATGAATGGGCAGGGTATGAACGTCGACATATATATTATCCACAAGTTTTGTTAAAGGAAGAATGAAAAATAATAATGTCGGGTTTAAGCAGCTAATCGAAAAGTATATCGACAGATACCACACCCGTTTTGAAGAATCACGGGATAGATTGTACATGGCCATATCAATGAGCTACACAATTGATGATTAATTATGTAAATTAAGTGAGTACATTGGATGTAAACAAAAATAAATAAATTAAATATGAAAGGAACGTATGTATGCTCACGCTATCATTCAACCAGCCATGCGGTAAAAGATTGGCCATATCATCGCGAGTTAGATGCAGATCATCATTAGTAATGATGGAGAGACTGAAAGGAAAAACGGTTAACAATCACGAGAAACATATATTGTGATTTCTATAATAAAATGTGTGATCGCTGAACGATTTTTTTAACGTTAATTATATGTAAAACCAGACATATACATTGCAATGCATAAAAGATTTTTACAGAGGAAATTGATCAACAACAATGCAATAACAGTTTTACCTTCCATTTTTTGTTGTTGGGTGACTGAACAAAACGTTCAATAAATGAAGTTCTTCTTTTGAAAATGACGAGAGATGGTCGTTTGGGGGAAAGTCTAGTGTTCTACTGGAAAATCTGGTATTTGGTCTCGAAGGTGTGTCAACATTAGTTTTACAGATTGATCCTTCTTCTGCTGTGGTGGAATTTGTCTGCCAACTCTTTAGTCCAGTTAAAATCTTGCTTTGTGAGAAAGACTCCGTACTGGAGCTGATTATTTCAACGGTTTTGCAATCTCCCTAAGTGATACATGTTGACAAGTAATATCAGCAAATAGTAAACATAGGGCCGGGGTTAATTAAAACATGCAGAGTGAAAATTTAAAAAAGTTAGTAAGTAACCATACCATATCATTGCAATGGACATGCTCAGCTCTCAATTCTTTGTTTAGAAGCAATTTCAAAATGTCGAGCTTGAAACTCTGCAATAAGGGTTCGACCATTATTTTCACCATGTCAGGTACTTCGACTTTTTTAAAATAATCGAGTGAAACTCCGATGGAATTGAGATTTTCTGTCATTGTTTCTACCCTTTGTTCCAAACCCTGGTGCATGACAGAGCAGTATGGCTCGTCAACCTCTACAGTGCTGCTATAGTAACCACCTATAACGTCATCATTGTCCACCAACCTATTAAGTGCTTCAGCCTTGGTTTTGGTCTAAGCAACCAAGGGAACGTGATCGCCACAGATTTGGTTACGCGATAGTTCTATAAACTATCGGAAATGATCGGACGTGCGAGTTTTTACCCTCTCGCAAGTATACGAATCGTTCGCCACGTATAGTGGTTACGAGTACGGGTATCGTTCCCACGGAGGAGTTAGTGTTGTTTATCTTAAGTCGGTCCTAGGTCGTATATTATATATACACACTATATATATATATATATATATATATGTATATATATAATATTTACAATGTATTTACACTATTAACATACAATCAAAGTAAAGGGAGATGGTCAAAAGCAATTTAAATAACTAATCTAAAATTACACTAACAAGCTTTAATCTAATTATCACTAAGTTAACTAATTCTAATTACAACTAAGGTTTGTCAAACCTTAGCAATTTACTAATCTAACAACTAACTTAATTACCAATAACAATTATACTAAATTACACTAATTAGCTAACCTAATTACCACTAATGCAAAGTTATGCAAGAGTGATAATGAGATATGTTAGGGAACTAATGGATCATGTAAATTACCTAATTACTAGTTGATGACAATTAAGCACTTCTGTAAGGATTCCCGTTTTGTTGATTGGCTTATTTCGTAGGCAAACCACAAGTTGGGGTTTGGTTGTAAGGGTAGTCTAACTGATTTGTTGAAGATCAAAGACCATTTCCAAGACCTCAAGAGGACAAGCACCAAAGGTATATCTAGTGCTTACTTTGCCTTGAAGAGATATAGTTGCACACACACACAACATGCATAACTCTTATTCTTGAATGTTGTGTTTATATTTTGTGTGCATTGTGCTTTATTGATTATTCAATATCTCTTCTTGCATTTAATTGATTGCATCTTGTTCTATGAAATGCCATGACATGATAGGCATTATGATGCATTCAATACCCACACGTGCACTTCATGTATGTTAGTCTTAAGTGTGGCGTAATTCGTTTCCGTTTGTGTGATCGGAAACGTCCGCGCTTGCACGATGGTGTGCATGTCTTAGCGCGATGGTTGACCACTTGAGAAGGTCTCATTCTTCTCTTGGATAAGTGTTAGATTTGGTTTGGTTATTTGGAGTAAGTGTCTAGTTTCAAAAGATTGGATTTCAAGATTTTAAGTGTTTTTAAAACTGACCTTTGTATGGTCTTGTGACCATAACTTTTTATGAAAAGATTGAAATTGAGTTTTGTAAAATTCTGGACAAACTAGACTCTTATACCTTTCCAACGGTATATTATTCGTAATATTTCATGACCGTTTGGATTGGTTTTGAAATTTCCAAAGTAACCACTAAAACAGGGCATCATAGCTGTTATCCGAATCTGACCTTTGGTCACTCAAATGACCATAAATTTTTCTACAGTTATCCAAATCATGTTTTGTTAATTGGAGTAGAAAGTATACTTCCATACCTTTCCAACGGTATATTATATGAAAGGTTTCGATGTCGTTTGGTCATGTTTTGAGTCGCTTGAAAATCAAGCTTTGTGCTGTGACGCTTCGCAGCGGTTTCAGTGCCGCGGTTTGTGCAACCACGGCAGTCGAGCCACAGAGCAACCGCGATAGTGTGATTCAGGGGCAAAATTGTCTTTTCACTTGCCCTGTTCTTGATGTCTATAAATATTGTAAGGATTCCCATATCTTGATTGGCTTATTTCGTGGACAAACCACGTGTTGGGGATTATATGTAAGGGTAGCTTAAGTGATTCATTATCAAGCTCAAGACCCTTTCAAGTCCTCAAGAGACAAGCACGCCAAAGGTATAATCTCTAGTGCTTATTTTTCTTTGAAGAGATTAGTTGCACACACACACTTAGCATACTGGCATTTGTGTGCATTCTCTTCACATGACATTTTTCACTTGCACTTCTTTGTTATATTTTTTATGTGTGGATTTGTCCATAGATGAGTTCCGAGCGATTCGGAGACTTTTCTATATGTTTCGGATGATTTCCGAGACATTTGGGATATTCCGTATTTTTATCGGAAACCGGATTTTAATTCCGAGCTTAAATTGGAAAGTTATATAATTTTCTATATTTATGATTAAGTCCGGATCAATATTCCGAAGACGGAATTGGATTCCAAGATTTGAAATCAACTGGACTGAAGAACACTCGGATCCGAAGTCCGCTTAGTGTGGCATGTTAGCCACACCTAGCAAGGCACACAAGGGGGTGGCGTGAGCCACGGGCTGCTCACGGCAAAGAGAAGTCTTTGCCCCCGTGCACACCACGGCGCTTCAACGCGCACATGCTTGCCTTTATTCTTTGATTTCATTGTTTGAATTGTTTGTGTCTTCTGTCTGTTTGTGTGATAATATATTATATATATATATATGTTTAAATGTGCACAGCCTAATATATATATATATAATCACTAAATCACCGTTTCACACTTTCACCTAAAAACTATATATATATATATATATATATATATGTATAAAAAGTGTGCGTTTTGTCTGTTGCTCACACCTAATATATATATATATATATATTTATATAAAAAAAAACGGTGCCTTAGTTTTTAGAAGACCTAATGCATATATATCTCTTTATATTTGCTTTCTTCTTTACTTGACACATACACACTTTGAGAGAGCAAAAAATATATTCAAGAGAGAAACTCCCAAGAACTTGTCTTTAACTCTCAAAACCCATTTTCATATGCATCAAAATATCATCTAAACATTTTCTAGCATAGTTAGGATGTTTACTTGCATGGGTCTTGGTCAACACACTTCCCTTGGTATGTTCTTCACTATTATCATTTATAATTAGTGTTTTATTTATCAAGGCATCTCTTTTATTATTTGCTTGTTCTTAGATTAACATCTATTATTCAAAATAGAGATTGTTGTGTTGACATGATTGTGTGTTGTATTGTGATAGCTAATTAGGTTTTTAATTAATCTTGATTAGCTAAGCTATTTGACATGTCATCTAGCCATTTATATCTAGGATTGTTTTAATTGCAAAATCATTATCCTAGATAAGCATATAGAGTAACCTAGCTCTAATTTGCATTTTGAATATTCATACATATTCACTTAGGTTGTTTCTCTTCATTGAGAAGTAAGTCTTGGGGCTAAGAGTGCTTAGGCCTCAAGCAAATTGGAATAGGGTTGCTAATAAAGGCCCGCTGGGTAGAAGTGAGGGGTTACAGACCGGAGTGTTAGACGAGGTCTACATAGGTTGTAAACTTCATTTCAATTAGTGATTTCGAGTTCCGAGTGTGGCGCACTATACAGCCCGTGGTTTTTCCCAGTGGTTGGGTTTCCACGTATATATCTTGTGTTATTTAAATTCCGCACATATTACACTTGATATATTATTTGACTAGTTAGGGGCATTTTCGTCAAATTGACTTGCATGCGAAAATTGGGTAATATTTGATAAAATCTATTCACCCCCCCTCTAGCTTTATATTATACACACCGCGTATTAGTTTCAATTGGTATCAGAGCGGGTTCCTAGATATACTTAGGTGATCCTAGCTCATTTTGGTGTGTTTTTGCATTTGTGTGATTCTTTGATCATTCATACATCTTGCATTCATTCATCCATTCATTATACACTATGAGTGGAATCGGTGGTTCCTATGAGGGTGCTTCGAGCACACGGCCACCCCTCCTCACCGGCATAAATTACTCCCAATGGAAAGGGAAGATGGAGGCGTATGTGTGTCAAATCCATGATAGGGCATGGATGGCTATTGAAGACGGGTATTCACCTCCTATGATGACCCCCACGGATGGAGGTGAAGAGGTTCTCAAGCCTAAGGCACAGTGGTCACAAGCCGAGTTTGAGTTGTCCAAGTGGAATCAAAAGGCTTGGCATGCCCTTATTTGTGCAGTGGACGAAAATCAGTATAAACTGATTCAGAACACTAAGATAGCCAAGGAGGCATGGGACATCTTAGAGATTGCACACGAGGGAACCGAAGTAGTGAAGGACTCCAAACTTCAAGTCCTCCAAACTCAATTTGAGACACTTAAGATGGAGGAGAATGAGTGCTTCAACGACTTCGAGATTAGGTTGATGGACATTGTCAACCAAAGTCATCAACTTGGTGACCCTTACTCGGATAGAAGGATCAAGCAAAAGATAATGAGATCGCTTCCCGAGAGGTTTGAGTCTAAGGTGACGGCTTTAGAAGAAAACAGTGATTTTAAGGACATGAAGCCGAGCGAGGTAATAGGTAGACTTCTCGCCTACGAGTCTAGGAAGGGTCCTAGCTCCACTCCTTCAAAGAAGCAAAAAGGAATTGCTTTGAGTGCTTCTAAGGTAGGGAAGGAGGAGAAAGGTGACTTGGACGAAGACATGATTTTGATGCTTCAAAGATTCAAGAAATTTGTCAAGTTCGAGAAGCGTGGCTTTGGATCCAAAGGCCAAGACTTGAAGAAAAAGGCTCCCTTCAAGAAGCATGAGCCTAGGCAAGATAAAGGGGTCCAATGCTATGAGTGTGGTGGCATAGGTCATATCTCACTAGATTGTGGGAATTTGAAAAACAAGAGAGAAAAAATGATGGTCGCCACTTGGAGTGAAAGTGATGACTCCGGAGAGGGAGATAAGTCATCAAGTGATGATGAGCTTATCAATAACTTCAAGGCATTGGGTGCCACAAATGAAGTAAATGAAGTTGTTGGTAAGATTTCCGTTGCTAGTGATCCCATAGAAGAGAAAGTAGAAGAAGTAGCACTAGAGGAGATAGTTGTTGCTTCACATTGGGATATGGCACTTATTGACTCAAGAGACCAAGGTGAAGGTCTTGATGAGGATATTAGATCCATAGGAGAGGAGGAGAGTCTAGAAGATGACACTAGTGGAGATGACTCCTTTTCTAACTCTACAAATGGAAATGTAGAGAATATGGATGTGCATGACTTCATAGTCAATGTTGAAAGCTCCATGAAGAAGAAAGATAGATTTCTAAGGATGTTAGAGGAAGAAAATCTAGAGCTTTCAACATACAATGACCACTTAAGGAAGCAAGTGGAGAAGATGGATCTTAAGGACAACTTTGAAAGTTTTGAAAGCTCTAAGTTAAAGAATGAAAAAGAGATTCAAAGGTTAAAGGAAGAACTACTTAGGCTTTCAACACAAGTTGACGACTTGAATGATGAAGTGATAAGATCCATGGTGGAAGAAGACAAGCTAAAAGATGAGCTAGCTTTGTCTAAGAGAAATGAAGAGGGTTTGAAGAGAGAGCTTGTTGAAGCCAAAGAGTCATTGACTAGAATGACCACAAGCACCAAGAAGCTTGACAACATACTTGGTGTAGGAAAAAGCCCTTGTGACAAAAGAGGTCTTGGATTCGAAGTGAGCAAGGATTGCTCTATTCCTAAGAAGACCGTCTTTGTGAAGAGTTTGGGTAAGATAGAAGCGTCGCCGGTGCAAACTCCTAGGAAGAAGTTAGAACTAGGACAATGTTCGAAAAATGCACAAGTGAAGGTGGTGAAAACGAGACAACCCCAAGCTCAACGGATAAGAGCCTCTCGAGTCAACTCTCCTCAACAAATGACTCAATATGTGAAGAGGCAAAACATGCTACCTCATCCAAGGAGGCAACCCATTCCGGTTCAACCACATAGAAGACATGAACCGACTCAACACCAAAGGAGACATCAAATGCATGATGAGTCTCCAATGACTTCACACGAATATGGTATGAATTCTTACTTTGTACCAACTTGTCATTATTGTGGTGTTTATGGGCATATTAGGCCTAAGTGCTTTAAGTACATTAAGCATTGTAGGATTAATAGCATGATAGAGAAAAAGAGGCTAAGAAGAGCCCATTTGCATGAGCCTAGGATATCCTTTGTCAATAATCCTAGGTTAGTGAATGACATGCAACCTTTAACCACTAAGAAAAAAAAAATCATATCTATGTGGATAAGGAAAAATGAACCCGCTTGCTACGAGACTAACAAGTCTCAAATAGGTTCAACTAAGTCCAATGGACTTGGTAGGTCCATAGGACCTCATCGCCTTCATTAATGAAGGTTGATACTAACCCCATATGGGGAACTCATGCAAAGAGAGCTATTTTTGCATTCTTGTCACTTGCAAAAAATTTGAAATATCTTATGCTTCTCTTTTTGTTGCTTGAGTAAGCTTGGTTACACATATGTATATATATTTTCAATTCAATAAGTGTGAACCTTGCTTGTTTACAATCCATGTCATATTTATGTTCAAACATGCATTTTGGACTAGGAGATTTTCATAGGAAGTATGATATGAATGACCTTTAGTTATCTCCATGACATGATGATTCTTTTATAACATGCTAATGTCTAATGAAAAAGCATGAATTGATAATTGCGTTCTTAAATGCAAAAACGTGTGTGAAAAAGCTTATGAGACTCAAATGAAAAAGGATCTTGTATCCATTCAAGGATTTTACAATCCAAATGTCTCTCTTTCTTTATTGGTTGAACATGTCTACTATCATACGGATATCTTATCCGGAAAAATCGAATAGGGTACAAAGTTGCTCATGACATGTTTAGCTTATAAAGTTGGATTTAGTTGTTCTTAAATTGAAATCAATGAAATTTCTATATCCTTGCTTCTCTCATGACAATGGTGAAATTGGTTTGAATTCCTATTAGAAACCTTTGTCATTTGCTTTCCCAAATACCATGGTATTTTGGACTTGAATGCTATATGTCTTGTATGAAAAGCATTTTTGATTCACACATTTTTATACTAATAAAACTCCTTGTTTCTCTCCGATTAATTGAGATTGCATAAAGTGACTTATATTGATTATGCAAATACTAGAATGCTACTATCTCTCTTTGCCTTGAGTGACCCGGTTGGGGACTACTCCTTTGCCTATATCATGACAAAAAGGGGGAGTAGGATGTGGTAAGGGGAGGTGCAAATTGTTGTAGCAATTGTGCACATTGGGGAGAATATATATTGAGGGGGAGTAACCCTTTGAGGGGGAGCATTGCATTCACAATTATTGCATGATGTTGTAGTTGTACTTAAATTCTTAGAATGCAAATGCTTGTTTATATTCTCACTTGATTCATCTCATTTTTTACTTGTATTGGAAAGTATAGAAACTTTGCTTTCAGGGATTGATTGTTCTACAAGAGATCGAAGACTTCAAGATTTTTTTCGTTATTATATCTCTTTGTAAAGTAGAAAATCATTGTTGACCCGTAGTTTCTAATTTTTGTGAGGAATCAATGTGAGTGGTGGTTTTGTCACGAAATAGCCAAAGGGGGAGATTGTAAGGATTCCCATATCTTGATTGGCTTATTTCGTGGACAAACCACGTGTTGGGGATTATATGTAAGGGTAGCTTAAGTGATTCATTATCAAGCTCAAGACCCTTTCAAGTCCTCAAGAGACAAGCACGCCAAAGGTATAATCTCTAGTGCTTATTTTTCTTTGAAGAGATTAGTTGCACACACACACTTAGCATACTGGCATTTGTGTGCATTCTCTTCACATGACATTTTTCACTTGCACTTCTTTGTTATATTTTTTATGTGTGGATTTGTCCATAGATGAGTTCCGAGCGATTCGGAGACTTTTCTATATGTTTCGGATGATTTCCGAGACATTTGGGATATTCCGTATTTTTATCGGAAACCGGATTTTAATTCCGAGCTTAAATTGGAAAGTTATATAATTTTCTATATTTATGATTAAGTCCGGATCAATATTCCGAAGACGGAATTGGATTCCAAGATTTGAAATCAACTGGACTGAAGAACACTCGGATCCGAAGTCCGCTTAGTGTGGCATGTTAGCCACACCTAGCAAGGCACACAAGGGGGTGGCGTGAGCCACGGGCTGCTCACGGCAAAGAGAAGTCTTTGCCCCCGTGCACACCACGGCGCTTCAACGCGCACATGCTTGCCTTTATTCTTTGATTTCATTGTTTGAATTGTTTGTGTCTTCTGTCTGTTTGTGTGATAATATATTATATATATATATATGTTTAAATGTGCACAGCCTAATATATATATATATAATCACTAAATCACCGTTTCACACTTTCACCTAAAAACTATATATATATATATATATATATATATATGTATAAAAAGTGTGCGTTTTGTCTGTTGCTCACACCTAATATATATATATATATATATTTATATAAAAAAAAACGGTGCCTTAGTTTTTAGAAGACCTAATGCATATATATCTCTTTATATTTGCTTTCTTCTTTACTTGACACATACACACTTTGAGAGAGCAAAAAATATATTCAAGAGAGAAACTCCCAAGAACTTGTCTTTAACTCTCAAAACCCATTTTCATATGCATCAAAATATCATCTAAACATTTTCTAGCATAGTTAGGATGTTTACTTGCATGGGTCTTGGTCAACACACTTCCCTTGGTATGTTCTTCACTATTATCATTTATAATTAGTGTTTTATTTATCAAGGCATCTCTTTTATTATTTGCTTGTTCTTAGATTAACATCTATTATTCAAAATAGAGATTGTTGTGTTGACATGATTGTGTGTTGTATTGTGATAGCTAATTAGGTTTTTAATTAATCTTGATTAGCTAAGCTATTTGACATGTCATCTAGCCATTTATATCTAGGATTGTTTTAATTGCAAAATCATTATCCTAGATAAGCATATAGAGTAACCTAGCTCTAATTTGCATTTTGAATATTCATACATATTCACTTAGGTTGTTTCTCTTCATTGAGAAGTAAGTCTTGGGGCTAAGAGTGCTTAGGCCGCAAGCAAATTGGAATAGGGTTGCTAATAAAGGCCCGCTGGGTAGAAGTGAGGGGTTACAGACCGGAGTGTTAGACGAGGTCTACATAGGTTGTAAACTTCATTTCAATTAGTGATTTCGAGTTCCGAGTGTGGCGCACTATACAGCCCGTGGTTTTTCCCAGTGGTTGGGTTTCCACGTATATATCTTGTGTTATTTAAATTCCGCACATATTACACTTGATATATTATTTGACTAGTTAGGGGCATTTTCGTCAAATTGACTTGCATGCGAAAATTGGGTAATATTTGATAAAATCTATTCACCCCCCCTCTAGCTTTATATTATACACACCGCGTATTAGTTTCAAATATCACACTTTCTCATTATCTGAACAAGTTCTTTTACTCTTAAGAACCCTAAACTTCAAAGATAGATTTTGAGAGAAAATCAAATCAAGAACTCACCTTTAACCACTCAAATCAAACCCCTTTTGCATCAAATTTCATATTGCATCTCCTATGTCTATATAGAGTGCATCCATGTATGGGTTTGCATCATCACAACTTGCTTGGTAAGATTTTGATTAATTTCATCTTATTTTAGTATTTTAAATACCAAGCCATCTCTTTTAAATTACTTGTATGTTTTAGATCATATGCTAAATACAAGAAAAGAGATTAATTGTGATGAATTGATTGAGTGTTGTTTTTGATAGATATCTAGGTTTTTATAATCTATGATTATCTATGCTATTTGACATGTCATTTAGCAATTGATATCTAGGGTTGATTTAATTTGAATATATCATCATCCTAGATAAGCATCTAAGGTTCCCTAGCCTTGTTTGTTAATTGAATATTCATACATATTCACATAGGGTTGTGCATCTCTTTTGAGAGATTGAAGTCTTGGTCTAGGGTTGCTATTACAGGCCTGCGGGTAGTAGTGGTGGGTTACAGACCGGGATTAGGCTGTAAACATCATTACAAGTAGTGACTGCGAGGATCGAGCAAATTGGAATAGGGTTGCTAATAAAGGCCCGCTGGGTAGAAGTGAGGGGTTACAGACCGGAGTGTTAGACGAGGTCTACATAGGTTGTAAACTTCATTTCAATTAGTGATTTCGAGTTCCGAGTGTGGCGCACTAAACAGCCCGTGGTTTTTCCCAGTGGTTGGGTTTCCACGTAAACATCAAGTGTCATTTATTATTTCCGCATCTTATTACACTTGTATGTATATTTGACTTGCTAGGGGTATTTTCGTAAAATTGACATGCACGCGAAAATTGGGTAATAATTAGCTAAAATCTATTCACCCCCCCTCTAGCTTTATATATTAAACACGCCTCTAGGACTTTTCAATTGGTATCAGAGCGGGTTCCTAGATATACTTAGGTGATCCTTTGCTCATTGTTGGTGTGTTTTTGCATTTTTTATGTTTGTTTGATTTCTTCATACATTTTGCATTCTTCTCTTTTGCATTCATTCAACGCAAACACTATGAGTGATTTCGTGAGAGAAGAAATTGACTCCGTTGAGGAGATGCCTCTCTTACTAGAGAGATTTAGGAGATTTGTGAAATTAACCACCTCACCTCCTAAGAAGAAGTTGACCACCTCACCTCCTAAGAAGAAGAAGACATTTGCTTTGGAGACTTCGAAGCATGACAAGAAGGAGGGTATCTCTATTGAAGACATGGGACTTAATGACAAGTCAAACTAAGGAGTGTCTTCAAGAGAAGGGATTCAGTGCTACGAATGTGGAGGATTCGGGCATTTCTCCCCGGAGTGTGGAAACTTGAAGGATAGAAGAAAAGGGAAGGCGTTGGCCACCTTATGGGATAAATATGAAGATGACGAAAATCCTTCAAGCTTGGAATCAACATGTAGATGGCTTGGATCGAGATTGGTGGCTGGAAAACCACCTTAACTTACAAGCTAAGTGAAGTGGTGTGAGTTCTAAGTTAAGCTAAGCTATTGGGTGTAGTTTATGATGTAAGGATGTAATATTTGCTTCTTTGGATATTTAGGGATGTAATATTTACTTCTTTGGATATTTAGGGGTGTGTTTAGGTTTAGGGAAAGGATAGTATATATAGTAGGGAAGGTTTGGGAGGAGTTTGGACGTGCAAAAAGCTGAGTCGGTCTGGTCGGCGAGCTTGGCACCGTCGAGTTGGCGAGCTCTTGCCCGCCGTCGGAAGCCGCCGCCGCATGAATTTGGACAATTGGGGCGAGTTTGAACACTCTGGAACGCGGGAAAGAAGCCGCCGAAACAAGCTAGCAAGCTTGCACAACCATGGAAGTTGGTGGACTTGGAGGACAAGCAAAACTTGTGCATGGAGGCTTGAAAATGGGTCCATCGTGACCGGGAGGATGGTGGCCGTCGATCTGGGCTGATCGGCGTCGGAAAATGGGCCGAAAAATGGTCGGGAAGTCACCGGGTCACGACCGGGTCAACCGGGTCTGAACCGGGTCGTTGGCGGGTCGGGACGACCCGGCAGCAGCTAGAAGACGACCTGACGTCAGCGTGACGTCAGGCGTGACGCAGCAGGCGCAAAACGACGCCGTTCTGTGCTGACGTGGCGCGCTGACTTTGACTTCTTCTGGCGAATTACACTTTGCACCCCTGAACTCTGCTCAAATCACAAAATGTCCAATATATTCCCGAATATTGCATTTTAGCCCCTGATTTCTCCATAATTACCAAATTGTCCCTGAACTTCCCTAATTCACTGAAACACTTATTTACACCCTATTAAATATATAAAAATGCTCGGAAACGTATACAAAAGATAGGAAAAGGGAGCGCTAAATGTGAACATTTTGAGCGCGATCAAAACGTTAAGCCTGTTCACGTACACATTATTTTGCGAAAGACATCCCCAATAAAAGATCTGAAGAAAAGGAAGACACCCTTGGAAAAATGTTGTACCTCGGTTTCTTATGTTTCTCACACCATCCATTAAATACTGAAACGAAAATGTTGCCCATTTCTTGTGTCTGATTAATTTCGGATTCTTCAGTTGGGTCAGCAATGATTCGTCAACATTAGGTGATGCAGGTGGGTATAAAAGTATTGAAATAGTAAACAAAGCAAATGAAATCTTGAAATCGTCATCTGCAGCCCTTATACTCTGTAGTTTTTTTTTTTTTTTTTGCAAGGAAGAGAGTGTAATCTTGTCCTTAACAGTACTACTCTACAGAAGTGCTTTGATTTGAATACAAGTTTCATCAAACTCTTTAGAGTCACAGTTGACTTCATCGATGCCGTCTGTCAAGCCCATCACCTTAGAGAAATCTAACACCCTTATTGGGATCCACTTATCGTGGAGCACTACAAATTGTGTGCCAGGTTGGATCACTGTAAGCAACATATTGCATAGAGGACCAAATAACTAAAGACAACTCATGTTCATTAACACCCCGAATCCCATATCCTCCATGCATTCTCTTTGTTCTTTGGTCAAATTGTCCACTACTTTACGAAACTTTACAGGGCTGCACAAAGTTTGCCAATAACCTAGGATTTCTTCACTTGAAGACATTGTTTATGTGCTTCAAAAGTATATATGAAGAATTTAGAGATTTTAAAAAAAATCTAAAGGATTTTATGCTTTTGGTTTAAAATGGAGTAATAATTGGCACAGAGAGATCGTATACATGCATGGAAGGTATTATTAGTATATAATAATCATCAATCATTAATCATTACGTTTAGGGTGGCTGACTATTTGATATCTCTTACGTTTTTCCATGCTAATTATGTAGGCTGGTTGATAATAATTGATATTATGAAAGGAGCTTATAAAACAAGTATATTACATAAACGAAATGTTGTTTACACTTTCCAACGAATAATTATAACAGGATTTTTTATTTAGGTGTGTACATACGAACTATGTAGGGCATAAAATATGTGAAGAGTTTAAGGCTTCCCAAAAATATAATGATGTAGCATCTAATTTAGATTTTGTTTTATTTATATTTTAAAAAGAGTGGCCAATTGGGATACAGGCTTATCCACAACTCTTACGTTCTTCAATATAAATTTAGTTTACTGGTTGATATTTAATTTCTCAATAAGATAGATTGTACTCATTGATACTTTACTGATTAGGTGGGAGATCTCTTAACTTCAAACTATTCATATTTAACTTTTTAAAATATTTCCTTTATATTGGTTGTTTTAGTTGACATGGGTTGGTCCAAATTTAAAACAAAGCCATGTGTAACGCATGCACAACCTAAAATTTATTATTACAACAATTTCCAATGCAAAGCCGAATTATAGTTTCATTTTTTACCCTTATTTTTATCATCAAAACACATTAAGCATCTCTCTGTCTTGGATTCACGATTTGAAACCCTAAATACAACTCTTTTCATCACGCCGTTGTTGTTCCTTTCACTAAACATTGTCCATCACGCAACTATTCTTCTGTTAACGAGAGGCTTATGTGATAAGATTGACAGACCTAAGAGGTTTGTGAAAATCACATAGTCTAATCTTTATAAATGCTTATATTTTTGTTTGTTTTAGGTTTTTGTAAGCTTTTGTACTGAAAAGTTTGAAGATGTTTTGATTCGTTTCGTAATCTCTACATGTGTTTGTTAAAGGGTTTATTGTGATAATTCGTGTTTGAAAAATGTTTTTGCACACACTGAACATGAAAAATATGTATTTCTTATTTTTTATAGAATCCATTTTCGAAAAGCATTTATTAGTGTTGCTTCTTCTTTGATATGTTATGTGTTTGAGCTTTATAGTGATAGTACATGTTTGTTCAATGGCCAATGTTTCATATGATTGCATTGGTTCAATACGAATATGATTACCTTCAACTGCAAGTTTTGAAAATGAAACCAGATTTGCTTGAACATGTTTCGATGGATAATTTTTGCTCTTCTAAGAGAATTTATCTGTTGCTTATTCTTTGATCTACAATGTGTTTGATGAATGGCCAATGTTAGATTTGATTGCAACGGTTAAATATGAATATGATTACCTTCTGGATGCAAGTTTTGAAATGTACAAATATGTTTGCTTGAATATGTTTCGATGGATAATTTTTGCTCCCCAGATTAATGTTTTATTGTCATTTATTCTTATATGATGATAATTGTTGTTTGGTCTTGGTTAGAATTGTTGTTTACTGTTTTCTAATTATAACATATCGACATTGTACAAGAATTGTGATTCTGTAACTAATTGTTGACAAGTCAGTAAATATATGTTCTTTATAAGACATTAATCATAATTTCATAATAACTTAGAAATTTTGTGTGTATGTTTTACTTGTTGATTAATGTATTGGTGGTATCCCACCAACAATCTGTTATGCACACTATTGAGCTGCATAGCACATTGTTGGTGGGTTACGACCAATACTTTAGTGGGATAGGTGATATGCATCAGTTAGAATCCATATTAAATATGGTTTGTGATCACAAGTTTATTCAATGTATCAAGAATCGTTAGTTAATGTGTGGGTGGTATCCCACCAATAGTCTGTTACGCACATTATTGAGCTGCATAACACGCCGTTGGTGGGTTACCACTAGGGTTGCACATTGGGGAAATGGGGATGGATATAGGTCCCCCCATCCCCATCCCCATCCCCACTTCTCAAACCCTTCCCCATCCTTCCCCATTTCCCCATTTTCCCCGTTTCCCCATTTCCCCCATTCCCCCATTTTCCCCATTTGGTTGAAAATTATATATTAAACTAAAAAAAAACATTCCATTACAAATGCAAAAGAAAATACATTACAAAATAATGTCAAAGAAAATACATTACAAAATACATATATATATATATATATAATTATTTTTATAATATTTTAGGGGAAATGGGGAAATGGGGAAATGGGGATGGGGTGGGGTCTCCCCATCCCCATCCCCATTTCAATTTGGGGATGATTTTCATCCCCATCCCTCCCCATTTTCCCCCAAAAAATTTCCCCCAATTGGGGATGGGGAAACGGGGATTCGGGGGAAAATGTGCAACCCTAGTTACCACCAACACGTTGGTGGGATAGCTTATATGTATCAGTTAAAATCCATATTATCTATATTATGTGGTCAAGATTTTATTCAATGTATCAATTGTAGTAACAATCCATATTTGAATTACATAATTGCATTACTAAATGCATAACAACCATTTCAATAGCAGATTCAATTATAATTCATAATTCATATCTTCTGTGTTGAATAATTATTTATATAAACACTACTGAAAAGGTGTAATCATATAATATAGAGTATTGATATATGAAAGATTTGTATTCATAAATGCATGACAACCTTTTCTTTAAAAATTTCAATTACAAATTATATTAAATCTTTGTGTAATATAATATTTTATTTATATAATCACACTTTAATATGTGTAATCACATGTACAACGTATTCGATATATAATATTTGCATTAATAAATGAATGACAACAATTTTTTATATCAATTACAATAAGAATCCATATTTTAAAGACTTTTGATATACAACTATCTATATTGATAAATGCATGACAACATATTCTAAAAATATCAATTAGAATTCAATTTACATATATTATGTGTTTGTAAATATATTATTATAATTACAAATATATATGTATAATTACATCTAATAGAGTATAAACACTTTCAATCATAATCCATATTACTTAACCTATGTGATTGACTATTGATTTAGATAATCACTTAATAAACAATATAATCATAAATAGTAATGATGGGCTTTGGGTCTTGGGGTTCTTCGTCTTGTCTTGACGAGTTAGAGCACTTTGAGGCTTAGGCTAGTCATTAGAATACAATTTACGTATATTCTGTGTTTGAATATATATATTTACAATTACTATTATTAAAATATAATTACATCAAAAAGAGTCGATATAAACAGTTTCAGTCAGAATCCATATTACATAAGTTATGTGATTGACTATTTATTAATATTGAAACTAATTAATGCACGGTGTGTATAAAACTATCTAGAGGGGGGGTGAATAGATTTTACGCTTTTTACCCAATTTTTCGTGTTAGTCAAAATTACGAAATTACCCTCAAGATAAAATAAACAAGCAAGTGTAATATGGTGCGGAAATTAAATTGACACTTGATTTTTACGTGGAAACCCTCACGGGAAAAACCACGGGCTATGTAAGTAAGCCACACTCGAACCTCGAATCCACTAAATGTGCAAACGATTACAACCTAATCCCGGTAGTAATCACACACCTACCTAATCCCGGTATGAGTGAACCTAGTCCGATTTTGCTTGCGATCTAAGCAACCTAATCCCGATTGCTACACACAAGACTTAGCTTCTCTTGAAGAGAATACAACCCTAAGTGAATATGTGAAAATATCCAAAATGCAACATAGAGCAAGGGAAACCCTATATGCTTATCTAAGATGATTAATATGCAATTAAGAACAATCCTAGATATCAAAACTAAATGACATGTCAATTAGTTTAGCTAATCAATATCAAGCACAAAAACCTAATATGCTAGCACAATACAACTTCTCAAACATACATCATACTATCTCAATCTTGTATTCAAAGTATATAAAATCACATACAAGTAATTAAATTGAGATTTCTAGATAAGAGAAACACAAAATATGTAAGATATTAGTGAAAAGCTTACCAAGCAAAGTATGATGAAGTTTCCATGCAAGATGTCATCTAGATGATCTAAGATGATGCTAGATGATGATTGATGATCATGGAACAAGTGTTTGAGTAATTAAAAATGAGTTCTTTGGAATTTTTCTTCTCTTTGAAAAATCTCCTAAGTATGGAATCTGAATATGAACTCTTGTAATTGACCTAAAGTCAAAGTGGCATATATATAGGGGGCCAAAACAAAGTGTGGTCGTTTTGATAAGTTTGCCCACTATTTGCCTTGGGCGCTGTACGTAGGGCGCCCTTGTACAGCGCCTGTACAGCGCCCTTGCTCTGTTTTCACGAGGAAACAGAGTGGTGCTGTACGTACAGCGCTCTGTACCGCGCTATGTACAGCGCCCCAACAGCGACCCAACAGCGACCGATTAAATCGATCAGGTCTGAACAGCGCTCAATGGGCGCTGTTCGTACAGCGCTTCTGTAGAGCGCTTTTGGGGGCGCCCAGTGCAAAAATGCAATCCTAAGTCTAAGCATGACAAGGCAATTGGATATGCAAGATGCAATCAAACTAACATGCAAGAAGAGATGTTCATGAGCATTAAGGCACACAAAAAAGACACACAACATATAAGGATTAAACATATGCATGAGTTGTGAGTGTGTGCATCTATCTCTTCAAGACAAGCAAGCACTTAGAATATTACCTTTGGTGCTTGTCAATAGTGAGATCTTCAAAAGGGCCTAAGCAATAACAACAACATCTAAGCTACCCTTACAAAGCATCCCCACATGTGGTTTGATCACGAAATAAGCCAATTAAAAACAACGGGAATCCTAACAATCTCCCCCTTTGGCTATTTCGTGACAAAACCACCACTCACATTGATTCCTCACATAGAATTAGAAACTACGGGACTACAATGATTATCTACATTACAAAGAGATAAGAAAGTAAAAACTTCAAGTCTTCAATCTCTTGTAGAACAATCAAGCCCTGAAAATAAAGTTTCTAGCATTTCCAATACAAGTAAAGTGTGAGATTAATCATGTGAGAACAATACCAAGCATTTGCATTTTTAGAATTTAGGCACAACATTAGCAAATGTATGCAATGAATGATAAATGCAATGCTCCCCCTCAAAGGGTTACTCCCCCTCAATGTATGTTCTCCCCAAAATGCACAAAAGCTTCTATATTTTGCAACTCCCCTTACCATATCCTACTCCCCCTTTTTGTCATGATATAGGCAAAGGAGTAGTCCCCAACCGGGTCACTCAAAGCAACGAGAGATAGAAGCATGCAAGATATGCATATACATATAAGTCACTTTATGCACTTCAATTAATTTGAGAGAAACAAGGAGATTTATTTGAGAAAATGTGTGAATCCAACATGCTTTGCATACAAGACATATAGCATTCAAGTCCAAAATACAATGGTATTTGGCAAAGCAAATGACAAAGGTTTCTAATTTGAATTCAAACCAATTTCACCAATGTCATGGGAAAAGCAAGGATATAGAGAATATTGATTTCAATTTTAAGAGCAACTATATCCAACTTTATAAGCGAAACATGGCATGAGCGACTTTGCACCCTATTTGATTTTTCCGGATAAGAAATCCGTATGATAGTAACCATGTTCAACTAATAAAGAAAGAGAGACATATGGAATGTAAATTCCTTTGAACGGATACAAGATCCTTTATTCATTTTGAGTCTCATTAGCTTTCACACAAGTTTTGCATTTTTAAGAATATGCAATCATCAATTCATGCTTTTCATGTGAGCATATTGTATGAATTTCATGCTTTTTCATTTAGCAATAGCATGTTATTAAAGAATTATCATGTCATGGAGATAACTATAGGTCATTCACATCATACTTCCTATGTAAATCTCCTAGTCCAAAAATGCATGTTTGAACATAAATATGACATGGATTGTAGATAAGCAAGGTTCACACTTATAGAATTGAAAACATATATACATATGTACAACCAAGCTTACTCAAGCAATCAAAAGAAGAGGCATAAGTTATTTCAAATTTTTTGCAAGATACAAGAATGCAAAATAGCTCTCTTTGCTTGAGTTCCCCATATGGGGTCAATCTAGAACATCACTCCACAAGACATATCCCAATAGATCTACTAAGAGTTTTAAATCGAGTAGCATCTAAGGGTTTAGTAAATAAGTCCGCAAGTTGATCATTAGTACCTACATGTTCAAGTACTATGCATTTATTTTCAACAAGCTCTCTAATGAAGTGATGGCGGATGTCAATATGCTTAGTTCTAGAATGTTGAACCGGATTCTTGGAAATATTAATTGCACTCATATTATCACAAAAGAGAGTGAGAGTACCTTGGTTGAATCCGTAGTCTACTAGCATTTGCTTCATCCATAGGAGTTGTGTGCACCCACTCCCTGCGGCTATGTACTCGGCCTCGGCCGTGGACAAGGAAATCGAGTTTTGCTTCTTGCAAAACCAAGACACCAAGTTGTTGCCTAGAAAGAAGCAACCGCCCGATGTGCTCTTCCTATCATCACAATTTCCTGCCCAATCCGCATCACTAAAGCCTACAAGACTAGCATTAGTGTCAAAAGAGTACCAAATCCCATAGTTGGATGTCCCATTCACATAGCGAATGATCCTCTTCACGGAAGAGAGGTGGGACTCCTTAGGATCCGCTTGGTACCTAGCACACACACCCACACTAAAAGATATATCGGGCCTACTTACGGTCAAATAAAGCAAGCTACCTATCATGCCACGATATAGAGTTTGTTCCACACTTTTACCACTAGCATCCTTGCTTAGCTTTAAGGTGGTACTCATGGGTGTATCACAATGTTTGGCTTCTCTAAACCAAACTTCTTCACTAGGTTCTTAGCATATTTGGCTTGGGTTATGAAAATCCCATCATTCATTTGCCTAATTTGCAAACCTAGGAAGTAACTAAGCTCACCAACAAGACTCATCTCAAATTCAAGAGACATGACATCAACAAATTGTTGGACTTTGGTGTTGTTGGTGGAGCCAAAAACTATATCATCAACATATATTTGAGCTATGAAAAGCTCATCATTGTCTCTCTTGATGAATAGTGTCTTGTCAACACTACCTCTTGTGTAGTTGTTGTCAACAAGAAATTGAGTGAGGCGCTCATACCAAGCCCTCGGTGCTTGTTTCAACCCATAAAGTGCCTTCTTGAGGCGATAGACATGATTGGGGTGGTGTGCATCCACAAACCCCTTAGGTTGTTCAACAAACACTTCCTCTTGCAAGAAGCCATTGAGGAAGGCACTCTTGACGTCCATTTGGTGCAATTTGAACTTGTGCACACAAGAGATGGACAAGAGAAGCCTAATGGACTCTAAGCGGGCAACAGGAGCAAAAGTCTCCTCAAAGTCGATACCCTCAATTTGAGAGTACCCTTGTGCTACAAGTCTAGCCTTGTTCCGCACTATGTTGCCATCCTCATCGGATTTGTTCCTAAATATCCATTTAGTGCCTATGACATTAGTGGTCTTAGGCCTAGGAACTAGAGTCCAAACCTCATTCCTTTCGAATTGGTTTAGCTCTTCTTGCATGGCAAGAACCCAAAATTCATCATTTAAGGCTTCTTCAACCTTTTTGGGTTCTATTTGAGAGGTGTAGCATGTAAAGCTAATTAGATTAGCTATTTGGCGCCTAGTCCTAACACCCTCATTAACATCTCCAATAACATCTTCTTTGTTATGGAGTCTTCTAACCCATGGAGCGGGTTCATTAGAGTCCAAGTTAGGAACTCTAGTACTAGGTTGTGTGACTTCATTAGATGTCCCAACATTGGGAGTCACCACAACCCTCTCCAAAGGAGAGTCATCCTCTAAAACATCCTCCTCCTTATCATTTTTGGACTTGAGCCTTGTATCATCAATGACAACATTTGATGATTCCATGACGGTTCGAGTCTTCAAGTTGAAAACTCTATAGGCTCTACTATTCATGGCATAGCCAATAAAGATACCCTCATCACTCTTAGCATCAAACTTGCCAAGTTGATCACGGTCATTTAAAATGTAGCATTTGCTCCCAAATGTGTGGAAGTAGCTAACATTTGGCCTCTTGCCTTTCCATAATTCATAGGAGGTGTTTCTAGTACCGGGCCTTAGGAACACTCTATTTCCTATATAGCAAGCCGTGTTGATGGCTTCGGCCCATAGGTTCCTAGGGACATTGTTGCTAAGCAACATCACACGGGCCATCTCTTGAAGGACCCTATTCTTCCTCTCAACAACTCCATTTTGTTGAGGTGTCCTAGGAGCAGAAAATTCATGGGAGATGCCTAAGCCATTACAAATAGCTTTCAAAGAGGCATTCTCAAATCTCCTCCCATGGTCACTTCTAATCCGTTTAATGCTTCTAATTTTAGAATTCATTTCATTTTGCAATTTAGTACAAAGCATTTTAAACTTATCAAAAGTTTCGGATTTTTCTCTAAGAAAATATGTCCATGTAAATCTAGAGAAATCATCAACACAAACAAAAATGTATCTCTTTCCACCTAAGCTCTCGGTTTGCATAGGACCCATGAGATCCATGTGGAGAAGCTCTAGGGGCTCCTTGGTGGAGAGATACTTGCCCTTTTTGTGCATGCTTTTGGTTTGTTTTCCTTGTTGGCAAGGTCCACAAATACCATTGGCTTTCTTCCCAAGCTTAGGGAGGCCACGCACACACTCGAACTTTCCAAGGGTTCTTAAATCCCTAAAGTTCATGTGGCCAAGTCTTTCATGCCACAACTCAACTTGCTCATCCATGGACACATTGTTTGAGACTATTCTAGCTTCAAGACAATAACAATTGTCGCTAGATCTCATACCTTTCAATAAGGTTTGTCCATCGGGCTTTAGGATTGAGCAATCATTTTTACTAAACAAGACGGAATATCCTTCATCACTTAGATGTGAAATGCTTATTAAATTGGCTTTCAAGCCATCAACAAATAAAGCATCGGATAAGGAGGGTAAACCGGGAACGGAAATGGATCCTTTCCCTACAACCTTCTTTTTGGATCCATCACCAAAAGTGACATATCCACCTTCCTCCATAACAAGAGTCTCGAAGAAACTCTTGTTTCCCGTCATGTGCCTAGAGCACCCACTATCCAAATACCAAAAATTAGAAGAATTTGCCTTCAAGGCTATTTGTGCAACATGGCAAACATTTTCATTCTTTCTAATCCACTTAGCAACAATTTTAGCTTTCTTAGTGGTCTTTGGTACATGTGCTCTATTATTCCTAGGATCATGCAAATCAATATTATTATTCCTAGGAACATGCATCATGGCTCTTTTCTTTTTCTTCTCTATCATGCTTCTAGTTTTGCACATTTTTATATAGCGAAAGCATTGTGGTCTAATATGACCAACAAATCCACAAAAGTGACAAATAGGAGTAAAATAAGGAATCATACCTTGTCCTTGTCTTTGTGGATGAATGGGTTCAATGCATCTTCGTTGTTGAACCGGTCTAGGTTGCTTCCAAGCTTGAGGTTGCATGATAGGCCTCTTTCCTTTGTGAGCCAATTGAGGAGGAATGTTGGCTTGAGAAACTCTAGGGAGTTTAGCTTGAGGTTGCCTTCTTGGCCCCATCTTCACTTGAGCATTTGAGCTTTGTCCTATTTCTAACTTCTTTCTAGGAAGTTGCACAAGTGAAGTTTCTTCTTTCTTCAAGCTCTTGACAAATATGGTCTTGTTAGAGGTTGAGATCTTCTTGTCATCTTCATACCCAAGACCCCTCTTGTCACATGGACTCTTTCCAACACCAAGCATATGGTCAAGCTTCTTGGTGCTAGAATCCATCCTAGTCATAGATTCTCTAACTTCTTCAAGCTCCCTTTTTAGACTATCCTCATTCCTCCTAGATAAGACTAACTCCTCTTTTAGCTTATCTTCCATCTTCTTGAATTTCTCCACTTGTTCACTTAAGTGGTCATTTTGAGATGCAAGTTCAAGATTTTCTTCTCTCAACATCTTGATCTTTCTTGTACTCTTGATTGCTAAATCATTAAATTCGGCATGATATTTAGCAAACTCCTTTTTCTCCATAAATCCATTCATGGAGTTAGAGGAGGAATCACTTTCTACATCACTTGAGTCATTTTCCTCTTGACTCATTTCCTCTCTCTCACTAGCACTTTTGCTTTTATGGGAGGAGGCAAAAGCTAGGAGATTAGCCATGAGCTCTTCATCATCCGAAGACTCATCTCCCTCATAGGAGTCATCACTACTTCCACTCCAAGTGGCGGCCATCACTTTCCCCTTTTTCTTCTCAACATGATTTGCACAATCGGGGGCAAAATGACCTATGCCACCACACTCGAAACATCGGACCCCTTTCCTTTCGGTCCTCTCTTGCCTAGGTTCAAACTTCTTGAAAGAGCCCTTTTTCTTCAAATCTTGACCCTTTGACCCAAAGCTCTTCCTTCTAAACTTCATAACTTTGTTGAACCTTTTTACAAACAAGGCAAGGTCTTCATCCGAGTCAACCTTCTTTTCCTCCTTTTCATCCTTGGAGGTTTTTAAAGCAATTCCTTTTTGCTTTTTAGTGGGTGTGGAGATAGGCCCTTTCCTAGACTCATAAGCTAGAAGTCTCCCAATCACCTCACTCGGCTTCATATCCTTATAACCACTATTTTCTTCTAAAGCCGTCACCTTCGATTCAAACCTATCGGGTAGAGATCTCATAATCTTTTGCTTGATTCTCCTATCCGAATATGGATCACCAAGTTGATGGCTTTGGTTGACTATATCCATCAACTTGATCTCAAAGTCGTTGAAGCACTCATTCTCCTCCATCTTAAGCGTCTCGAATTGAGTTTGGAGGACTTGAAGCTTGGAGTCCTTCACCACTTCGGTTCCCTCATGTGCAATCTCTAGGATGTCCCAAGCTTCCTTAGCTATCCTAGTATTTTGAATCAACTTGTATTGATTTTCGTCCATGGCACACAAGATGGCATGCAACGCCTTCCTATTCCACTTTGAAGCATCAAACTCTTGCGCGTTCCATTGCGCCTTAGGCTTCAAAACATCTTCTCCTCCACCCGCGGGAGTCATCATAGGGAGATCATATCCGTCTTCCACCGCCATCCATGCACGGTCATGAATTTGGCATATGTAGGATTCCATCTTCCCTTTCCATTGGGAATAGTTCAATCCGGTAAGAAGTGGAGGCCTTGTGCTAGAAGCTCCTTCGTGGCCACCACCATTTCCACCGTTTCCACTCATAGTGTTTATGAATGAATGAAATGAATGCAAATGTATGAATGATCAAAAATCACACAAAATGCAAAACACACCAAAATAAGCAAGGATCACCTATGTATGTCTAGGAACCCGCTCTGATACCAATTGAAACTAATTAATGCACGGTGTGTATAAAACTATCTAGAGGGGGGTGAATAGATTTTACGCTTTTTACCCAATTTTTCGTGTTAGTCAAAATTACGAAATTACCCTCAAGATAAAATAAACAAGCAAGTGTAATATGGTGCGGAAATTAAATTGACACTTGATTTTTACGTGGAAACCCTCACGGGAAAAACCACGGGCTATGTAAGTAAGCCACACTCGAACCTCGAATCCACTAAATGTGCAAACGATTACAACCTAATCCCGGTAGTAATCACACACCTACCTAATCCCGGTATGAGTGAACCTAGTCCGATTTTGCTTGCGATCTAAGCAACCTAATCCCGATTGCTACACACAAGACTTAGCTTCTCTTGAAGAGAATACAACCCTAAGTGAATATGTGAAAATATCCAAAATGCAACATAGAGCAAGGGAAACCCTATATGCTTATCTAAGATGATTAATATGCAATTAAGAACAATCCTAGATATCAAAACTAAATGACATGTCAATTAGTTTAGCTAATCAATATCAAGCACAAAAACCTAATATGCTAGCACAATACAACTTCTCAAACATACATCATACTAATCTCAATCTTGTATTCAAAGTATATAAAATCACATACAAGTAATTAAATTGAGATTTCTAGATAAGAGAAACACAAAATATGTAAGATATTAGTGAAAAGCTTACCAAGCAAAGTATGATGAAGTTTCCATGCAAGATGTCATCTAGATGATCTAAGATGATGCTAGATGATGATTGATGATCATGGAACAAGTGTTTGAGTAATTAAAAATGAGTTCTTTGGAATTTTTCTTCTCTTTGAAAAATCTCCTAAGTATGGAATCTGAATATGAACTCTTGTAATTGACCTAAAGTCAAAGTGGCATATATATAGGGGGCCAAAACAAAGTGTGGTCGTTTTGATAAGTTTGCCCACTATTTGCCTTGGGCGCTGTACGTAGGGCGCCCTTGTACAGCGCCTGTACAGCGCCCTTGCTCTGTTTTCACGAGGAAACAGAGTGGCGCTGTACGTACAGCGCTCTGTACCGCGCTATGTACAGCGCCCCAACAGCGACCCAACAGCGACCGATTAAATCGATCAGGTCTGAACAGCGCTCAATGGGCGCTGTTCGTACAGCGCTTCTGTAGAGCGCTTTTGGGGGCGCCCAGTGCAAAAATGCAATCCTAAGTCTAAGCATGACAAGGCAATTGGATATGCAAGATGCAATCAAACTAACATGCAAGAAGAGATGTTCATGAGCATTAAGGCACACAAAAAGACACACAACATATAAGGATTAAACATATGTATGAGTTGTGAGTGTGTGCATCTATCTCTTCAAGACAAGCAAGCACTTAGAATATTACCTTTGGTGCTTGTCAATAGTGAGATCTTCAAAAGGGCCTAAGCAATAACAACAACATCTAAGCTACCCTTACAAAGCATCCCCACATGTGGTTTGATCACGAAATAAGCCAATTAAAAACAACGGGAATCCTAACAAATATAATCATTCAGTAAACAGTATAATCGTAAACAGTAACGATGGGCTTGGGGTCTTGGGATTCTTGGGCTTGTCTCTTGACGAGCTAGAGCCCTTTGATGCTTTGGCTAGTCATTACAATACATTTTATATAAATTATGTGTTTGAAAATATATTATTACAATTACAATGAAATAAGTATAATTACATGTCAAAGAATTGATAAAAATATTTTCAATAAGAATCCATATTACAAATATTATGTGATTGACTATGTATTTATATAATCACTAAATAAACAGTATAATCGTAAACAGTAACCATGGGCTTTGGGTCTTGGGGTTCTTGGGTTTGTCTCTTGACAAGCTAAAGCCCTTTGAGGCTTGGGCTAGTCTGACTTTAATAAGGTTTTTTAACTTAAAATTGTACTTATGATCGTAAATATTATAATACAATCACAACATAATTATGTAAATATCACTCGTTGTAGAGGGTGGAATCGTTTTATTGAAACACTGTGTAATGCGAATCCCACATCGAAAAATAAAAAGGGATTAAAAGGGATTATAAGTAGTAAAGTAATGCCTAGACATTGAACAATAGGCCTCCCAACTGGGCTTAGCATATAAACCTATTGAAGTAACGATGGGCTTGGGTCTTGGGGTTCTTGGGCTTGTCTCTTGATGAGCTAGAGTCCTTTGAGGCTTGGGCTAGTCTGACTTTAATAAGGTTTTTTTAACTTAAAATAGTATTTATGATCATAAATATTTTAATACAATCACAACATAATTATGTAAATATCACTCTATAGAGAGTGGAACAGTTTTATTGAAACATTGTGTAATGCGAATCCCACATCGAAAAATAAAAAGGGATTAAAAGGGTTTGTAAGTAGTAAAGTAATGCCTAGACATTGAACAATATGCCTCCCAACTAGGCCTAGCATATAAACCTATTGAAGTAACGATGGGCTTGGGTCTTGGGGTTCTTGGGCTTGTCTCTTGATGAGCTAGAGCCCTTTGAGGCCTGGGCTAGTCTGACTTTAATAAGGTTTTTTAACTTAAAATAGTATTTGTGATCATAAATATTTTAATACAATACAACATAATTATGTAAATATCACTCCATAGAGGGTGGAACAGTTTTATTGAAACACTGTGTAATGCGAATCCCACATCGAAAAATAAAAAGGGATTAAAATGGTTTATAAGTAGGAAAGTAATACCTAGACATTGAACAATAGGCCTCCCAACTAGGCCTAGCATATAAACCTATTGAAGTAACGATGGGCTTGGGTCTTGGGCTCGTCTATTAACAAGCTAGAGCCCTTTGAGGCCTGGGCTAGTCTGACTTTAATAAGGTTTTTTTAATTTTTATTTTATTTTTTTTAAGATAGATGTATGTGGGATCTATAAAAAGCACAATAAGAAATGAAGTTTTTGGATTACAATTTTGTTTCTTTTTTTGTTTCATATATACTAATGTTGTTGTTATGAATGATGTAAGTACAAAAATAAAACTTCTCTTACTAGACAAAAATATTAAATATATCTAACTCGAACACTAGGATAAGGGGGTTGTAAACCTGTACCCAAAGCTCTATCAATCCTCTTACTTTGTTAGACATTAGATTCACCAGCCCTATTACATTTTTAACTATTTACCTGTATCGACTGTTATCACACATTCTAAATGATGTTTACCTGTATCTAATGTAATCATACATTTTAAATGATGTTTACTCATATCGAGTGTTATCACACAGTACAAATGTAAATTGAATGACGGGAACAGACTTAATTTTAAAAATAAATGATTGCCATTTAAATTTGAAACGCATTTATTGTTTTTTGTCAGCTGCATTGATTGTTTTTTAAATTTGAAAATAAATGATTGTTTTACCTTGGGAACAGTTAGTGAAGCTAAAATTTAAATTCCCTTGGATTAAATGGTAACCTGCTCAACAAGTTTATAGGTAAACTAAAGGTAGAGGTGTTTAGTACACCGTTGTTCTATAGATAACCCCTATATTATATATATTATTATATTATATTATATATATTATTATATGTATTATATATATTATATTATTATATGTATTATATGTATTATATATATAATATATATGTATTATATATAATATATTATTATATTAAATAATATATTATTATATCGAGTCCGGCATATCGAGGATTGCATTGCTTTGGCTTCTGACTGTGTGAATGTGTTGCAGAAGAAGTGCTATAGGGGTAACTTGGCCATGAAGATTGATATCCGAAAGGCTTTTGACACCCTGGATTGGTCTTTCCTTTGCAGAGTGCTTCGGGCTTTTGGGTTTTCTTCTGTTTTTGTGGATTGGATTGACGGCATTCTTCGTTCATCTAGGCTTTCAGTTCTTTTGAATGGGGTCCCAGAGGGATATTTCTGTTGCTCTAGAAGGGTTCGTCAGGGAGATCCGCTCTCTCCGCTTTTGTTTGGTATTGCAGAAGACTTTCTTAGTAGATTATTGATGAGGTTGGTGGATTCTTCTCAGATTCTGCCAATTTCTTCCCCAAGGGGTTTTTTGGCTCCAACTCATTTGCTCTATACAGATGATGTTTTGATCTTTTGCAGAGGCACTCAAAAGAATTTGAAGCATATCATGGGTGCTTTTGGGGATTATGGTGATATTTCAGGCCAGTTGGTTAACTGGGGTAAGTCTTTAATTTATTTCGGATCTTCTATCTCCCCTTCTTGGATTGGTAGTTTGCACTCTCTGGTTGGTATGAAGATTGGGCAGCTTCCGTTTTCTTATTTGGGAGTCCATTTGTTTCGGGGTAAGCCTCGTAAAGCAGTGTTACGACCTATTGCGGATAAGATCTTGTCTAAATTCGCTAAATGGAAGGGCAAGTCCCTCTCTCTGGCTGGTCGTGCTACTCTGATTAGGTCGGTCATCACTGGTTCATTTGTGCACTCTTTCATGATTTACAAGTGGCCTTCTTCTTTACTGTCTTTGATTAACCGCAAGTTGAGAAACTTATTGTGGACTGGTTCCTGTGAGGAGACTAAGTTGGTTTGGGTTGCTTGGGATCGTTGTTGTAGGCCTTACTCTCAGGGTGGTCTTGGTCTGAAAGATCTTGGGTTGCTGAATGACTCACTGTTACAGAAATTCACTTAGAAGTTTATGACCTTTGATAGTTTTGCTTTCACTTTTCTTCGGGAGAGGTATCTCAGGCATTTGCAGAAGCCTCATGGAGGGTATGTCACCTCCTCGATTTGGTCTTCTCTTTGGACAAATTATAGTTCCCTTCTTAATAAAGGTATCTAGCTGATTGGAGAGAACTCTCAGAGGGACTTTTGGCGGGATAATTGGTTGGGGATTCCCATTTTGGAGCTTTTAGGGATTCCATATTATTTAGCTAATCTGCTCCGGGTGAGGGTCTCAGATTTTATTCATGAGGGTAGATGGGTGCTAGACGATTGTTTCTGAGCGCGCTTCCCGGATATGTGTTTTCGAATTGATCGGATTGCAATTTCTCCTACTGTTGATTCTCTAGTTTGGGCTAATTCTTGAGATGGTCGTGTTTCTTACAAGGCTGCTTATTCCCAGTTTCTCCGTGATGTTCCTCAGGTTGTTTGGTGGAGAGATGTTTGGTCCCGTTTTATTCCCCCTTCTCGTTCAGCTTTGACCTAGCGTCTGATGTTGAACAGGCTTCCTACTGAAGATCACTTTTACAGGTCTGGGTTCCAGTTGGCTTCTCGTTGCAGTATTTGTGGGGTTAGTAGTGAATCTGCAGATCATCTTTTTCTTCATTGTCCCCTGGCGGTTGCTCTTTGGGAGGCGATTTTCTCCACTTTCCAGCGACGTGTCTCTTCCGATACTTGGCAATCCTTCTTCTTGCAGGCCATGTCAATTTCCTTTAGTGAGCAGGTCAGGATTTTATGGAAAGCGGCTATCCATGCGGTGATTTGGGGGGTGTGGACTGCCCATAATCAGTGGATCTTTGAAGGGAAGTCGGTGGACTTTAGATCCGTCCTTTCTTTGGTTTGGCATGCGATTTCAGAGGCCTAATCGCTTGGAGATTGGTTGTATGCGTAATTGTATGGACGACCTTTTGATTCTTCGTCAATTTGGTCTTTAAAGTAGCCCTTCTAAAGCCTTGGTGATCAAGAGTGTGGTTTGGTCACCTCCGGCTCCTGGTTGGATCAAAGTGAATACAGATGGTGCTGCCATGGGCTCTTCGGGGGTTGGTGGTTGTGGTGGTATCTTTCGGAACTGTAGAGCCTTTGTGAAGGGTTGCTTTGCTATTCCTCTTGGTCAGGTTTTTGCGTTTGAGGCCGAGCTTTTAGCGGCCTCATTGGCCATTAATTTTGCTTGGAAGTATGGGTGGCATCGGATCTGGCTTGAGAGCGATTCTTCTTACGTGGTTCAACTTCTTTCTTCTCGTTCTGAAATGGTTCCTTGGAGGGTTCGTCAGGCGTGGCAACGCTGCATCTTCCAAATCTCGCATATGGATTTTCAGGTTTCCCATATTTTCAGGGAGGGGAATCAGGTTGCACATACGCTTTCTAAACATGCTTTGGAGCTTCAGGTTGATTCTTGGTGGTTCTCTGCCCCCCTTTCTATTCTTCTTTAGTTGGCAATGCCTGCATGGGCCGGGAGTCTTTTCGTTTTTCTTGATGTTTTCTTTTTCTTTTTCTTTTTGGTGTGGCCTGTGTGCCTCTTTTTGTTTGGGGTTGTTTTCCCCCTGGGTCTTTGTGCTTTTTTGCTTTTTTATTTCTTTGTTATTTTCTTTTATCTTTTATATATATGGATATTGTCTATGGGTTTTTCAACATATGATCGTTTATGATGCTTTTTCCCTTTAGATCAGTGCAATTTTGTTAAATATATATATATATATATTAGTATATATATATATAATATACTTTTATATTTTATTATTATTATCTATAATATATCATGTTATTATGAATGTTTTATAATTAGGGGTTTTTTTGGTCAAAATACAGTTAACTCTATTCCATTCCATTGTTAACCAAACAAAATAATATTGATTCAGAGACTAATTATAAAGTTCCAACCAAACAAAAAATTTAGTTTTCCTTTCTTTTCTATTCTCATTCTCATTCCAATTACCATTCCACCATGTAACCAAACATGATCATAAAGTATTGACCAATAACTCGACTATATATGTTTTTAAAATATAATTTTATTAAAAGTTTCAATAGACACCGGGATGCTTGAAAGCTTGCCAATGAGGACCTAAGCTACCCATTACATAGACATCCCCAAATGTGGTTTGTCAACAAAATAAGCCAATCAAAATATGAGAACCTTATAGAAGCAATTCCAGTGAGACTCGTAACTCGTAAGAGAGATAAGGAAGAAAAAGAAAAACAGAGAACTGAGAAAGAGTTGGAAGAAGAAGGAAACGGAGAGATAAAATAAAAAATAGAGAATAAGAGAATAATAGAGGGCTTGTAGAAGTGAGAGAAACGGAGATGATATGTTAATGAAGAGAAGAGAAAATAAAAAGAAAACAGAAGAGAGAAACCGAGTAGAATCGGAAGAAGAGAGAGAAGAAAGATAGAATAGTAAAGAAAAGAAAGAGAGAAGAAGACGAAATAAATTTGGTTTTTTTTATAGAGGAACCGAACCAGTGGAACTGGAACGTGGGTCACCTCAATTGATGGTGAGTGAGAAAAAAATTATTTTGAAAAAATAAAAAATAATAAAAAGAATATATTTTCAGGTTTGTAAAACAAGAAAAAAAAAACACATAAGAGGAAAAAAAAAAAAAAACCTAAAGAGGGAAAAAAACTTGTTTTCTAAAACAAAATTGTTTGGAGTGTCTTTAAAACTTTTTTTTTCTTGTTTAGTAATTTTAATTCAAGTTAAAATTTTCATTAATAAAAAAAAAATAGACTTTAAACAAATAATTAATGAATTGTCAGTAGCATTTCTCATTAAAATATTGAATATAAATTTCCATCGTGATGGAAAGGTGAGGATTTCTATTGTCTCCCCTGGACCTCCATTTTTCTTATGGTATATATATATATAGTCATTCTTCAGTGCAACATTACACTATGCAACCGTATGTGATCACATATGATTGCATGTGATCACAAATATATATAATGTTATCGCATATGAATTGCACGTGATCACACAATTAAATTATTGTGATCACATGTTAGAACATGCAATCACATATTAGTTGATGTGGTTGTACCAAAGAAGACACGATCACAATCAAAAAAATTTATGTTACACCATGCAACGTTGCACTCAAGGGCAACCCTATATATATATATATATATATATATGGGTTGCCGTTGGGTGCAACGTTACATGATGCAATATAGAAGACATGATCACGGTCAAAATATTCTATATTGCATCATGTAACGTTGCACCCAACGGCAACCCATATATATATATATATATATAGGGTTGCCCTTGGGTGCAACGTTGCATGGTGTAACATAAATTTTTTTGATTGTGATCGTGTCTTCTTTGGTACAACCACATCAACTAATATGTGATTGCATGTCCTAACATAAGATCACAATAATTTAATTGTATGATCACGTGCAATTCATATGCGATAACATTATATATATTTGTGATCACATGAAATCATATATGATCACATATTGTTGCATCGTATAATGTTGCACCGAAAAATGGCCCATATATATAATTTTTTATTTTCTTAAATGGATCACTATCGCCCGAACATTAGAGATCCAAATTTTGTGTTAAAAAAGAGTATATTAAAAAATATATATACTATAACTAAACAACCTGTTTGTTTTTTGTGATCTCTTTCAAAAACAATTATATTGGGTCCTAGGGGTGGGCAAAAAACCAATGAACCAAACCGAACCAGTAAACCGAACCGATCCAATTGGTTTTTTTTGTTTCTGGTTTTATATTACTGGCCGTTTTCCGATTCGCAGTCTCGAACCTGAAAACCGACCTAAGATCCAACATATAAAATTGAAAATACGTTGGTCAAGTGTAAAACTAACCTAGAGGGGGGTGAATAGGTTTTAATCCAATTAATTACCTTCTTTTGAATTAGTCAATATTAGTCACATATCACCCAAGCAAATTAAAACAAATCAGTCAATCAAAGAAAATATAGTGCGGAAAGATAAATGACACTTTGATTTTATTTACGTAAGAAAACACCAACAGGGTAAAAACACATGGACTATCCATCTAGCCACTCTAGTCCTCAAATCCAATATATGTAATGTTGCTTACAACCTAGGTTGACCTCTAGTCACACCATCCTCGGAACATAACACAACACTACTACCCATAGGCCTTTTATAATGATTCTAGACCTTGCTTGTGCACTACACTCTCATAGTCACAAGTCTTGACACTCAATGAAGAGAAAAAAAAAAATCACCTAAGTGAATATATAACAATATTCTAATATGCAAATATTGCTAGGCTACACTAAATGCTTATCTAGAGATTTATGATGACAATCAAACACTCCTAGATATCAATATGCCTATATGAATGCTTATAAAGACCTAACTAGATAAAGATATGTAAATCTAAAACCTAGTAATCAAACAAATCCCAATCAACACATGTTGTCACAAGATATAATAAAAACAATAATTTTGCAATCAAGAAATGCAATTAATGGGATATTTTGGTAGATAAGACACTAGATGATGAGTAGTGAAGAATTTAACTTACCAAATCAAGAAGCTATGAAGACTCATGCCTAATTAAAGCTTGATGATGCTTGAATGCATGAGGGTTTGGGATTTGGAGAGTCAAAAATCCAATCTTGGAGCCTCTCTCTCAATAAAACTGAAACAAATTATAGCACAGTGTGTATAAAACTATCTAGATGGGGGGTGAATAGATTTTAAGCTTATTAACCAATTTTTCGTGTTAAGTCAAAATTACGAAATTACCCATAAATAGATAAAGCAATAAATCAAGTATAAAATGCGGAAATTAAATAACACTTGATTTTTACGTGGAAACCCTCACGGGAAAAATCACGGGCAAAACCACGGGCTAGTAAGTAAGCCACACTCGAACCTCGAATCCACTAAATGTGTAAAACGATTACAACCTAATCCCGGAAGTAATCACACACATACCTAATCCCGGTATGAGTGAACCTAGTCCAATTTGCTTGCGATCTAAGCAACCTAATCCCGGAAGCTACACACAAGACTTACTTTCTCAATGAAGAGAATAACACCCTAAGTGAATATATGAATATCCAAAATGCAACATAGAGCAAGGGAAATCCTATATGCTTATCTAAGATGATTAATATGCAATTAGAACAATCCTAGATATTAAAAACTAAATGACATGTCAAATAGTTTAGCTAATCAAGATTAAGCACAAAACCTAATTAGCTATCACAATATAACTTCTCAAACATACATCACACTAATCTCAAACTTGTATCAAAAGATATATGAAAATCATACAAGTAATAAAATGAGATTGCTTGTTAAGAAAAACACAAAATATGTAAGATATTAGTGAAAAGCTTACCGAGCAAAGTATGATGAAGAATCCATGCAAGATGACATCTAGAGGATCAAAGATGATGCTAGATGATGATTGATGATCATGAAAAAGTGTTTGAGTAATTAAAAATGAGTTCTTGGAATTTTTCTTCTCTTTGAAAAATATCCTAAGTATGAAATCTGAATATGAACTCTCTTAATTGACCTAAAGTCAAAGTGGCATATATATAGGAGGCCAAACCAAAGTGAGGTTGTTTTGATAAGTTTGCCTCATATTTTGCCTTGGGCGCTATACGTAGGGCACTTCTGTACAGCGCCCCTGCTCTGTTCTCTCGGGAAAATAGAGGGGCGCTGTACGTACAGCGCCTGTACATCGACTGAATTAAATCGATCAGGTTTGTACAGCGCTCGATAGGGGCTGTTCGTACAGTGCTTCTGTAGAGCGCTTTTGGGAGTGCCCAATGCAAAAATGCAATCCTAAGTCTAAGCATGACAAGGCAATTGGATATGCAAGATGCAATCAAACTAACATGCAAGAAGAGATGTTAATGAACATTAAAGCACACAAATAAGACACACAACATACAAGGATTAAACATATGCATGAGTTGTGAGTGTGTGCAACTATCTCTTCAAGACAAGTAAGCACATAAAAATTTACCTTCGGTGCTTATCAACACGAGGTCTTCAAAGGGCTTCGAACAATAATACCAATACCTAAGCTACCCTTACAAAGAACCCCAACATGTGGTTTGTCCACGAAATGAGCCAATCAACAAATGGGAATCTTACAATCTCCCCCTTTGGCTATTTCGTGACAAAACCACCACTCACATTGATTCCTCACAAAGAAATAGAAACTACGGGACTACAATGATATTCTACATTACAAAGAGATAAGAAAATGAAACTTGAAGTCTTCAACCTCTTGTAGAATAATCAATCCCTGAAAATAAAGTTTCTAACATTTCCAATAAGTAAAGTGTGAGATTAATCAAGTGAGAGTAACAACAAGCATTTGCATTTAAAAAAATAGGCACAACATTTTGCAATGTATGTGAATGCAATGCTCCCCCTCAACAGGTTACACCCCCTCAATGAATGGTCTCCCTAAAATGCACAATTTCTTCTATATTTTGCAACTCCCCTTACCATATCCTACTCCCCCTTTTTGTCATGATATAGGCAAAGGAGTAGTCCCCAACCGGGTCACTCATAGCAACGAGAGATAGAAGCATGCAAGATATTTGCATATACATATAAGTCACTTTATGCACCTCAATTAATTGGAAAGAAACAAGGAGATTTATTTGTAGAAAATGTGTGAATCCAACATGCTTTGCATACAAGACATATAGCATACAAGTCCAAAATACAAAGGTATTTGGCAAAGCAAATGACAAAGGTTTCTAATAAGAATTCAAACCAATTTCACCAATGTCATGAGAAAAGCAAGGATATAGAGACTATTGATTTCAATTTAAGAGTAACTATATCCAACTTTATAAGCAAAACATGGCATGAGCGACTTTGCACCCTATTTGATTTTTCCGGATGAGATATCCGTATGGTAGTAGCCATGTTCAACCAATAAAGAAAGAGAGACATTTGAATTTTTAAGTCCTTTGAACGGATACAAGATCCTTTATTCATTTTGAGTCTCATAAGCTTTCACACAAGTTTTGCATTTTAAGAATATGCAATCATCAATTCATACTTTTCATGTGAGCATGTTATATGAATTTCATGCTTTTTCATTTGACATTAGCATGTTATTAAAGAATCATCATGTCATGGAGATAACTATAGGTCAATCAAATCATAATTCCTATGTACATCTCCTAGTCCAAAAATGCATGTTTGAACATAAATATGACATGGATTGTAAACAAGCAAGGTTCACACTTATTTAATTGAAAACATATATACATATGTACAACCAAGCTTACTCAAGCAATTAAAAGAAGAGGCATAAGATATTTCAAATTTTTTGCAAGTGACAAGAATGCAAAATAGCTCTCTTTGCTTGAGTTCCCCATATGGGGTCAATCACAAAACACATCACTCCACAAGACATATCCCAATAGATCTACTAAGAGTTTTAAATCGAGTAGCATCTAAGGGTTTAGTAAATAAGTCCGCAAGTTGATCATTAGTACCTACATGTTCAAGTACTATGCATTTATTTTCAACAAGCTCTCTAATGAAGTGATGGCGGATGTCAATATGCTTAGTTCTAGAATGTTGCACCGGATTCTTGGAAATATTAATTGCACTCATATTATCACAAAAGAGAGTGAGAGTACCTTGGTTGAATCCGTAGTCTACTAGCATTTGCTTCATCCATAGGAGTTGTGTGCATCCACTCCCCGCGGCTATGTACTCGGCCTCGGCCGTGGACAAGGAAATCGAGTTTTGCTTCTTGCAAAACCAAGACACCAAGTTGTTGCCTAGAAAGAAGCAACCGCCCGATGTGCTCTTCGTATCATCACAATTTCCTGCCCAATCCGCATCACTAAAGCCTACAAGACTAGCATTAGTGTCAAAAGAGTACCAAATCCCATAGTTGGATGTCCCATTCACATAGCGAATGATTCTCTTTACGGAAGAGAGATGGGACTCCTTAGGATCCGCTTGGTACCTAGCACACACACCCACACTAAAGGAGATATCGGGCCTACTTGCAGTCAAATAAAGCAAGCTTCCTATCATGCCACGATATAACGTTTGTTCCACACTTTTACCACTAGCATCCTTACTTAGCTTCAAAGTGGTGCTCATGGGTGTATCACAATGTTTGGCTTTCTCTAAACCAAACTTCTTCACTAGGTTCTTAGCATATTTGGCTTGGGTTATGAAAATCCCATCATTCATTTGCCTAATTTGCAAACCTAGGAAGTAACTAAGCTCACCAACAAGACTCATCTCAAATTCATGAGACATGACATCAACAAATTGTTGGACCTTGGTGTTGTTGGTGGAGCCAAACACTATGTCATCAACATATATTTGAGCTATGAAAAGCTCATCATTTTCTTTCTTGATGAATAGTGTCTTGTCAACACTACCCCTTGTGTAGTTATTGTCAATAAGAAATTGAGTAAGGTACTCATACCAAGCCCTCGGTGCTTGTTTCAACCCATATAGTGCCTTCTTGAGGCGATAGACATGGTTGGGGTGGTGTGCATCCACAAACCCCTTGGGTTGTTCAACAAACATTTCCTCTTGCAATAAGCCATTGAGGAAGGCACTCTTGACGTCCATTTGGTGCAATTTGAACTTGTGCACACAAGAGATGGACAAGAGAAGCCTAATGGACTCTAAACGGGCAACGGGAGCAAAAGTTTCCTCAAAGTCGATACCCTCAATTTGAGAGTACCCTTGTGCTACAAGTCTAGCCTTGTTCCGCACTATGTTGTCATTCTCATCGGATTTATTCCTATAAATCCACTTAGTTCCTATCACATGTGAGCTTTTAAGCCTAGGAACTAGAGTCCAAACCTCATTCCTTTCGAATTGGTTTAGCTCTTCTTGCATGGCAAGAACCCAAAATTCATCATTTAAGGCTTCATCAACCTTTTTGGGTTCAATTTGAGAGGTGTAGCATGTAAAGCTAATTAGATTAGCTATTTGACGCCTAGTACTAACACCCTCATTCACATCTCCAATAACATCCTCTTTGTTATGGAGTCTTCTAACCCATGGAGCGGGTTCATTAGAGTCCAAGAGAGGGACTCTAGTAATAGGTTGTGTGACCTCATTATTGTCATTGGACGTCCCAACATTGGGAGTCACCACAACCCTCTCCAAAGGAGAGTCATCCTCTAAAACTTCCTCCTCCTCATAGTCATTAGACTTGAGCCTTGTATCATCAATGACAACATTCGATGATTCCATGACGGTTCGAGTCTTCAAATTGAAAACTCTATAGGCTCTACTATTCAAGGCATAGCCAATAAAGATACCCTCATCACTCTTAGCATCAAACTTGCCAAGTTGATCACGGTCATTTAAAATGTAGCATTTGCTTCCAAATGTGTGGAAGTAGCTAACATTTGGCTTCCTACCCTTCCATAACTCATAGGAGGTGTTTCTAGATCCAGGCCTTAGGAACACACGATTCCCTATATAGCAAGCCGTATTGACGGCTTCGGCCCATAGGTTCCTAGGGACATTGTTGCTAAGCAACATCACTCGGGCCATCTCTTGAAGGACCCTATTCTTCCTCTCAACAACTCCATTTTGTTGAGGTGTCCTAGGAGCCGAAAACTCATAGGAGATGCCTAAACTATCACAATAGCTTTCAAAAGAGGCATTCTCAAACTCCCTCCCATGGTCACTTCTAATCCGTTTAATGCTCTTAATATTAGAATTCATTTCATTTTGTAATTTAGTACAAAGCATTTTAAACTTATCAAAAGTTTCGGATTTTTCTCTAAGAAAATATGTCTATGTAAATCTAGAGAAATCATCAACACAAACAAAAATGTATCTCTTTCCACCTAAACTCTCGGTTTGCATAGGACCCATGAGATCCATGTGGAGAAGCTCTAGAGGCTCCTTGGTGGAGAGATACTTGCCCTTTTTGTGCATGCTTTTGGTTTGTTTTCCTTGTTGGCAAGGTCCACAAATTCCATTGGCTTTCTTCCCAAGCTTAAGGAGGCCACGCACACAATTGAACTTTCCAAGGGTTCTTAAATCCCTAAAGTTCATGTGGCCAAGTCTTTCATGCCACAACTCTATTTGCTCATCCATGGACACATTGTTTGAGACTATTCTAGCTTCAAGACAATAACAATTGTCACTAGATCTCATACCTTTCAACAAGGTTTGTCCGTCGGGCTTTAGGATTGAGCAATCATCTTTACTAAACAAGATGGAATATCCTTCATCACTTAGATGTGAAATGCTTATTAAATTGGCTTTCAAGCCATCAACAAATAAAGCATCGGATAAGGAGGGTAAACCGGGAACGGAAATGGTTCCTTTCTCTACAACTTTCTTTTTGGACCCATCACCAAAAGTGACATATCCTCCTTCCTCCATAACAAGAGTCTCGAAGAAATTCTTGTTTCCCGTCATGTGCCTAGAGCACCCACTATCTAAATACCAAAAATTAGAAGAATTTGCCTTTAAGGCTATTTGAGCAACATGGCAAACATTTTCATTCTTTCTAATCCACCTAGAAACAATCTTAGCTTTCTTAGTGGTCTTTGGTACATGGGTTCTAGATGTTCTAAGATCATGCATAATCATATTATCATTCCTAGGTGTAGGGAAAAAATAATAAATAAAAGTGTTACACGCAGCGGAAGCGATACTAAAAACGATTTAGTGACTTTTAAAATTTTTCCTTTATGAACCTTAAACCCTTTTAATCAATAAACATGCATATATATCAACAAAAGTAAATTACCTCTTGTCGCGTGATCCGATTGACTTACGTCGATGGTAATCCGCAAGACCTTCAATCCGAGCACGAACGTGGATCACCTAGGAGTGTGGTCTCCCTTTCCTTTGAATTGCAAACCTGTGAATGGACCAAACAAATACTTTCTATTCTTTGTTAGTCACAAAACAATCAAAAGAATGTCAAAATTATTCCGGTCACTTTTGAGTTCTCAATCTTATGATCGAAACTCGCGTGAACCTAGATCGATATCGTATACACAAGCTTATTGATGTTTAAGCAATTGTATACTATCAAAGAATAATTTTTCACTCCTTTTTGTCTCTCTAGAATAAAAACTCTCTTAGAATTAAGAAGAAGAAAGAAAATAAAAACTCAAGCACCAATAATTGATGTGGCCGAACCCTATAAGAACATATATATAGGTTGGCCGAATTTTTCTTCTTTTTCCTTTAGGGTTGCCGAATTCTATGTAGTATATTATTAGGGTTGGCCGAATTTCTCTTGTCACTTATATAGGGTGACTAAGATTCAACCCTAATTCTTTTTAACTTTATAGACTTCAAACCCTAATCCAACTCTTTTATTTTTATTCTTTTATTTGACTAAATAAAAAAAAGACTCCTTATTTGATTAAATAAATAATACTAATTTATTTATTTACTTATCAAACAAGTCTTTTACTTTTAGGAAAGATTTGTTTCTTTAATTAAACAATTAATCAATAAATCAATTAATTCTTATTTAATTAAAACAAATGAAACAAAATAATATTTTTAGGTCAAAACCTTAACCTAGCCGCCCCACTTATATATAAGATGGGCCTAATATTATTTTCCTATTTCATTTAATCCATTGGACTTTAAATAAAAAGCCCACATGTGAACCAGACCCATTCTTACTAAAAGAAACAAGCCCACATGTCTTTCATTAATATATTAATATAATTGAGCAGCCCATTACTTAAATAATGTGCAAATTATATTCTTAATATATTAAATGCAATTCTAGATGGACCCTTAAATTGGTCCGGTAGAATATATCAAGTGATCCATGCAAGTCCGTGTGGATTGGGGATCTTGGCGGGCCATCTAAATTTAAGCTTCAATAGACATAACCTAATCACAATCAACAAATGATTCACTTAGGTCCGATCCATTAATTTTAACTCATTCCACTAAAGAGCTAAAACTGAACTCTTAAATAAAGATAGAAAAGGAAGATGCTCATCATTCATACCCTAGACAATCATATTGGAGATAGTGTATCCTCGTGATTAATATCAGTAATCGCCAAGAGTTCATAGACCGCCTATAACTCTCCAAGTTACCATATTTACTCATATGACCACGTTTTGAACTTGGATATTTTGACTTGTCCAGAAGCCATGTTTTCAATAGACACTATTGAAAACTCAACGTTGAGATTTAATATCCAATTACCTCAAAACATCCATATGATGATATTATACTCTCATTTAATTAAATGGAGCCACGATGTCCATATCTATAAATGAAGTCCTCTATCGATTAACAAATGAATATCACCAAATTATCGAGGATAGACTATGCGATATAATCGTACTCATTGATAACTCAAATGATATCACTTGCAACCATAAGTCCATCATTTATCTCAGGATTAAGATAGACTCTCCGATTGTCCTGATAATGAAAAAACTATTATCTATTGACGGTTCTAGATAAAGCTTTTCATTGTGATCCAGTTCAATGCACCCAGTGCACTAGATCCTTTTGCTCGAAGACACTCCGATGATTTTAGACTCATCATATCTCATTTGATCCCACTCAAATGCTAGCAAAAGAATTCTACAACTTTAACAAGATAAAGGTGCCCAACCTTTAACTTAAGTTGTGAACATTATTCAAGACTAACTAAAGAATTGTGTCTACCACATACATATCCAGATGTACGAACAATTCTTCTTTTCCCATAGTCTTTAGACCTTATGATTATTTACTTTGACAATTATAATATAAACTATAAATGCTATACGATTTGTTAAACCAGAAATCACTTTATTAATATGAAAAAGATTGTTAATTACAACATTACACTCTTGCTATTGAGCATAATCCTAACACTAGGAACATGCATCATGGCTCTTTTCTTTTTCTTCTCTATCATGCTTCTAATTTTGCACATTTTAATATATCGAAAGCAATGTGGTCTAATATGACCATCAAATCCACAAAAGTGACATATAGGAGTAAAATAAGGAATCATACCTTGTCCTTGTCTTTGTGGATGAATGGGTTCAATTCGTCTTCGTTGTTGAACCGGTCTAGATTGCTTCCTAGCTTGAGGTTGCATGATAGGTCTCTTTCCTTTGTGAGCCAATTGTGGAGGAATGTTGGCTTGAGGGGCCCTAGGGGGTTGAGCTTGAGGTTGCCTTCTTGGCCCCATCTTTACTTGTGCATTTGAACATTGTCCTACTTCTGACTTATTCCTAGGAATTTGCACATATGAAGTTTCTTCGTTCCTCAAACTCTTGACAAACACGGTCTTGTTAGAGGTATAGATCTTCTTGCCATCTTCATACCCAAGACCCCTCTTGTCACATGGACTCTTTCCAACACCAAGCATATGGTCAAGCTTCTTAGTGCTAGAATCCATCCTAGTCATTGATTCTCTAACTTCTTCAAGCTCCCTCTTTTGACTTTCTTCATTCCTCCTAGATAAGACTAACTCCTCTCTTAGCTTATCTTCCATCTTCTTGAATTTTTCCACTTGTTCACTTTAGTGGTCATTATGAGATGCAAGCTCAAGATTTTCTTCTCTCAATATCTTGATCTTTCTTGTGCTCTTGATTGCTAAATCATTAAACTCGGCATGATATTTAGCAAGCACCTTTTTCTCCACAAATCCATTTATGGAGTTAGAAGAGGAATCACTTTCTTCTTCACTTGACTCATTTTCCTCTTGACTCATTTCCTCTCTCTCACTAGCACTTTTGCTTTTATGGGAGGAGGCAAAAGCTAGGAGATTAGCCATGAGCTCTTCATCATCCGAAGACTCATCTCCCTCAATGGAGTCATCACTACTTCCACTCCAAGTGGCGGCCATCACTTTTCCCTTTTCCCTCTCATTGTGATTTGCACATTCGGGGGCAAAGTGACCTATGCCACCACACTCGAAACATCGGACCCCTTTCCTTTCGGTCCTTTCTTGCCTAGGTTCAAACTTCTTGAAAGAGCCCTTTTTCTTCAAATCTTGACCTTTTGATCTAAAGCTCTTTCTTCTAAACTTCATAACCTTGTTGAATCTTTTTACAAACAAGGAAAGATCTTCATCCGAGTCAACCTTCGTTGCCTCCTTTTCATCCTTGCAGGTTTTTAAAGCAATTCTTTTTTGCTTTTTAGTGGGTGTGGAGATAGGCCATTTCCTAGACTCATAAGCTAGAAGTCTCCCAATCACCTCACTCGGCTTCATATCCTTATATCCATTATTTTCTTCTAAAGCCGTCACCTTCGATTCGAACCTATCGGGGAGAGATCTCATAATCTTTTGCTTGATTCTCCTATCCGAATATGGATCACCAAGTTGATGACTTTGGTTGACTATGTCCATCAACTTAATCTCGAAGTCATTGAAGCACTCATTCTCCTCCATCTTGAGCATCTCGAATTGAGTTTGGAGGACTTGAAGCTTAGAGTCCTTCACCACTTCGGTTCCCTCATGTGCAATCTCTAGGATGTCCCATGCCTCCTTAGCTATCCTAGTATTTTGAATCAATTTGTATTGATTTTCGTCCATAGCACATAAGATGGCATGCATCGCCTTCCTATTCTACTTTGAAGCCTCAAACTCTTGCGCGTTCCATTGCGCCTTAGGCTTCAATACTTCTTCTCCTCCACCACCGGGAGTCATCTTGGGTAGATCATATCCGTCTTCCACCGCCATCCATGCACGGTCGTGAATTTGGCATATGTAGGATTCCATATTCCCTTTCCATTGGGAATAGTTCAATCCGGTAAGAAGTGGAGGCCTTGTGCTAGAAGCACCTTCGTTGCCACCACCATTTCCATCGTTTCCACTCATAGTGTTTATGAATGAATGAAATGAATGCAAATGCATGAATGATCAAAAATCACACAAAATGCAAAACACACCAAAACAAGCAAGGATCACCTATGTATGTCTAGGAACCCGCTTTGATACCAATTGAAACAAATTATAGCACGGTGTGTATAAAACTATCTAGAGGGGGGTGAATAGATTTTAAGCTTATTACCCAATTTTTCGTGTTAAGTCAAAATTATGAAATTACAACCTAATCCCGAAAGCAATAAATCAAGTATAAAATGCGGAAATTAAATAACACTTGATTTTTACGTGGAAACCCTCACGGGAAAAACCACAGGCTAGTAAGTAAGCCACACTCGAACCTCGAATCCACTAAATGTGTAAAACGATTACAACCTAATCCCGGAAGTAATCACACACATACCTAATCCCGGTATGAGTGAACCTAGTCCAATTTGCTTGCGATCTAAGCAACCTAATCCCGGAAGCTACACACAAGACTTACTTTCTCAATGAAGAGAATAACACCCTAAGTGAATATATGAATATCCAAAATGCAACATAGAGCAAGGGAAACCCTATATGCTTATCTAAGATGATTAATATGCAATTAGAACAATCCTAGATATTAAAAACTAAATGACATGTCAAATAGTTTAGCTAATCAAGATTAAGCACAAAACCTAATTAGCTATCACAATATAACTTCTCAAACATACATCACACTAATCTCAAACTTGTATCAAAAGATATATGAAAATCATACAAGTAATAAAATGAGATTGCTTGTTAAGAAAAACACAAAATATGTAAGATATTAGTGAAAAGCTTACCGAGCAAAGTATGATGAAGAATCCATGCAAGATGACATCTAGAGGATCAAAGATGATGCTAGATGTGTTAGGATTATGCTCAATAGCAAGAGTGTAATGTTGTAATTAACAATCTTTTTCATATTAATAAAGTGATTTCTAGTTTAACAAATGGTATAGCATTTATAGTTTAATATTATAATTGACAAAGTAAATAATCATAAGGTCTAAAGACTATGGGAAAAGAAGAATTGTTCGTACATCTGGATATGTATGTGGTAGACACAATTCTTTAGTTAGTCTTGAATAATGTTCACAACTTAAGTTAAAGGTTGGGCACCTTTATCTTGTTAAAGTTGTAGAATTCTTTTGCTAGCATTTGAGTGGGATCAAATGAGATATGATGAGTCTAAAATCATCGGAGTGTCTTCGAGCAAAAGGATCTAGTGCACTGGGTGCATTGAACTGGATCACAATGAAATACTTTATCTATAACCATCAGTAGATAAAAGTCTTTTCATTATCAGGATAATCGGAGAGTCTATCTTAATCCTGAGATAAATGATGGACTTATGGTTGCAAGTGATATCATTTGAGTTATCAATGAGTACGATTATATCGCATAGTCTATCCTCGATAGTTTGGTGATATTCATTTGTTAATCGATAGAGGACTTCATTTATAGATATGGACATCGTGGCTCCATTTAATTAAATGAGAGTATAATATCATCATATGGATGTTTTGAGGTAATTGGATATTAAATCTCAACGTTGAGTTTTCGATAGTGTCTATTGAAAGCATGGCTTCTGGACAAGTCAAAATATCCAAGTTCAAAACGTGGTCATATGAGTAAATATGGTAACTTGGAGAGTTATAGGCGGTCTATGAACTCTTGGCGATTACTGATATTAATCACGAGGATACACTATCTCCAATATGATTGTCTAGGGTATGAATGAGGAGCATCTTCCTTTTCTATCTTTATTTAAGAGTTCAGTTTTAGCTCTTTAGTGGAATGAGTTAAAATTAATGGATCGGACCTAAGTGAATCATTTGTTGATTGTGATTAGGTTATGTCTATTGAAGCTTAAATTTAGATGGCCCGCCAAGATCCCCAATCCACACGGACTTGCATGGATCACTTGATATATTCTACCGAACCAATTTAAGGGTGAAACTAATTAATGCACGGTGTGTATAAAACTATCTAGAGGGGGGGTGAATAGATTTTACGCTTTTTACCCAATTTTTCGTGTTAGTCAAAATTACGAAATTACCCTCAAGATAAAATAAACAAGCAAGTGTAATATGGTGCGGAAATTAAATTGACACTTGATTTTTACGTGGAAACCCTCACGGGAAAAACCACGGGCTATGTAAGTAAGCCACACTCGAACCTCGAATCCACTAAATGTGCAAACGATTACAACCTAATCCCGGTAGTAATCACACACCTACCTAATCCCGGTATGAGTGAACCTAGTCCGATTTTGCTTGCGATCTAAGCAACCTAATCCCGATTGCTACACACAAGACTTAGCTTCTCTTGAAGAGAATACAACCCTAAGTGAATATGTGAAAATATCCAAAATGCAACATAGAGCAAGGGAAACCCTATATGCTTATCTAAGATGATTAATATGCAATTAAGAACAATCCTAGATATCAAAACTAAATGACATGTCAATTAGTTTAGCTAATCAATATCAAGCACAAAAACCTAATATGCTAGCACAATACAACTTCTCAAACATACATCATACTAATCTCAATCTTGTATTCAACAAATATAAAATCACATACAAGTAATTAAATTGAGATTGCTAGATAAGAGAAACACAAAATATGTAAGATATTAGTGAAAAGCTTACCAAGCAAAGTATGATGAAGAATCCATGCAAGATGTCATCTAGATGATCTAAGATGATGCTAGATGATGATTGATGATCATGGAACAAGTGTTTGAGTAATTAAAAATGAGTTCTTTGGAATTTTTCTTCTCTTTGAAAAATCTCCTAAGTATGGAATCTGAATATGAACTCTTGTAATTGACCTAAAGTCAAAGTGGCATATATATAGGGGGCCAAAACAAAGTGTGGTCGTTTTGATAAGTTTGCCCACTATTTGCCATGGGCGCTGTACGTAGGGCGCCCTTGTACAGCACCTGTACAGCGCCCTTGCTCTGTTTTCACGAGGAAACAGAGTGGCGCTGTACGTACAGCGCTTTGTACAGCGCCACGTACAGCGCCCCAACAGCGACCGATTAAATCGATCAGGTCTGAACAGCGCTCAATGGTCGCTGTTCGTACAGCGCTTCTGTACAGCGCTTTTGGGGGCGCCCAGTGCAAAAATGCAATCCTAAGTCTAAGCATGACAAGGCAATTGGATATGCAAGATGCAATCAAACTAACATGCAAGAAGAGATGTTAATGAGCATTAAGGCACACATAAAAGACACACAACATATAAGGATTAAACATATGCATGAGTTGTGAGTGTGTGCATCTATCTCTTCAAGACAAGTAAGCACTTAGAATATTACCTTTGGTGCTTGTCAATAGTGAGGTCTTCAAAAGGGCCTAAGCAATAACACAACATCTAAGCTACCCTTACAAAGCATCCCCACATGTGGTTTGATCACGAAATAAGCCAATTAAACACAACGGGAATCCTAACAATCTCCCCCTTTGGCTATTTCGTGACAAAACCACCACTCACATTGATTCCTCACATAGAATTAGAAACTACGGGACTACAATGATTATCTACATTACAAAGAGATAAGAAAGTAAAAACTTCAAGTCTTCAATCTCTTGTAGAACAATCAAGCCCTGAAAATAAAGTTTCTAGCATTTCCAATACAAGTAAAGTGTGAGATTAATCATGTGAGAACAATAACAAGCATTTGCATTTAAAGATTAGGCTCAACATTATGAAAATGTATGTGTATGCAATGCTCCCCCTCAACGGGTTACTCCCCCTCAATGTATGTTCTCCCCAAAATGCACAAAAGCTTCTATATTTTGCAACTCCCCTTACCATTTCCTACTCCCCCTTTTTGTCATGATATAGGCAAAGGAGTAGTCCCCAACCGGGTCACTCAAAGCAACGAGAGATAGAAGCATGCAAGATATGCATATACACATAAGTCACTTTATGCACTTCAATTAATTTGAGAGAAACAAGGAGATTTATTTGAGAAAATGTGTGAATCCAACATGCTTTGCATACAAGACATATAGCATTCAAGTCCAAAATACAATGGTATTTGGCAAAGCAAATGACAAAGGTTTCTAATTTGAATTCAAACCAATTTCACCAATGTCATGGGAAAAGCAAGGATATAGAGATTATTGATTTCAATTTTAAGAGCAACTATATCCAACTTTATGAGCGAAACATGGCATGAGCGACTTTGCACCCTATTTGATTTTTCCGGATAAGAAATCCGTATGATAGTAACCATGTTCAACTAATAAAGAAAGAGAGACATATGGAATGTAAATTCCTTTGAACGGATACAAGATCCTTTATTCATTTTGAGTCTCATTAGCTTTCACACAAGTTTTGCATTTTTAAGAATATGCAATCATCAATTCATGCTTTTCATGTGAGCATGTTGTATGAATTTCATGCTTTTTCATTTAGCATTAGCATGTTATTAAAGAATCATCATGTCATGGAGATAACTATAGGTCATTCACATCATACTTCCTATGTAAATCTCCTAGTCCAAAAATGCATGTTTGAACATAAATATGACATGGATTGTAGACAAGCAAGGTTCACACTTATAGAATTTGAAAGCATATATACATATGTACAACCAAGCTTACTCAAGCAATCAAAAGAAGAGGCATAAGTTATTTCAAATTTTTTGCAAGATACAAGAATGCAAAAATAGCTCTCTTTGCTTGAGTTCCCCATATGGGGTCAATCATAGAACATCACTCCACAAGACATATCCCAATAGATCTACTAAGAGTTTTAAATCGAGTAGCATCTAAGGGTTTTGTAAATAGGTCCGCAAGTTGATCATTAGTACCTACATGTTCAAGTACTATGCATTTATTTTCAACAAGCTCTCTAATGAAGTGATGGCGGATGTCAATATGCTTAGTTCTAGAATGTTGTACCGAATTCTTGGAAATATTAATAGCACTCATGTTATCACAAAAGAGAGTGAGAGTACCTTGGTTGAATCCGTAGTCTACTAGCATTTGCTTCATCCATAAGAGTTGTGTGCATCCACTCCCCGCGGCTATGTACTCGGCCTCGGCCGTGGACAAGGAAATCGAGTTTTGCTTCTTGCAAAACCAAGACACCAAGTTGTTGCCTAGAAAGAAGCAACCGCCCGATGTGCTCTTCCTATCATCACAATTTCCTGCCCAATCCGCATCACTAAAGCCTACAAGACTAGCATTAGTGTCAAAAGAGTACCAAATCCCATAGTTGGATGTCCCATTCACATAGCGAATGATCCTCTTCACGGAAGAGAGGTGGGACTCCTTAGGATCCGCTTGGTACCTAGCACACACACCCACACTAAAAGATATATCGGGCCTACTTGCGGTCAAATAAAGCAAGCTACCTATCATGCCACGATATAGAGTTTGTTCCACACTTTTACCACTAGCATCCTTGCTTAGCTTCAAAGTGGTACTCATGGGTGTATCACAACGTTTGGCATTCTCTAAACCAAACTTCTTCACTAGGTTCTTAGCATATTTGGCTTGGGTTATAAAAATCCCATCATGCATTTGCCTAATTTGCAAACCTAGGAAGTAACTTAGCTCACCAACAAGACTCATCTCAAATTCATGAGACATAACATCAACAAATTGTTGGACTTTGGTGTTGTTGGTGGAGCCAAAAACTATATCATCAACATATATTTGAGCTATGAAAAGCTCATCATTGTCTCTCTTGATGAATAGTATCTTGTCAACACTACCTCTTGTGTAGTTATTGTCAACAAGAAATTGAGTGAGGCGCTCATACCAAGCCCTCGGTGCTTGTTTCAACCCATAAAGTGCCTTTTTGAGGCGATAGACATGGTTGGGGTGGTGTGCATCCACAAACCCCTTAGGTTGTTCAACAAACACTTCCTCTTGCAAGAAGCCATTGAGGAAGGCACTCTTGACGTCCATTTGGTGCAATTTGAACTTGTGCACACAAGAGATGGACAAGAGAAGCCTAATGGACTCTAAGCGGGCAACGGGAGAAAAAGTCTCCTCAAAGTCGATACCCTCAATTTGAGAGTACCCTTGTGCTACAAGTCTAGCCTTGTTCCGCACTATGTTGCCATCCTCATCGGATTTGTTCCTAAATATCCATTTGGTGCCTATGACATTAGTGGTCTTAGGCCTAGGAACTAGAGTCCAAACCTCATTCCTTTCGAATTGGCTTAGCTCTTCTTGCATGGCAAGAACCCAAAATTCATCATTTAAGGCTTCTTCAACCTTTTTGGGTTCAATTTGAGAGGTGTAACATGTATAGCTAATAAGATTAGCAAGTTGGCGTCTAGTCCTAACACCCTCATTTACCTCTCCAATGATATCTTCTTTATCATGGAGTTTCCTAACCCATGGAGCGGGTTCTTTAGAGTCCAAGAGAGGAACTCTATCAATAGGTTGTGTGCCATCATTGTTGACATTAGATGTCCCAACATTAGGCGACACCACAACCTCCTCCAAAGGAGAATCATCACTAAAAATAACCTCCTCCTCATGATTATTAGACTTGAGCCTAGTATCATCAAATACGACATTGGATGATTCCATAACACTTAGAGTCTTTAAATTGAAAACTCTATAGGCTCTACTATTTAAGGCATAGCCAATAAAAATACCCTCATCACTCTTAGCATCAAACTTGCCAAGTTGATCACGGTCATTCAAAATGTAGCATTTGCTTCCAAAAGTGTGGAAGTAGCTAACATTTGGCCTCTTGCCTTTCCATAACTCATAGGAGGTGTTTCTAGTACCGGGTCTTAGGAACACTCTATTTCCTATATAGCAAGCCGTGTTAATGGCTTCGGCCCATAGGTTCCTAGGGACATTGTTGCTAAGCAACATCACACGGGCCATCTCTTGGAGGACCCTATTCTTCCTCTCAACAACTCCATTTTGTTAAGGTGTCCTAGGAGCAGAAAATTCATGGGAGATGCCTAAACCATTACAAAAGGTTTCAAAGGTGGCATTCTCAAATTCTCTCCCATGGTCACTTCTAATCCGTTTAATGCTTCTAATGTTAGAATTCATTTCATTTTGCAATTTAGTACAAAGCATTTTAAACTTATCAAAAGTTTCGGATTTTTCTCTAAGAAAATATGTCCATGTAAATCTAGAGAAATCATCAACACAAACAAAAATGTATCTCTTTCCACCCAAACTTTCGGTTTGCATGGGACCCATGAGGTCCATGTGGAGAAGCTCAAGTGGCTCCTTGGTGGTGAGATACTTACCCTTTTTGTGCATGCTTTTAGTTTGCTTTCCTTGTTGGCAAGGTCCACAAATACCATTGGCTTTCTTCCCAAGCTTAGGGAGGCCACGCACACAATTGAACTTTCCAAGGGTCCGTAGGTCCCTAAAGTTCATGTGGCCAAGTCTTTCATGCCACAACTCAATTTGCTCATCCATGGACACATGATTAGATACAATTCTAGCTTCAAGACAATAACAATTGTCGCTAGATCTCATGCCCTTCAACAAGGTTTGTCCATCGGGTTTAAGGATAGAGCAATAATCTTTAGAGAACAAGACGGAATATCCTTCATCACTAAGATGTGAAATGCTAATTAAATTGGCTTTCAAGCCATCAACAAATAAAGCATTGGATAAGGAGGGTAATCCGGGAACGGAAATGGTTCCTTTCCCTACAACATTTCTTTTGGATCCATCACCAAAAGTGACATTTCCACCTTCCTCCATAACAAGAGTCTCGAAGAAACTCTTGTTTCCCGTCATGTGCCTAGAGCACCCACTATCCAAGTACCAAAAATTAGAAGAATTTGCCTTCAAGGCTATTTGTGCAACATGGCAAACAATTTCATTCTTTCTAATCCACTTAGCAACAGTTTTAGCTTTCTTAGTGGCCTTTGGTACATGTGCTCTACTATTTCTAGGATCATGCAAATCAATATTTTCATTCCTAGAAACATGCATCTTGGCTCTATTCTTTCTCTTTTCAATCATGCTTTGTTTTCTACACATTTTAATATATTGAAAGCAATTTGGTCTAATATGACCATCACAACCACAAAAGTGACAAATAGGAATGAAAAAAGGAATCATACCTCGCCTTTGAGTACGTCCATGTCTTTGTGGATATGTGGGTTCAATCCATCTTCGTTGTTGAACCGGTCTTGGTTGCTTCCAAGCTTGAGGTTGCATGATTGGTCTCTTTCCTTTGTGAGCCAATTTGGGAGGAGTGTTGGCTTGAGGAACCTTAGGAGGTTGAGCTTGAGATTTCCTTCTTGGCCCCATTTTCACTTGTGCATTAGAACTTTGTCCTATTTCTAACTTTTTCTTAGGAGGTTGCACAAATGAAGTTTCTTCATTCTTCAAGCTCTTGACAAATATGGTCTTGTTAGAGGTTGAGATTTTCTTGCCATCTTCATACCCAAGACCTCTCTTGTCACTTGGACTCTTTCCAACACCAAGTAAATGATCAAGCTTCTTGGTGCTAGAATCTATCCTAGCCAAGGACCCTTTAGCTTCTACAAGTTCCCTCTTCAAGCCTTCTTCACTTCTCTTGGACAAGTCTAACTCCTCAATTAGCTTATCCTCTCTCCTCTTCAATCTTTCCACTTGTTCACTTAAGTGGTCATTGTGAGCCGAAAGTTCAAGGTTTTCTTCTCTCAACCTCTCAATCTTTCTTGTGCTTTTAAGTGCTAAATCATTGAACTCGGCATGATATTTAGCAAGCACCTTTTGCTCCACAAACTTCTTCTTGGAACTAGAAGAGGAGTCACTTTCTTCTTCACTAGAGTCAATTTCCTCTTGACTCAAATCTTCCTTTTCACTAGCACTTTTGCTCTTGTGAGAAGATGCAAAAGCTAGGAAGTTAGCCATGAGCTCTTCCTCACTAGAAGACTCATCTTCCTCATTTGAGTCATCACTACTCCCACTCCATGTGGCGGCCATCACTTTACCCTTCTTCCTCTCATTGTGATTCGCACATTCGGGGGCAAAGTGACCAATCCCACCACACTCAAAGCATCGGACCCCTTTCCTTTCGGTCCTCTCTTGTCTAGGCTCAAACTTCTTGAAGGAACTCTTTTTCTTCAAATCTTGTCCTCTTGACCCAAATCCCTTCTTCTTCTTGAACCCCATAACCTTGTTGAACCGTTTCACAAATAAGGCAAGGTCTTCATCCGATTCATGCTTTGCCTCCTTTTCATCCTTAGATGCTTTCAAAGCTATTCCTTTAGACTTCTTAGGAGGAGTAGTGTTGCTAGGAGCCTTCCTAGACTCATATGCAAGGAGACGCCCAATTACCTCACTTGGCTTCATATCCATGTAGCCACTATTTTCTTCTATGGCCGTCACCTTTGATTCAAACCTATCGGGGAGAGATCTCATAATTTTTTGCTTGACTCTCCTATCCGAATACGGGTCTCCGAGTTGATGGCTTTGATTTACTATGTCCATCAATTTGATTTCGAAGTCGTTGAAGCATTCATCCTCTCCCATCCTAAGTAACTCAAATTGAGTTTGGAGGACTTGAAGCTTGGACTCCTTCACCACCTCGGTTCCCTCATGTGCAACTTGAAGGATGTCCCATGCCACTTTGGCAATTTGAGTATTCTGAATAAGCTTGTACTGATTCTCATCCATGGCACACATAATGGCATGCATCGCCTTCCTATTCCACTTAGAAGCCTCAAACTCTTGCGCGTTCCATTGCGCCTTAGGCTTCAAAACATCTTGTCCTCCACCCGCGGGAGTCATCATAGGGAGATCATATCCGTCTTCCACCGCCATCCATGCACGGTCATGAATTTGGCATATGTAGGATTCCATCTTCCCTTTCCATTGGGAATAGTTCAAACCGGTAAGAAGTGGAGGCCTTGTGCTAGAAGCTCCTTCGTGGCCACCACCATTTCCACCGTTTCCACTCATAGTGTTTATGAATGAATGAAATGAATGCAAATGTATGAATAATCAAAAATCACACAAAATGCAAAACACACCAAAATAAAGCAAGGATCACCTATGTATGTCTAGGAACCCGCTCTGATACCAATTGAAACTAATTAATGCACGGTGTGTATAAAACTATCTAGAGGGGGGGTGAATAGATTTTACGCTTTTTACCCAATTTTTCGTGTTAGTCAAAATTACGAAATTACCCTCAAGATAAAATAAACAAGCAAGTGTAATATGGTGCGGAAATTAAATTGACACTTGATTTTTACGTGGAAACCCTCACGGGAAAAACCACGGGCTATGTAAGTAAGCCACACTCGAACCTCGAATCCACTAAATGTGCAAACGATTACAACCTAATCCCGGTAGTAATCACACACCTACCTAATCCCGGTATGAGTGAACCTAGTCCGATTTTGCTTGCGATCTAAGCAACCTAATCCCGATTGCTACACACAAGACTTAGCTTCTCTTGAAGAGAATACAACCCTAAGTGAATATGTGAAAATATCCAAAATGCAACATAGAGCAAGGGAAACCCTATATGCTTATCTAAGATGATTAATATGCAATTAAGAACAATCCTAGATATCAAAACTAAATGACATGTCAATTAGTTTAGCTAATCAATATCAAGCACAAAAACCTAATATGCTAGCACAATACAACTTCTCAAACATACATCATACTAATCTCAATCTTGTATTCAACAAATATAAAATCACATACAAGTAATTAAATTGAGATTGCTAGATAAGAGAAACACAAATATGTAAGATATTAGTGAAAAGCTTACCAAGCAAAGTATGATGAAGAATCCATGCAAGATGTCATCTAGATGATCTAAGATGATGCTAGATGATGATTGATGATCATGGAACAAGTGTTTGAGTAATTAAAAATGAGTTCTTTGGAATTTTTCTTCTCTTTGAAAAATCTCCTAAGTATGGAATCTGAATATGAACTCTTGTAATTGACCTAAAGTCAAAGTGGCATATATATAGGGGGCCAAAACAAAGTGTGGTCGTTTTGATAAGTTTGCCCACTATTTGCCATGGGCGCTGTACGTAGGGCGCCCTTGTACAGCGCCTGTACAGCGCCCTTGCTCTGTTTTCACGAGGAAACAGAGTGGCGCTGTACGTACAGCGCTTTGTACAGCGCCACGTACAGCGCCCCAACAGCGACCGATTAAATCGATCAGGTCTGAACAGCGCTCAATGGTCGCTGTTCGTACAGCGCTTCTGTACAGCGCTTTTGGGGGCGCCCAGTGCAAAAATGCAATCCTAAGTCTAAGCATGACAAGGCAATTGGATATGCAAGATGCAATCAAACTAACATGCAAGAAGAGATGTTAATGAGCATTAAGGCACACATAAAAGACACACAACATATAAGGATTAAACATATGCATGAGTTGTGAGTGTGTGCATCTATCTCTTCAAGACAAGTAAGCACTTAGAATATTACCTTTGGTGCTTGTCAATAGTGAGGTCTTCAAAAGGGCCTAAGCAATAACACAACATCTAAGCTACCCTTACAAAGCATCCCCACATGTGGTTTGATCACGAAATAAGCCAATTAAACACAACGGGAATCCTAACAATGGGTCCATCTAGAATTGCATTTAATATATTAAGAATATAATTTGCACATTATTTATGTAATGGGCTGCTCAATTATATTAATATATTAATGAAAGACATGTGGGCTTGTTTCTTTTAGTAAGAATGGGTCTGGTTCACATGTGGGCTTTTTATTTAAAGTCCAATGGATTAAATGAAATAAGAAAATAATATTAGGCCCAATTTTATTCAAGTGGGGCGGCAAGGTTAAAGTTTTAACCTAATATATTATTTTGTTTCATTTGTTTTAATTAAATAAGAATTAATTAATTTATTAATTAATTGTTTAATTAAAGAAACAAATCTTTTCTAATCAGGAAATATATTTCCTAAAAGTAAAAGACTTGTTTGATAAGGAAATAAATAATTAATTTTATTTATTTAATCAAATAAGGAGTCTTTTTATTTAGTCAAAAGAATAGAATAAAATATCTATGAGTTAGATTAGGGTTTGAAGTCTAAAAAGTTGAAAAGAATTAGGGTTGAATTTCAGTCACCCTATATAAGTGACATGATGAAATTCGGCCAACCCTAATACACAACTACATAGAATTCGACAACCCTAAAGGAGAAAGGAAGCAAAATTCGGCCACCTTATATTATTCTTGCTATAGGGTTCGGCCACTACACACATGTGTTCATGAGATTATATTTTTCTTCTTCTTCTTCATTCATAGAGAGTTTTTATTCTACTAAGACAAAAAGGAGTGTTAGATTATTCTTTGATAGTATACTATTTGCTTAATCATTAATAAGCTTGTGTATACGATATCGATCTAGGTTCACGCGAGTTTCGATCATTAGATTGAGAACTCAAAAGTGACCAGAATAATCTTAGACATTCTTTTGATTGTTTTGTGACTAACAAAGAAAAGAAAAGTTTTGTTTTTTCCATTCACAGGTTTGCAATTCAAAGAAAAGGGAGACCACGCTCCTAGGTGATCCACGTTCGTGCTAGGATTGAAGATCTTGCGGATTACCATCGACGTAAGTCAATCGGATCACGCGACAAAAGGTATTCTACTTTTTGTTATTGTATTTGTATGTTTAATTAATTAAAGGGTTTAAGTTTCATAAAGGAAAAAAAATTTAAAGTCACTAAATCTTATTTTTAGTATCGCTTCCGCTGCGTGTACTACTTTTGTTATTTTTTCCCTACAATTGGTATCAGAGCCTAGGTTGAACCCTTTTAATTAATTAACGTATATATACGTGGATCTATTTCTTTTTATTGTGATTATGCATGTTTAGAAAGAGATGGCACTCTAGGTATTCGAATATATAATTACATGTGGATGTATGGATTTATATATGTTTATGTGGATTGTTATTGCTCGATTTTGGTCCTAGATTTTCAATGTATTTTTGTTATGGAATTGTAACAAGAAGGGTGGTCTATCATCGCCATAATTCCTTCTTGGTAGATTGCTAGGTTTTATTATTTTTATTTTAGGTGTAGTATTTTTTATTACACTACTGCAGATTTTTATTTTTTTTATTATGTGCAGTTTTTGTTTGTAAAAAAGTACTGCAGTGATTAAAAAAAAAAAAAAAAATACTGCAGTATTTTATTTGTTTAAATACTGCCGTAATATATTTAGGTCTTGAAGATTCGAAGACACGATGAGAAACGAAGCAACCGGAACCGAGAACGAGCACCGTGTGCGCCCTAGGAGTGGATTGGGCTGCGCATGGCAAGCCCAAGCTTGGTGGGCTGCGCACGGCAGCCCTGGAGTCTTCATGGGCTGCGCACGGCAGCCCCTTAGTTAGTGGGGTTGTGAGTTGTGCACGCCCGTGGGTTGGGCCGAAGGATGAGCGTATGGTTGATGGGCCACTTGAAGATCTTGTATTCCTAAAACAATTGTAATTTACTTGTTTTTCTAGGATGGGCCAAAATTGTTGCTATTTAATTTATGCTTAAATATTACAATATTTGTTATTGTATGATAACATGACATATAGAATAGGAGTGCCACTCATATATCTATTTTGGTATGAACATGCATTGAATGATTTAGGTATCTAAATTGGCATCTAGATAACTTGGTAAATCATTCTATGGGATTTAATCACACGCCTTAAATAATTGAGTGGGAGAAGGTGTTTTTGTAACACCTATGGCCTCCAAGGTTAGTTGAGCTTTATTATTTATTGGTAATCCCCCCAAGGGGCGTCCATGAATGGAATTTAGCAACATACTTCCTTACAAGGATAGACTAGACAATGGACTCAAACGAGATCTATTCCCCAAGGAGGGATTTTCGTGAGAGAAAATTGAGGGTCGATATCTTGGTAACACACTCAATGTAATTTTATTGATATCCTCCCAAGAGTTCTTGTCAGTAAAATTGCAAGGCTAAAATTGAAAACGATGGTTGTTATGTTAACAATTAGGTGGGACCTAGTCTAACTAGTAAATGGTGCGAACTCCCAAAGGAGGCGTAACATTTATGGGTGTTAGATCACCGTTGAATTTTATGATTGAGTTATTTATTTAATTCAAGATAAATATTTAAAAGTGCTTTATCATGATTATTTACTTATATATGTTTTGTTATATTCAGAAATCATGATCCCATCCCTAATGAACATCTTAAAAGATAATAATTTAACCGGAGATAATTATGTCACATGGAAAAGGAAAATTGGGTTGTTGCTGCAAGCTGAATAAGAATGAAATCAATTTGCGCTTGGGCAACGGAACGTTAGTGTCTGCAAGTGCAGTGGGAGATATTAGAGTTTATTTGGATTCTAGAAGGCATTTAGATTTGATAGACGTTTATTATGTACCTCAATTCAAGAGGAATTTAATTTCAGTTTCTTGTTTGAATAAATTTGGATATTCGGTTACTTTTAATAAAGTTTTTATTATTAGTAAGAATGACAAAATTATTTGCCAAGGTACATTGGAAAACGGTCTATACTTTTTGCATAGAAATATCTCTCACTCGTTAGACACAGAATTAACGGAACCTAATCATAAAAGAGTAAAATTATCAACAGATGAAACCTACCTTTGGCATTTACGCTTAGGTCATATTAACCTTAATAGGATTAAAAGATTGGTATGTGACGGACCTTTGAGTGACTTAAAGGTTGATGATCTACCAACTTGTGAATCTTGTTTGGAAGGTAAAATGACCAAAAGGACGTTCTCTGCCAAAGGTGCAAGAGCCACTGAATGTTTAGGATTGATACACACTGATGTATGTGGACCTATGAGCATTCAAGCTAGAGGTGGATATGAGTACTTCATCACCTTCACAGATGATTACTCGAGATTTGGTTATGTGTATCTCATGCGACATAAGTCGGATGCTTTTGACATGTTCAAAGCATTCAAAGCTGAAGTGGAAAATCAGCTTGAGAAACACATAAAAATCTTGAGATCTGATCGTGGTGGAGAATATCTATCTGGTGAGTTTCAGCAATATCTTATTGATAATGGGATAGTTTCTCAATTTTCTGCACCAGGTACACCTCAACAGAATGGGGTAGCAGAAAGGAGAAATAGAACTCTTTTGGATATGGTTAGGTCTATGTTGAGTTATTCAACACTTCCTATTTCTTTTTGGGGATATGCTTTACAAACTGCGATATACATTCTAAACGATGTACCATCTAAGTCTGTTCCTAAAACACCGCATGAGTTGTGGACTGGGCGTAAACCTAGTTTACAACACTTAAGGATATTTGGTTGTCCTGCGCATGTGTTAAAAGGAAAGACAAAAAGATGGAGTCCCGTTCAGAAACATGTATATTTGTAGGGTATCCAAAAGAAACTAAAGGATATTATTTCTATAGTCCTTCAGACCTTAAAGTATTTGTTTCGACAAATGCTAAATTTCTGGAAATGGACTATATGAATGATTTTGTGCCTAGAAGTAGAATTGTCCTGAATGAGATGTCAGGAGATACAATTCCACGAGAGGTTACACAACCTAACCCAATTGTAAGTTCCGATCCAACACAAGATCAACAACCTACCATTCCTCGTCGTAGTGGGAGGGTTAGAACACAACCCGAAAGATACATCGGTCTGGGAGAATCAGTAGAGAATCTCCCGGACGACGATGATCCCTATACGTACAAGGAAGCTATGGAGGATGTTGATAGTCGCCATTGGCAAAAGGCAATGCAATCCGAGATTGAATCTATGTTCAATAACAAAGTCTGGTCCCTTGTAGACTTGCCTAAAGGGATAAAACCCATTGGGTGCAAGTGGGTATACAAGAGGAAAAGAGGTATGGATGGAAAGGTGGAAACCTTTAAAGCTAGATTGGTAGCTAAAGGGTATACACAGAAAGAAGGTATCGATTACGAGGAAACCTTCTCTCCTGTGGCCATGCTTAAATCCATTAGGATACTCTTATCCATTGCAGCATCTTTAGATCTAGAGATTTGGCAAATGGACGTCAAGACAGCTTTCCTAAATGGAAGTCTTGACGAAAGCATCTACATGATGCAACTAGAGGGATTCATTGAAAATGGCCAAGTGGATAAGGTATGCAAGTTGCAGAAATCCATATATGGATTAAAGCAAGCATCCAGATCCTGGAACATAAGGTTTGATCAAGCTGTCAAAGGTTTTGGATTTATTCAGAATCCTGACGAACCCTGTGTATACAAAAGGATTAAAGGCGACAAGTTGGTTTTCCTGATTCTTTATGTTGATGATATACTACTCATTGGAAACGATGTAGGTTTATTGACATCAGTAAAAGAATGGTTAGCAAAACAATTTGATATGAAGGACTTAAGAGAAGCAAGTTTTATTCTAGGTATCCAAGTAATAAGGGATAGAAAGAATAGAACGATTGCATTATCCCAAGCTTCATACATAGACAAGATCTTGTCTAGGTTTTCCATGCAGGATTCCAAGAAAGGTATGTTACCTTTCAGACATGGAATCAAGCTTTCTAAGGAACAAGTTCCTAAGAATGAGCATGAAGAGCAATTCATGAGTAGAGTTCCATATGCCTCGGCAGTTGGAAGTCTCATGTATGCAATGCTCTGTACTAGACCAGATATTTGTTTTGCTGTCGGCATAGTTAGTAGGTTTCAATCGAAACCTGGACCTGATCACTGGACGGCAGTCAAGCATATTTTCAAGTATCTTAAGAGAACGAGAGATAATATGCTTGTATACTCTGGAGGGGATTTGGTTCCCGTCGGGTATACAGATTCTGATTTCCAATCAGATTCTGACTCCAGAAAATCCACATCAGGGGCTGTGTTTACTATTGGAGGAGGAGCAATTATATGGAGGAGTATCAAGCAATCTTGTATTGCTGATTCCACCATGGAAGCTGAGTATGTTGCTGCATGCGAAGCTGCCAAAGAGGCTGTTTGGCTCCGCCAATTATTGATTGACTTGGAAGTGGTTCCTAGTGCGAATAAGCAGATCACTATCTACTGTGACAACAGTGGAGCAGTGGCTAATTCGAAAGAACCAAGAAGTCACAAGAGAGGTAAACACATTGAAAGAAAGTATCATCTTTTAAGGGAGATTGTTCAAAGAGGTGACGTGATGATTACCAAAATCGCGTCAGCAGAAAATCTAGCGGATCCCTTCACAAAGGCTCTACCTCAGAAGAGTTTCGATGGGCATCTAGAGAACATGGGCTTGAGAGATATGACACATTTGCTATAGCGCAAGTGGGAGATTGTTAGGATTATGCTCAATAGCAAGAGTGTAATGTTGTAATTAACAATCTTTTTCATATTAATAAAGTGATTTCTAGTTTAACAAATGGTATAGCATTTATAGTTTAATATTATAATTGTACAAAGTAAATAATCATAAGGTCTAAAGACTATGGGAAAAGAAGAATTGTTCGTACATCTGGATATGTATGTGGTAGACACAATTCTTTAGTTAGTCTTGAATAATGTTCACAACTTAAGTTAAAGGTTGGGCACCTTTATCTTGTTAAAGTTGTAGAATTCTTTTGCTAGCATTTGAGTGGGATCAAATGAGATACGATGAGTCTAAAATCATCGGAGTGTCTTCGAGCAAAAGGATCTAGTGCACTGGGTGCATTGAACTGGATCACAATGAAATACTTTATCTATAACCGTCAGTAGATAAAGTCTTTTCATTATCAGGACAATCGGAGAGTCTATCTTAATCCTGAGATAAATGATGGACTTATGGTTGCAAGTGATATCATTTGAGTTATCAATGAGTACGATTATATCGCATAGTCTATCCTCGATAGTTTGGTGATATTCATTTGTTAATCGATAGAGGACTTCATTTATAGATATGGACATCGTGGCTCCATTTAATTAAATGAGAGTATAATATCATCATATGGATGTTTTGAGGTAATTGGATATTAAATCTCAACGTTGAGTTTTCGATAGTGTCTATTGAAAACATGGCTTCTGGACAAGTCAAAATATCCAAGTTCAAAACGTGGTCATATGAGTAAATATGGTAACTTGGAGAGTTATAGGCGGTCTATGAACTCTTGGCGATTACTGATATTAATCACGAGGATACACTATCTCCAATATGATTGTCTAGGGTATGAATGAGGAGCATCTTCCTTTTCTATCTTTATTTAAGAGTTCAGTTTTAACTCTTTAGTGGAATGAGTTAAAATTAATGGATCGGACCTAAGTGAATCATTTGTTGATTGTGATTAGGTTATGTCTATTGAAGCTTAAATTTAGATGGCCCGCCAAGATCCCCAATCCACACGGACTTGCATGGATCACTTGATATATTCTACCGGACCAATTTAAGGGTCCATCTAGAATTGCATTTAATATATTAAGAATATAATTTGCACATTATTTATGTAATGGGCTGCTCAATTATATTAATATATTAATGAAAGACATGTGGGCTTGTTTCTTTTAGTAAGAATGGGTCTGGTTCACATGTGGGCTTTTTATTTAAAGTCCAATGGATTAAATAAATAAGAAAATAATATTAGGCCCAATTTTATTCAAGTGGGGTGGCAAGGTTAAAGTTTTAACCTAATATATTATTTTGTTTCATTTGTTTTAATTAAATAAGAATTAATTAATTTATTAATTAATTGTTTAATTAAAGAAACAAATCCTTTCTAATCAGGAAATATATTTCCTAAAAGTAAAAGACTTGTTTGATAAGGAAATAAATAATTAATTTTATTTATTTAATCAAATAAGGAGTCTTTTTATTTAGTCAAAAGAATAGAATAAAATATCTATGAGTTAGATTAGGGTTTGAAGTCTAAAAAGTTGAAAAGAATTAGGGTTGAATTTCGGTCACCCTATATAAGTGACATGATGAAATTCGGCCAACCCTAATACACAACTACATAGAATTCGGCAACCCTAAAGGAGAAAGGAAGCAAAATTCGGCCACCTTATATTATTCTTGCTATAGGGTTCGGCCACTACACACATGTGTTCATGAGATTATATATTTCTTCTTCTTCTTCATTCATAGAGAGTTTTTATTCTACTAAGACAAAAAGGAGTGTTAGATTATTCTTTGATAGTATACTATTTGCTTAATCATTAATAAGCTTGTGTATACGATATCGATCTAGGTTCACGCGAGTTTCGATCATTAAATTGAGAACTCAAAAGTGACCGGAATAATCTTAGACATTCTTTTGATTGTTTTGTGACTAACAAAGAAAAGAAAAGTTTTGTTTTGTCCATTCACAGGTTTGCAATTCAAAGAAAAGGGAGACCACGCTCCTAGGTGATCCACGTTCGTGCTAGGATTGAAGATCTTGCGGATTACCATCGACGTAAGTCAATCGGATCACGCGACAAAAGGTATTCTACTTTTTGTTATTGTATTTGTATGTTTAATTAATTAAAGGGTTTAAGGTTCATAAAGGAAAAAAATTTTAAAAGTCACTAAATCTTATTTTTTATTATCGCTTCCGTTGCGTGTACTACTTTTGTTATTTTTCCCTACAAGATGATGATTGATGATCATGAAAAAATGTTTGAGTAATTAAAAATGAGTTCTTGGAATTTTTCTTCTCTTTGAAAAATATCCTAAGTATGAAATCTGAATATGAACTCTCTTAATTGACCTAAAGTCAAAGTGGCATATATATAGGAGGCCAAACCAAAGTGAGGTCGTTTTGATAAGTTTGCCTCATATTTTGCCTTGGGAGCTGTACGTAGGGCACTTCTGTACAGCGCCCATGCTCTGTTCTCTCGGGAAAATAGAGGGGCGCTGTACGTACAGCGCCCTGTACAGCGCTTTGTACAGCGCCTGTACAGCGACTAAATTAAATCGATCAGGTCTGTACAGTGCTCGATGGGGGCTGTTCGTACAGTGCTTCTGTAGAGCGCTTTTGGGAGCGCCCAATGCAAAAATGCAATCCTAAGTCTAAGCATGACAAGGCAATTGGATATGCAAGATGCAATCAAACTAACATGCAAGAAGAGATGTTAATGAACATTAAAGCACACAAATAAGACACACAACATACAAGGATTAAACATATGCATGAGTTGTGAGTGTGTGCAACTATCTCTTCAAGACAAGTAAGCACATAAAAATTTACCTTCGGTGCTTATCAACACGAGGTCTTCAAAGGGCTTCGAACAATAATACCAATACCTAGGCTACCCTTACAAAGAACCCCAACATGTGGTTTGTCCACGAAATGAGCCAATCAACAAATGGGAATCGTACAAAAACTCTAAGAAACACTCTAGGGTTTAGTATTTGGGAGTTTTTATTGGCCAAGACAAAATAAGGATGTATTTATAGGCCAAGAGAATGAGCTGGGTGAAATTACAAATTTGCCCAAAAAACGTGCCAATCGGCCACCGGGGCTGTCGAATTGTTCTAGTAACTCTCTGGAGACAAACAACGATCTCCATTCGGCGATTAGGGCCACCGAATGGCAACTGCAGAATCCATTATGCGGTTGAATTTGGTGGTCAAGGACGCCGAATGACAATCGCCAATCACCATTTTTTGATCAAAATAAGGAGAAGAAAGGGGCTTTCTCTGATGGCGATCACCGTGAAACAAATTATAGCACGGTGTGTATAAAACTATCTAAAGGGGGGGTGAATAGATTTTAAACTTATTACCCAATTTTTCATGAGAAGTCAATATTACAAAATTACCCCTAACTAGATAAATCAATAAATCAAGTATAAAATGCGGAAATTAAATAACACTTGATTTTTACGTGGAAACCCTCACGGGCAAAACCACGGGCAAAACCACGGGCTAGTAAGTAAGCCACACTCGAACCTTGAATCCACTAAATGTGTAAAACGATTACAACCTAATCCCGGAAGTAATCACACACCTACCTAATCCCGGTATGAGTGAACCTAGTCCAATTTTCTTGCGATCTAAGCAACCTAATCCCGGAAGCTACACATAAGACTTACTTTCTCAATGAAGAGAATAACACCCTAAGTGAATATATGAATATCCAAAATGCAACATAGAGCAAGGGAAACCCTATATGCTTATCTAAGATGATGAATTTGCAATTAAAGCAATCCTAGATATTAAAAACTAAATGACATGTCAAATAGTTTAGCTAATCAAGATTAAGCACAAAACCTAATTAGCTATCACAAAACAACTTCTCAAACATACATCACACTAATCTCAAACTTGTATCAAAAGATATATGAAAATCATACAAGTAATAAATTGAGATTGCTTGTTAAGAAAAACACAAAATATGTAAAATATTAGTGAAAAGCTTACCAAGCAAAGTATGATGAAGAATCCATGCAAGATGACATCTAGATGATCAAAGATGATGCTAGATGATGATTGATGATCATGAAAAAGTGTTTGAGTAATTAAAATGAGTTCTTGGAATTTTTCTTCTCTTTGAAAAATATCCTAAGTATGAAATCTGAATATGAACTCTCTTAATTGACCTAAAGACAAAATGGCATATATATAGGGGGCCAAATCAAAGTGAGGTCGTTTAGAGTAAGTTGCAAAGAAACGCGCCGATCGGTGGTTTCAATCTGCGGCCAGGCCGCAGATTTCAACGGCCGAATGGCTCCCGTGAAAGGCAGGGGAGAAACGGCGGTTTCAATCGGCGGTTTTGAAACCGTCGAACCAACCGCAGAATCAAACCCGAGAATTAAAAACCATCAGGTATGAACGGCGGTTTCAAACGGCGGTTTCAAACGGCGGTCGATGGCCACCGATCGTAACCGCAAAATTGCTCCAGACACTTCTGGAAGCAAACAGCGGTTTCATTCGGCGGCCAGGCCGCCGATCATAACCGTCGATCACCAACATAGGTGAAAACCAAGGAGAAGCCAAGGGCATTCTCGGTAAGCGGTCTTCGCGTAAAACCAAGCACATTCTAGTGCATGCACGGACGTTTCTGAATACTATCGGGAAACGAATTACTAAGCACAAAAACACACAACAAAATACAACATCAAGGTGCAGGTGTGAAATGTGACATGTGAAGAGTATGCACACCAAATGCAAGAATGCTAAGTGAGTGTGTGCAACTATCTCTTCAAAACAAGTAAGCACATAGAAATTTACCTTCGGTGCTTATCAAGACGAGGTCTTCAAAGGGCTTCGAACAATGAAACCAACTCCTAAGCTACCCTTACAAAGAACCCCAACATGTGGTTTGTCCACGAAATGAGCCAATCAACAAATGGGAACCTTACACACCGCACTAAAACAAGCACATCTATCTGCAAGCGCAGACATTCCCGAACAAATTTCAAGAAACGAATTATTCAACAAACACACACAAAGACAAAATATTAACATGTAAGTGCAAGTGTAAAGTGTGAATGCAACATAGAAATGCAATGCAAGAGTAATTAAAATGCATGTAAGTGAGTGTGTGTTACCAATCTCTTCAAGAAGTCAAGAACAAGTGAACTACCTTTCTTAAAGCTCTTTGGAATCTCAAAAGCTTGTTGATGAAGAATCATGATTAGAGACTTAAGCTACCCATTACATAATAATCCCAACGTTGTTTGTCATATAATAAACCAATCATAAAATAGAGGTCCTTAAAAAATAAAAATCCCTATTATTTTTTCTCTCATTCACTCATCAGTAGCTTTACACTTTCAAAACCCTTGATTTTCTCAGATTCTCTCAACTCATCGTCCACGCTCGTCTTCGATTGCTCATCCTCTGGCGCTCATCTTTCTCCAATAACCGTCCTTTGGTTGCGTTGGCGCACTGTTCTATTCACGATTTCGTTCTCTACTCGCGACAAATAGGTGTTCTTCCCCCCATGGTCATTCTTCCTCGCGACGACTAGGCTTTAATTACTGATCCAGTTTTGTTCTGGAGCGAAGTAAACAAACCCAATTCCAGTTTTGAGATTTGAGTAGTGTTATAATTTCTTTTTATTTGATTAATTCTTGTTTTTGGATTTGGTTTTAGTTGATGCTTTGTTTTCTGGGTATGTGTTTCATTTAGATCTGGAGATGCGGAGATGTAGTTGTTGCTTCGTTTTCTAGGTATGTGTTACATTCTGATCTGGAGATGTAGAGATGTGATGATTGAATCTAGGAAATTGCTACTATGCAATGAAATAAAATCGCTGCATGATGCAGTGATTTTTTTGCTAAAATTTGAGCCATCAGATGAAATAAAATTTGATCCAACGGTTTATATAAAATATTTAATAAGATTAATCATTTAAAAATAAATAAAAATAAAAATGGGAAACTTATTAGACCGGTAATATCCCACTCTTCTTCCCAAAGCCTCTCTTTCGCTCTCTCACTATTCTTCCCAAAGACTCTCTCTCTCTCTCCTCCTCTTAGGACCCGAAGCAATGGTTTCTCAGCTTGCCAAGCTCTCTTCATCGTCACTACTCTTCTGGTCGGATCATCAAGGTCCAGATGAGCCTGAATCGATCACCCATCGAGCTTTTCGCTTTCCAAAACGGCGTCAAATTGACTGAGAACGTTTTGATCGTTCACGGGCTCGGTGTCAGCTCTTTTTTATTTCGTGGGATGGTTGAGTCTCTAGGTTCTAGAGGGGTTCGCGTGATAGCCGTTGATTTGCCCGGAAGTGGGTTTTCTAATAGATCAGCTATGGAGGTTGCAGAGAGATCAGATGGATCTTTACCAGTGTTCTAGTAATCGGCCGACTAGGCCGATTACTCAGTGTAAAACAGTTAGGCGGTGGTCAGCTGTGGCGAAAAGGATGAAGTCGGCTACTTTCCTCACTCTCCGACTACTCGGACTAGGCGCCGACTAATCGACTAATCGTCTACGCGGTGGTCAATGGCTTTGACGCCGCCCAGCTTATTTTTTAAGAAAAGGACCTCGTTTTCATGTTCCCTTCAATCTTTATCAGCTGATTTTGAGTCTTGACCAAACAGATCGCAAACCAAAACCAGATCGCAAACCTAAACCATGTTCGACCAAAGAATCTTCCTGCCGCCTGCCACCGTTCCGTCGCCGGGATCACCGAAAGTTCTGTCTTCCGCAGCCGCCGCCGCCGTTGTCGTCGCCAATTTGCAGCTGTCCAGTTCACAGGTCTGTTCTCATCTCTTTCTTTTACTGTCTCTTAATCTCTTATACAAATAACAAATCCTCTGTCTTAATCTCTTATACAAATCCTCTGTCTTAATCTCTTATACAAATCTCTTAATTTGAAGCTTTAATTGGTTTGAATTACAATAATTAGAAAATTTCTCATCTTTTTGGTTGTTCTGTTGTTCACTTGTTCCATGTTATGCTTCTGTATTACATGGATTTTGTGTGTTAGCTAAATTGATTAGTCAATTACTCCTTTCAGATTTGAATGGCATCTTGTTAGAGTTGATAAATGTTCTGTTTATGATCATATTGAGAGTGTATATACAATACAAACATTCAAAAAGTGAAAAGTTTAATGATTCGTGTTTGGGTAACTTCTTGCATTTAAGTAGCTTAAGTTGGTAGGTATGAATCTGACAAGAACAAACTCAAATGGGGTTTCTTATTAGTAGTGTTATCAAATATCAATGGGGTTGCTTTTGTATTTCATTTCCATTGAGACTTGAGAGGCATGTGTGTTGTTGTATTTTATCTTTTGGTTTTCAATTTTTTTTTATTTGTTTTTGTTTCTGTGTATTTGATTTTCTTATTCTTTTGACAATTGGGTTAGAATAGTAAACATCTCGTGTTCTGTTCAATTTTCAGGTTCCTTGGATTTATTATTATCCTTCATTGAGCTGCCACTATTATTCATTAGAGTCTCCAGGTGCAAATGTTGCCTCTCTTATCATTCTAACCTATTTTCTATTTTGTTATATTTATGAGAATTCATTTGACTGAGTGAAGATTTTCAGAGTTCTTGTTTCAAGAACATTTCAGTTCTTTTAGATTTCAAGCTTTGTGTTCTTACCTTGTATGCTATGTTTCAGAATGTTTGTCATTGTTATCTCTAGTTTATGTACATTATATGATTTTGGCTTGGTGACTTTTGTTATTCTTTGTAGAATGGATCTATATAGCTTTCTTTACTTAACTCATGTACAAAAGCATAGTATTTATTTGTATTATTGTATAGCTATATGGGTACTGTTTTGAGCGTCTTTGTTTTTCTAATTCTTGTATATTTGGTGCAGAAACCCATTAAGAAGGGTGTAATAGGCCATACACTAATGATTGAAGAGGCAGGACGTCAAAAGGTAAATCACGGGGTAAAGTTCTTAATGTTCTATACAAATTATTTATCTAGTAAAGCTGATCCTTGTAGGAGGCTTTTGGATATTATCTTATGAGTTCTTTTAAATGGTTTGAGAAGAGTACGGATGCTAATTTCATTTGTAATATTTTTTGTGTTATCTTTTGTAGGATATTTATGTTATATGCTTTTATAATAGATTGGATGAAACAAAAAAAGGACAAGTAAGCTGTAGTCTCACATATTTAAGTTTTATGAATCAAGCAAGATGTTGATAGATACTTTACTTTATACATTTTGGTACTTCAGCAAATTTTGTAACCATTTTAGGAGACCTTTTAAAAGGTTGTTGGTTTGTAAGTAGAATTAGTTTTGTTTCATATAATAAGTAGAATTATGTTGCATGTTATATGCATTTGGTTGGTTGACAACTTACTAGTCTGTTAATGGTTCTAATTTTCTTCCAATAGAAGTGCTTCTGAAATATTTCAAGACCAAAAAATTGCAAATAAAAAAATTCAACTGAAGTAAGTAAATAATAAACAGGACTAAAGGTTTTTAAATAACTTGGTCACGAACAACACCAGGGTTTTATATGCCAAAGATAGTTCCCTAATAGTATTTGAAATTGGAAAAGGAAGGGAGATAAAAGTTTTATGAGGAGATTCTATCTAGGAAATGCCAAATCAAATTTTAAAAGTTGCAGTGACAAACCTTCTTGTTGACGGTGAATTTTGGATTGCCACGCACTCAACAATTAAATCAATTTAATATAAAGCAAGAAAATTAAGAACACATGCAAAAGACAAGTTTTACGTGGAAAACCCTTGAATGGGAAAAAACCACGGCGCCCCTGAGGGCAGAAGAATAATACTAGGTTTTCGTTGCTTCGTTACACTCTCTAATCTCTCACAATTGCTCTCTTTTCTCTCTCTCTATTTCTCTGAACCCCTTCCTCGTAGGATAGGTGATTCTATTTATACATGTTTATTTAGGGTTTCCCCTTGTTGATTTGCATTAGGATCCTTTTCTGTCGCGGATTGGGTCTTCTTTCCTTTTTGCGATTCCTTGTTGCTTCTGTGTTTATGCCGAGTCGGTTCGAGCCCAGTGTGCTGGTCCAGCGAGTACTTTTACTTTCTGGGTACTGTATATCTGGCGAGTACACTTCTATATTCGGCGAGTAGGTTTTTGGTTTCGGCGACCATGCCTTTGACTTCCCTCTGGTCTAAGCTATTTTTTCATCCTGACTGGTCAAACCTCTACCTTTTACCCGGTCAATGAATGATGTGGCAACCTTTTGTTAGCTCCTTTGATGACGTGTCAGTTGGGCGAGTTTATACATACAACAATACCCCCATAAATACTTCGAGCTGGGCGAATGACTTGTCCTTCCTACTTCGTTTGCCTCTGCGAGCAGTATTTATATTTACGTTTGTGAGATTTCAACGCATTTTTGCAATAATTTCTTCTTTTAACCACGCGCTGTATTTATTAATTAATTCTTCCGGTGCACGCTTTCAATCTGAACCACATAACTTCTGGCGTCTCCACTTGCTTGACAGGTGAAGGGACGTTCTGACGGCTCGGTTCTCCCCAAGATGCCACATGTCACTTATTGGGTGGTGACCGTCGCGGTTTGGTAATAGTGGCCGTCATTCCCATTAAATACGCATCATTGTACTTGATTGCTCTTTTTTGAATTTCGAAATTCCCTCTTTTTAAGGCCCGATCGTCTCTCTTCTTTTTCTTTACTTGCTTCATCGTATTTTTATCAGAGCAAAAGAAAGAACAGCTGATCTCCTGCTTTCGTCTCTTTTACTTCTTCGAGAGCTAACTACAATCCTTTTCTTGTGCCTTTTACTGTCGGTCGATTCACCGGATTTCGCCTCTTCTTGTTTCTCCGTGTCTCCTGATCTTTCCTGCACATCTTGCGAGTCTAGGGTTTTCTGGTGAGTTCTCATGGATCCCTCCTTGCGTTCTTTTCTTTTTAATAGGATGATGCAAGCTATGGAGCTTGGTGATAAGTGTACTGCGGACAAAATTGAATCTCTGATTCGCAACTTTCGTCCAGATTCTCCGGTCCCGATTTCTGTTGATATTCCATTTTTTGAGAATGCTTCTAATCCTGACATCTCTCCTCCACCTTTTGACAGTGATTCTCCAGAAATGACGAGATCTCCTAAAACTGCAAGTAGTAAACGACGCTCCACTAGGGCTCCTCGCGAATCTCTGCTGGATGTGCAGACGGTCGTTGACTCTGATGTTGAAGATCATCAGAGGGATAGGTTGCTTTTCTCGTCTGCTCGCCCTTGTTCTTTCGATACGGAAGTAAATGTGGTCGGCGAGGGCGAACTTCGTAAATACAAGAGTCGTTTCGATATTCCAGACTCGGTGACTCTTGTGTTACCTGGCGACCGGGCTGTGTGGAATCCTCCTGAAAATGCGGTCGCCATTTATGGAGCTATGCTTAGTTGTGGGGTGACTCTCCCCCTTCAGCCTTTTATTGCCAGGTTTTTGGCGGAGGCTCAAATCGCACCGGCTCAGCTCGCCCCAAATAGTTACAGGATACTGATGTGCCTGTGTCTCATGTGGAAGCTGAAGGGTTACGGGCCTCCTACGCCTCGTGAGATCCGCCATTTCTATACTTTGAGACAGGCGGGCAATGGTGGCACATACTTTCCTCCTTTCCTCGCCGGTGGAGAACTGGATTCCCGAGGGTGTGGCGAACCCTGGTCAGGTCGAGGTCTCCAGTGACGAGAAGAAGAAGGGTTTCATCTGGGGCTTCCCTACCTCAAATAAGAGGTGGAAAAACAGTTGGTTTTTTGCCAGCGGCGAGTGGGGTCGAAATGTGCCAGCCCACAATCGCCACAATCTTTTGGCGAGGAAAGTTCCCAGGCATTTTACATCTCCTGAAGCCTGGTCGAAGGCGGCCCCTGCTTTGACGGATAGGGAGGTTTCTCATCTGGCCGCGGCGGCTGTTCTTCCTTTGGACTCGAGGGGTAGGTCCTTCCTCTTGGATGAGGAGAAGATGATTTCTTCTGAAATCTTTACTCGGCTTCACGCAAGGCTCCCTCGCTGTAAGTTTCACTCTGTTCTTCCTTTACTTTCTCGCCTGATTTTATTCTCTTAGTTTGACACTTGGTTTTATTTTCCCTGCAGTGTGTGATTTTGACACCGTTTGCGATTTGCAAGCACGGGCGGTGAAGAATTCTGAGGCTGCCAGCAAGAGGCATGCTGCTGGTTTGGCTAAGGATGGAATTGCTAGTCCTGACGGTGATGATCACTCAGACGGCGGCGAAGAGGCTGGTGATGCTTCTAGGGGGGGTGCTGTGAATACTCCCGCTGCAACTGCAGCTGTTACCCCTAGCCGTAAAGGCAAAGAGAAAGCAGGTGCTTCAAGGGGGGTCGGCAGTGCTGACAGGAGGCGTGCTGAGTCAGGGCCATCGCCTGCTCGCCCGAAGGTTGTCGCGAGTACTCCCGCTGCGGCTTCTACTCCTGCTGTGAGTACTGCTGCGACTGTTCCTGCTGCCACAGCCCTCAATCGTAAGGGAAAGGAGAAGGTGGGGGTTTCAGGCGTGGCTAGCGACATCCCTATTTTTGACGCGGATGTTCCTGAGACCCCCCTCGATCCCGCGAGTGACTTGGCTCCTAGAGCTAGGAATAAACGCCCTGCTGAAAGCGCTCCTGATCACTCGGCTCGACCTCCTAAACGGGCTTCGCGGGTAGTGCAGTTTGTTGTCTCTTCTGATGAGGAGGATGTTCAGGAGCCGGATGTCGCCGAGGTTCCTCCTGCCCAACCGGAGAGGTCTACTGAGGCAGAGAATGTGGCGGCTCCTCCCTCTGAGGGGGTTAATGAACAGACTCCCCCTGCTGCTCCTTCTCAACCAGCTTCTCCTCGGCCAGCTTCTCCTGCAGTGGTTGTGGGCGAGCCAGGTGTCTCAGATCAACCTAGGCCATCTGGCCCATCTGAGTCGACTGATCGGCCAGGCCCATCACATCAGGCGGGGACCTCTGCTTCCGGTTCGGGCTCGGCCCGTGAAGTTCCTCCTACCGGACCGGTTGAAGCTGAAGAAGGGAGCGTGTCCCTTTTTGATTTTTCTGCCACTGAAATATGCTCCCACTTGGCTAATAATGATGTATATGTCGGCGAAGGCTGGGGGCATGTTAAAAACAAGTCTTGCAATAAGAAGATGGAGTTTTTCTTCAACTGCCACTCCTTGGTAAGTTCTTCGCCGCAAATCTCTATGTATTTGTATTTTTTATTCTCCTTTTTTTTTTTTTTAACTCTGGCTGTCTTCTTCCTCAGATGATGTCTGAGATGGGCGATAGTTATAAATTCGGGATCAAAGCTTCTCGTGAAATTAAGCGCTTGCGCGAGCAGGCTTCTGTTTTGGCGGCCGAGAAGCTTTCCGCTGAAGAATCCCACGCCCAACAATTCGCTCAGTTGAGAGAGTCCTCAGACGGTCATCTATCTGCTCGGCTATCCGCTGAAGAAAAACTTTCTGCTGCTGAGGAGGAAATTCGCTCGTTGAAAGAGCTCCTATCCTCGAGTCAAGAATCCTTCGCAGCGCGTTTGGAGGCTGAGCGGGTAGCCGAGGAGGCTAAGGAGAAGGCTGAACTGGAGGCGACGGATTTACGTAACCAGCTATCTTCCCGCGATCTCATTTTTGAAAACCTGAAAGCAGTGCTGGAGGTTGAGTCTGTTGATCGCTTCAAGAGATCCCCTGCCTATGATGCGCTTTTGCTGCGCGAATTTGAGAAAGGCATGAGGCAGGCGAAGAAATTCTTTGCCATGAAGGATCATTCCAATGAGAAAGCTCTGAAGCGTTTTGACAAGTCCCTCCAGCAGCATATGGCCCACGGCGTGGACTCGATTAAAGACCAGATGAGACGATGGAAAGCCCACTGCCGTTATAACCGGACTGAGCCTCATCCTATGCATCTTGAGATTCCCAGTAAGCGTACTTTCAACACTTACTACTCGGGTCAGAAGGGCAGCTTTTCTGGCTCTGGTGCTGAGCCCGATTTGGGCCCCGTTGCTGGGAGAGATTATGAGCCCTTCATGCCAACGGAGGATGAGGCAGTCATTTGGCCTTCAGATGAGGAGATCGAAGACGAGGAAGATAGCGAGGGCCCTCCTGCAGCCGGTTGATTCTTCTGTTGTTTTGGAAGACTATAAATTTATTCTTTGTCCATTCATTTGTAAATAATACAAAGTTATGAATATATATATTTTTCTTCGTTCAGCTGCCTTTGCTGAGTTTTGGCTTTGGCTTGGTTTTCCACCAAGTGCTGTTTTAGCTTACTGTTGTTTTCCATTCAGCTGCCATTGCTGGGTTTTCGGCATACTTAGTATTCGCCAGGACGTATCCGACTATATACCAAGTTTTTATTGTGTTTTATAGCTATATTCAGCTGCCATTGCTGTATTTTGGCGTACTCAGTATTTTGGCAGGTTTATTCGACCATGCCCTGAGTTTTTATCATGTTTTCATCTTTTATTCAGCTGCCGTTGCTGTATTTTGGCGTACTCAGTTTTTTGGCAGGTTTATTCGACCATGCCCTGAGTTTTTATTTCTCGCCAGTTATCGCTGCAGCGAGCATAAAGCTCGTTTTCATGTGATGTAGCTATGTGTGCTGGCGAATGCCTTTTGCGTTTGGCGAGTCAGAATCGAGAATCTCTTAGTAATAAATTACTCTTTATTGAATACTTCCTGCAACTTTATTAACATAGTCATAAAGAAAAAATGCTAAAACGAACAACTTCTCTAAGCTAAATAGAAAAATAGAAGGAATTCAAAAGAATCTAACTTGTCCCTTAAGGATAATATATCTTCAAGTACTGCGCATTGCATGGACGGGGTAACTCGCCAAATCCTTCTCGAGTAATGCGATATGCCCCATGGCCAGCTATCCCCGTAATCTTATAAGGCCCTTCCCATTTGTCTGCGAGTGATCCTGCAGCCTTGTCTCTTGTTCCCGGATTCACCCTCTTCAGTACTAAATCACCAAGTGTGAACCTCCTTTCACGCACATGCGAGTTGTAATATCTAGCTACCCTCTGTTGGTACGCTGCATTCCTTATTTGTGCTCGCTCTCTTCTTTCTTCTAACTCATCTAGGCCGCACTTTAGCATATCAACGTTGATTTCTGGCTGAAAGAGTTGTACCCTTGGTGAAGAGAACGATGTTTCCACGGGAATAACAGCTTCTGCTCCGTAAGCCATGGAATACGGGGTTTCGCCTGTTGAACCCCTTTCCGTTGTGCGATATGCCCAGAGCACTTGCGGTAACTTATCCGCCCAGCTCCCCTTTTTGGTTGCTAACTTAGCTTTCAGGTTGTGCTTGATGATTTTGTTCACTGCTTCAGTTTGGCCATTCGTCTGTGGATGTGCTGGAGAAGCGTAGTAGTTGTTGATGCCATACTTATCACACAGTTCCCTGAATTTCCTGCCATCAAATTGGGTCCCATTGTCTGTGATGATGGTGTTTGGTATCCCGAATCTGTACAAGATATTTTTCTTCACAAAGCTAATGGTGTTTGCTTCTGTTATATGCACCAATGGCTCGGCTTCTACCCATTTTGTAAAATAATCCACAGCTACTATGGCATGCTTTGCTCCTCCAGTTGCTGTTGGCATTGGGCCGATCAAGTCTATTCCCCACATGGCAAATGGCCAAGGCGAGGTAATACTTTGCAGGAGCTCAGGTGGTTGTCGGATGTTATTGGCGATTTTCTGACATGCTTCACATCTCGCTGCCACCCTTTTGGAGTCGGCGAACAGGGTTGGCCAGTAAAAACCCTGTCTCAATGTTTTGTGGGCTAGGCTGGCACCCCCAGCATGGTTCCCACAATTTCCGCTGTGTATGCTTCTTAGGATACCTTCTGCTTCTTCAGGCCCGACACATCTCTGCAGTGCCCTCGAGTATCCTCTCTTGTATAGTTCTCCATTGAGTACCGAGTATCTTGTTGCTCTGTATTTTAGCCGCTTTGCTTCCAGTGGGTCACTTGGAAGTATATCGTTGATGAGATACTCTTTAATTGGCGTGATCCAGCTGTCCCTCTCGCCAAAGATTGCCCCGACTTCCTTTGTTTTAACTATACTCGGCTGCAACAGGCGGATCATGGAGATATTGTTGGGCCAAATGTTGATCGTGGCAGATGCCAGTTTGGCTAAGGCGTCGGCCTTTTCATTTTCTTCTCTGGGGACGTGAACAATTCTATACTCTTTGAATCTTTCTAACAGTTCCCTTGCTAATTCCAGGTAAGTGATCATGCTTTCTTCTCTCGCCTGGTATTCATCTAGTACCTGATTGACAACAACTTGAGAGTCGCTGAAAATTTCCACCTCGTCTGCACCTAAGATTGTGCTAATCTTTAAACCTGCTATAAGTGCCTCGTACTCAGCTTGATTGTTGGTGGCTTTGAAGTCAAAACGCAAGGCACATTCGACTGAGTCTCCTTCCGGTGTTGTCAGCACTATACCTGCCCCGCTGCCGTGCGTGTTTGATGAGCCATCAACGCGAAGTTGCCATTTGAATATTTTCTTATTTTGCTCCACCATCATTCTCGCCACCTCTACGCTTGGTTCAGTGAACTCTGCTACGAAGTCTGCCACTGCCTGGGCTTTAATTGCTGTCCTTGGGAGGTATTCTACATCGAATTCACTTAATTCGATCGCCCACTTTGTTAACCGACCGGATACCTCTGGTTTCTGCAGGATTAACTTCAGTGGGCAGTTGGTGTATACCCTGATTCTATGAGCCTGGAAATATGGTCTTAGCTTCCTTGCTGCTGTTATTAGGGCGAGTGCCATTTTTTCTGCCGGCGAGTACCTTGTTTCGGCTGGTAACAGTGCCTTGCTGGTGTAGTATACTGGCTTTTGGATTCCATCTTCCTGTCGTACTAGCACGGAACTTGTGGCTGCTTCAGAAACGGATAAGTACATGTACAATGTCTCGGCTGTTTCTGGCTTTGATAGCAATGGTGCCTGTCCAAGGTAGTCTTTCAAGGCCTGGAAGGCTTTTTCGCAATCCTCATTCCATTCGATCCCTTTTCCCTTCTTTAAAGCTTTGAAAAATGGTAGGCATCGGTCTGTTGATTTGGCTATGAATCTGCTCAGCGATGCTAGGCACCCTGTGAGTTTTTGGACATCTTTCAGAGTCTTTGGCGAGACCATTCTTGCTAGTGCTTGGATTTTTTCAGGGTTCACCTCTATTCCTCTTTGGTTCACCTGATATCCGAGAAACCTCCCAGATGGTACGCCGAATACACATTTTGCCGGATTTAACTTCATTCCATACTTGACCAGTACGTCGAACGTTTCCCTCAGGTCATTTGCATGTTTATCTGCGGTAATACTCTTTGTCAGCATATCATCAACATAAACCTCCATATTTCTCCCTATCTGTCTGGCGAACATCTTGTTGACCAAGCGCTGATAAGTTGCCCCAGCGTTCTTCAGGCCGAATGGCATGACCCTGTAACAATACAACCCCTGATCTGTGGTGAATGCTGTTTTCTCTTCGTCAGGCCTGTGCATCTTTATCTGGTTGTACCCTGAATATGCATCCATGAAACTCAACGTCTCATGCCCGGCCGTTGCATCTACTAACTGGTCAATCCTTGGTAATGGGAAGCTGTCCTTGGGGCAAGCTTTGTTTAGGTCGGTGAAGTCGACGCACATCCTCCATTGATTGTTCTTCTTTTTCACTAAGACTACATTCGCCACCCATTCCGGGTACTTAACTTCTCTAATTGACCCTGCGGCGAGCAATTTTGACACTTCCTCTTTAATCGCTGCACTCCTTTCCGGGTTGAAGCTTCTCCTTTTCTGTACTACCGGTTTGCATTTCTCATTCACAGCTAAATTGTGGGAAATTGTGCTTCTATCAATCCCTGGCATGTCTTCGTGGCACCAAGCGAAAATCCCCCTATATTCTTTCAACAAGTTCGTCACATCTTTCTTAACCTGCTCAGCCAACCTTGCTCCAATTTTTACTGTTTTATCTGGTTCCGCTTCATCTAGAATAATCGACTCAGTTGGTTCTTCCTTTTCTCTGCTTGTTTTGTCTCTTGGATCTAGTTCGAAGTTTTCCGGATTATCCTCCTGCGTCTCTGTGTCTACTTCGAATATGTTCAAAGTTTCCATCCCTGTTTTATCTTTGAAGACTGACAAGTTGGCGCGACGAGCCATCTCCTGCGACCCTTTCAATTCTCCGACGCCGAATTCTGTAGGGAACTTTATCTTCAGTGCATGGGTTGAGGTTACAGCTCGAGCTTTGTTAAGAAACGGTCGGCCAAGTAGTGCATTATACGGCCAATTATGGATGTCAACCACGACAAAGTCTAACAGGATTGTTCGCCGGCATGGTGCTGTTCCAAATCTTACCGGTAGTTTCACTGTTCCTAACGACCTAACCTCTGCGCCACCAAATCCTTTCAATGGTACATGGAACGGTTCAAGATCTTTCCGGTCCAGCCGTAACTCATCATACACTCTGGCACTTAAAATATCAGCCGAACTTCCGTTATCAATCATCACTCGAAGGACATCCCTATGGGCTATTCGAACTCCCACGACTATTGCATCATTAGGCTTTGCATCAATCCCGTCTGAGTCTTCTGCTGTAAATGTTATGGGATCATGCCCTTCTCTCCCCTTCTTGGGGTTTCTCTGCACAGAATTGACTTCCATGCTTCTGCCTTCATACATCACTTCTCGAACTTCCGACATCCTCTCTCGATTGCTCCTCCCAGTGTGAGGTCCGCCGAAAATAGTGTTTATGGCTGCGTTAGGACTGTTCCTCCTTGGACTCTTCCTATCTTGCCCGTTTCCTTGGCGGCTATCTTGGCGACCCCCGTGCTTGTCCCCTTTCAAGGCAAAGTCTTTCAGGTGCCCATCTCTGATCAGGCTTTCGATGTGATCGCGCAACTAGAAACACTTTGAAGTTTCATGTCCATGATCTTTATGGAATCGACAGTACTTGGTTGTATCTCTCCTTGCATTCGCTGACTGCTGTCGGGGGTATTTGGCGAGTCCCTTGTCTTCTACCACAGATAATATCTCCTCCTGGTCGCCATTTAAAGGGGTGTAATGGTTGTACCTTCCTCGAAACTTATTGGCCCGAGTGTTTCCCCTGCTCTCTCTTGAGTATCCTCTTTGGCCCTTCTCATCCTTCTGGCGATCACGTGACTGCATCTTTTTGTCGTCCTTATGGTCTGTTTTCAAGTTAGGCTTGTGCCCATGCACATAGCTACCCCCTTGTGCTACTTCTTCCTCCTCTGCCAGTGCATAATCGCCAGCTATTTCCATCATCTCTTCGTAAGTTTTAGGTCTATCCCTTCGCAGGTCAAAAGACAATCGTCCACTTTGTAACCCATTGGTGAAAGCGGCGATTACAGCTACATCACTGGCATCCTCAATTTGAGCTACTTCCTTCCCAAACCTGGCCAGATACTTCTTGATTGATTCGTTATGTTCCTGTTTCAAGTTCGATAGATGGGCGAGTGACTTTCTTCTTTGGACACTTCCCATGAACTGCCTTATGAATGCCTTGCTGAGGTTTGAGAAGCTGCTTATGGTTCCGGGTGGAAGCCTTCCGAACCATCTAGAGGCGAGGTCGCCGAATGTTTGCGGGAAGGTGAGACACAGCAACCCGTCATTGGATGAATACTGGGCCATGATATTGCGGAATCGGCGAACATGCTCTTTGGGATCCCTGTTCTCCTTGTACTGCTCAATAGTTGGCATTCTAAACCTGTCTGGAAATTGGGTGCGAGCAATAGCTTCGACGAATGGGCTATCTGACTCATCATCCGAGGATACATTACGTCCATACCTTCGTGCCATTGCTGAAACCTTTCTTGATAGCTCTTGTAAGGTGACATCTCGCTGACCGGTTGGTTCTCCTGCTGGGTCGAGCCTACTCTTGATTGTCATTCTACCATGATTGCCTCTCTCATCTGGGCTTCTTCGATCTTCAGTGCTCTCGGATCTTCTCCGCTTCGTTCTTTTAGATCGCAACTCCCTTCGCGGACGAGGACTCTTGTCCTCAGATGAGATGGACCGGTGTCTCCGCCGGTTTCGCTGGTATGTGTCGCTGGAATTGACCCTATGTGCTCGCACCTGATCTCGTTCCTCCCTGGACTCTTCATTCATCACACCCTTTCCCTTCCTCTGTTTTCTCCCCTCGAAATCCTCAATGTGGTCTTGGGGGGTCTCCTCGGTGGATTGTCTTGCTTGATTGTCGGGAACTGTGATATGAACTTCTGACCTGCAGCCTTCCGGGTGGATGGGTTCCAGGGGTGGTTAACTCATAAGGAGATGAGACTCCTAACCCTATAGGAAGCGAAAGTCCTATTTTGCTGGCTTCGCTGATTAGGTTTACCAATGCGGCTTGGAAGTGCTGCAAAATCCCGGGATCAGCCGCCCTAGTTCCTGGCGTTGCTGCTGACTGCTCCCCGACTGTCACTGCCCTGTCTCCCGTTGGCGCAGCTGGTTCAACAACTAAATCTCCACTGGAGTTACCATCTCTGTCGCTGTCGTTGTTCATGCTGTCTGATTCGCAAGGGTCCCTCGAAGTTTTCTGTTCAAAAGCCCCCTTCTTCTAGCGCCAATTGTTGACGGTGAATTTTGGATTGCCACGCACTCAACAATTAAATCAATTTAATATAAAGCAAGAAAATTAAGAACACATGCAAAAGACAAGTTTTACGTGGAAAACCCTTGAATGGGAAAAAACCACGGCGCCCCTGAGGGCAGAAGAATAATACTAGGTTTTCAGTTGCTTCGTTACACTCTCTAATCTCTCACAATTGCTCTCTTTTCTCTCTCTCTATTTCTCTGAACCCCTTCCTCGTAGGATAGGTGATTCTATTTATACATGTTTATTTAGGGTTTCCCCTTGTTGATTTGCATTAGGATCCTTTTCTGTCGCGGATTGGGTCTTCTTTCCTTTTTGCGATTCCTTGTTGCTTCTGTGTTTATGCCGAGTCGGTTCGAGCCCAGTGTGCTGGTCCAGCGAGTACTTTTACTTTCTGGGTACTGTATATCTGGCGAGTACACTTCTATATTCGGCGAGTAGGTTTTTGGTTTCGGCGACCATGCCTTTGACTTCCCTCTGGTCTAAGCTATTTTTTCATCCTGACTGGTCAAACCTCTACCTTTTACCCGGTCAATGAATGATGTGGCAACCTTTTGTTAGCTCCTTTGATGACGTGTCAGTTGGGCGAGTTTATACATACAACACTTCTGATGAAAATACGGAAGCTGCACCAAGGGATCCATTGCATGTTTCGGTTGGGCCAATAACAAGGGCAAGGGCTAAGAGATTCAAGGAAGCACTAAATGGCCTGATTCAAGACACTTGGGTTGATTCCGAATTATTAAAGTCCAAGATGAGTCCACATGAAGACCAAGGCTTAACTAACGTCATCAAGGCAATTGATTGGGCCGAATAAGAGAAGACTTGGGCATGAAGTAGAAGCTTGGGCGTGTGGAGGAGGGTCAAATTCAGTTCTTTCCTTTTTCTTAGTTTTCCAAAGAATATTGGTTGATTTGTTTCCAAATATTAAGGGGCTGATTTGCTTCCAAATTTTAGCCTTCCAAATAGGGAGCAAGTCAATTAGTTGCTTGTTTTAGTTTATTTTCTTTCCCGTTTGTAAGGCATTAATTGCCAAATATTTATTTCCTTTTAAGTTTTAGGGTTTCAGTATTTAAGGGTCCATTTGATGTAATTTTCGGTAACTTTTATTTAAATGCAAATTGAGAGAATTTTCTCTATTGTTCTTTGAGAACTAATTGGAACTTATTAGATTTCTCTGTGGCGTTCCTCCTTGACTTATCAATCGAGTGTTCCATCCTTGATTGTGGCGTCCTCCTTCATACCAAGGTTCACATCTCATTATAGGTGTTGGGTCGCGGTTTCCATTCGAACCAGAGGTTAGAACGATCTTAGGCATCAATCGTGATACAATCAACAAGGTTCGTATCACCTTTTTTTTAAACGCTTAGATTAAAAATAATAAAAAGCTCAAGTTCATACATCTAATCTTGATTCGTCAGCTCCTAATTCAGTTTTCTTTGAAGATAATTTTTCGATTTTTTTTTTCACATATGCTAAGATCGTCTTTCAACTGACTGACCTTTTTCCCCCTTTAAGATTGCTTATGCTACAGCTGGTGAAGCCTGGAAATGGATGGAGGCATGTGATCATGCCAAGCAACAGGTACAATTAAATCACTCAATTGTTGTGACTAATTCAGTGGAAATCATTGAATTTTGGGGATATTTCTTCCTGTAAGATCATTATGATTGTGAATGATTGCATTCAAAATCAATTACAATTCCATCATTTATATATTCCTGCCTTTCTATCAAGTCCAACCCTTTATCATTTTTTTGTTGAAATTTTATCCTTTTTATGGTTTGCACTATGAAACTGATTCTGATAAACACAATTATTTGTTCAATATTTTTTGTGCCATGTAAATCAACATGCTTATTGATTTTACCAAATCTTTTTTCATATTTATCTTACAGTGGACTTACTCTTTACAGGCTGAGTATGAGATTTCTAGAGGAGTCAGCGCCAGAAACAAATTGAATAAGGAGACTGAGTATGGTTATCAATCATGGTTTATTTTCATTAGTAGTTTTGATTAGACATTTTTAATCAACGATCCTAAGTGGATTAATTTTTGTATCCCATAGGTCCGATTATCCTTCAGTGACCCAAAAAAATTTGACTTGATAGGTTATTGAGTACAAACAAAATATTTTTGGATCATCACTTAAATGTAGTGATGTTTAGCATGGCCAATAGTCTGGTTTAATGGAATATAATTTTCATCTAGCCAAGTGCAAAAGTTGCAATTTGATATTGATTTCTAGTTCAGATTCCAGTCTAGCTTTTCAATTTTGTTCATCGCATCTGATGTTGCTATGATCATTTTAGCATTATGTGTGTGCTCCACATATTGTTTTATACTATGATTGAAGACTTATATAAGAGTAAATTGGTTTTTAAACTTTAATCATTATTTAATTAATTGATTGTTCATACGTGGACTTATAAAATTCTGTTATTTAATTTTGGAAGGATCGATCTGGAAGCACATCGACCTAGAGTTAGGTAGTATGCAAACGGGTTGAAAAGGTTTATAAAAATTGGACAAGGTGAGGCGTTGCTGTTCATTATTTTGGTTTTGTTTTTTAAATGGAGTTTCTTTACGGTTGCTCAATGTATGTTTCTTTGATGTTTACTTATGCCTTTTAAATATATATATGTTGTCGTATTGTAGCTATAATTTTTGTTCTTTTAATTTTTCACATAAATTTCCATGCATGGTGTTAGGCCACAGGTGCGTTTCACTTATTCTAGAAGAAAGGGCAAAGCAGGGAATACCAATTAGGTGCTGACATGCGTGTGAGCTGGCACTTATTCTAGAAGGAAGGGCAAAACAGGGAATATCAATTAGGTGCTGGCGTGTGTGTGATTTGGATGGTGTGCTGAGCTGTGTGGGTGGTAGAATTCTGTTGGGTCTAGAGATTGCTGAGAGTATATAATTCTGTGTTGTGTGCAGTGTAGGTATCTGAAAAATGTTTTGTAATTGAGCTTAGCTCTTATGGAGAGAACAAGCCTCTCGAATGCTTGTAAAATGGAGAGAACAAGCCTTTCAAATGCTTGTAACGTTTCTGTAATGCACCAAAGTTCATAAATAAGAACTCTCAATCCTTTTCTTTCATCAAACACTGTTTCTTTACAATTCATTTTGCAATTTCTTTTACATAATCTCGGTTACAAACTCCAAGTCGTATCACATGGTGTGCATTTTGGAATCTAACAATTTAATTAATTAGCTTGCCCCATGCATTCCATACTTAATTCTTGGGATGAAGGTAATGATATCTATCATTATGCTTTCAATAAACATTGTAGACATTGTAAAGCTAAAATGGTAGAAATTAAAATTTTTAAGCTTGGAGCTAAAAGGAAAAAAGAAGCTGATATGTAGATAATATCTTATCTAGGATATGTCAAGTATGATGAAGTAAGATTCAGGCACAATTGGAAATGCCATGACAGAGTCGGCCTTAAAACTTCATTCAGTGATTGGAGAGGGATATATTGCTTCGATGATGATTCAATAAACAATTGAAAAGCAAGCTTTTGCTTTATGAATTGGATAATAACATGACTTCCAAATAATCATGGGTGTAAGCTGTAGCTCACCGCGTAATATCTTTTTTTCTATGTTTGTTTGGTTTATTTGATGAAACTTTTTTTTTTCTTTTTGCTAGCTATAGAAATGAAAGAAATAGTCTATCAACTGTTTGTTAAGCTATTTTTTTAATGGTTTTGGCAAACTGACAGATGTGGAGAATTTAGTCTTAACCAGGGGATTCTACGTAACTTCTGTTACACTGGATGAAAAAAAAAAAAAAAAAACAAATAAATTACAGTGTAGATAACTTGGACAATTGATGCTTCCCTAATCATATTGCTTTCCACCGCATCTCTACAAGAAGAACTCCGAATTTCGAATTAATCAGGTGGTACTTCTGTTTAATGCTTCCATTGACATTCAAATTAATATCGATATATCCCAGTGATTCCTACATAAATTACAAAGAACGAAAAAAGTAGTTACAAACTCATTTTGTGGAAGAAACCCTTAAATAGTTACCAATGCCGTACACTCAGTTACAAGCTAATTTTGTGAACAAGCCCTAAAGTAGTTACCAAGCCGTAAAAGTAGTTACCAATTCTGTAAAATTAGTTACAAGGTAATTTTTTTGACAAACCGTTAAGTAGTTACCAAACCCGAAGAAGTAGTTACCATATCCGTAAAAGTAGTTATCATTGCCGTAAAAGTAGTTACCAAGCCGAAAAAGTAGTTACCGATGCCGTTAAAGTAGTTACCACAGCCGTTAAAGTAGTTACAAGCTAATTTTTTTGGAAAAACCCTTAAGTAGTTACCAAGCCGAAAAAGTAGTTACCGTTGCCGTAAAAGTAGTTACAAGCTAATTTTTTTAGCAAAACCCTTAAGTAGTTACCAAGCCGAAAAAGTAGTTACCGATGCCGTTAAAGTAGTTACCATAGCGAGCCCAAGGTGACCTCAACAAGGCCATCCCAAGCTCGCCTTGACACAATTGGACATAATTGAAACTCGAGACCATAGCGAGCCCAAGGTGACCTTAACAAGGCCATCCCAAGCTCGCCTTGACACAGTTGGACATCATTGAAACCCGAGACCATAGCGAGTCCAAGGTGACCTCAACAAGGCCATCCCAAGCACGCCTTGACACAGTTGGAAACCAATCAACCTCGAGACCATAGCGAGCCCAGAGTGAGCTGCACAAGATCACCCCAAGGTCGCCTTTTGAATGTAGAAGATAATTCAGACCCAATCGATTAGCGAGCCCAAGACGATCTCATTCAGATCAATCCCAGGTCGCCTTCAGACCCTGCCAAATCAATCAGACCCGAGGTCATAGCGACCCCAGGGTGAGCTGAACAAGCTCATCCCAAGGTCAGCTTTCACAACGAGCTTTAGTAGAACATTGTCGTTTGAGGTCAGGCGGCCTCAAAACCAAGCCCACGAAGCTTGCCCTAAGATCGCCTGTATGCGATGTGTGGCTTATAAAGTCTAGGTCGTGGGAGATCAGCCATAACACAAAATTTCTCTCAAAATCATCTGTCAAAGGCCTACAGCAACTTTCAATCTCTGTCCAAGGTAATCCTAATCTCTAATCCTCCATTTATATTAAAAAGAGGTGTCTAAAGCATAAAAGCTATCTACATTCTATAAAGCTTCACTTGAGAACGTGAATGTAGGAGTATATTGGGGATTACTTTGTTTCAAGTGCATTTTTTGATAAATTGATGCTTAGGGTTTGGGAGGGATTGTTTCATCTTCTTGAATTTTGTAATATCTTCTAAGTTGATGACCTTTTTCTTTTCATTGGGAAATAAATAAGATAATTAGTCTTATTTGTGGTGGACGAAGCTTCTTGATGTTATAGTACTTTGAAACTTGTAAATTCCTTCTCAAAAGAATAACACAAGATCTGTTTTTTCTTTTTCTTTCAGTTGTGTTAATAATTAGGCGTTTCCAAGTCTGTTGATGGTATTATAGTTTAGAAGTAGTTTTTTTTTGTTTTTATTTTTTTTCATCTTTTTTAGCACAAGGAAGATTTGGAAGATTTTGGCAACATGTTTTTTTATGACCATATCAGGGATGTTTGAGTTATTCAATTATCAACATCATTATATCCTCGTTTTTCTTTTTCCATGTTCACAATTTGCAAAATCATATATTTCATAAATAAATAAAAAGAGTTGGGACTTGATTTATATTGACTATTATTATAATTATCTTTAAAAAAAACATATGATTCAATATTATCTTTAAAAAAAACTGCTTTTGCACTGCAACTCAACTCCCTTATTTATCAAAATTCTCTTTATCTACATTATTATGGTAGTTGTTTCTATCTCAAAGCTTATTTTCATATCATGCTTTTTTGCAGGGTTTGAATGTCTAAGTACCAAAGTCGTAAATGTAGTTACCAAAACCGTAAACGTAGTTACCAAAGCCGTAAGTGTAGATAAATTGGACGATTGATGCTTCTCTAATCATATTGCTTTCCACCGCATCTCTACATGAAGAACTCGGTATTTCGAATTAATCAGGTGGTACTTCTCTTTGACGCGTCCATTGTACACTACATCATTTAGATTAATATCGATATATCCCAGTGATTCCTACATAAATCACAAAAAGCACAAAATGTAGTTACATGCTAATTTTTGGTAAAAAAAAACCTTTAAATAGTTACCATAACCGTAAAAGTAATTACAAGCACATTTTGTGGAAGAAACCCTTAAGTAGTTACCATACCCATAAATGTAGTTACCGCAGCCGTAAAAGTGGTTACCAATGCCATAAAAGTAGTTACAAGCTAATTTTTTAGAAAAACCGTTAAGTAGTTACCAGAAGTAGTTACCGTTGTCGTAATAGTAGTTATCACTGCCGTAAAAATAGTTACAAGGTAATTTTTTAGACAAACCGTTAAGTAGTTACCAAACCCGTAGAAGTAGTTACCGTAGCCGTACAAGTAGTTACCAATGCCGTAAAAGTAGTTACAAGCTAATTTTTTTGGAAACACCCTTAAGTAGTTACCAAGCCGTAAAAGTAGTTATAAGCTAATTTTTTTGGAAAAACCCTTAAGTAGTTACCAAGCCGTAAAAGTAGTTACAGGAGACGTGAAAGTAGTTACCACTACCGTAAAAGTAGTTACAAGCTAATTTTTTTGAAAAAAACCCTTAAGTAGTTACCAAGTCGTAAAAGTAGTTACCGGAGCCGTTAAAATAGTTACCACTACTGTTAAAGTAGTTACAAGCTAATTTTTTTCGAAAAACCCTTAAGTAGTTACCAAGCCGTGAAAGTAGTTACCAATTCCATTAAAGTAGTTACCACGACCGTCAAGTAGTTACAAGGGAAAAACCCTTAAGTAATTACCAAGCCGTGAAAGTAGTTACCGTAGCCGTAAAAGCAATTACCACAGCCGTAAAAGTAGTTACAAGGGAAAAACCCTTAAGTAGTTACCAAGCCGTGAAAGTAATTACCATTTCCCTGAAAGTAGTTACCAATGCCGTAAAAGTAGTTACAAGGGAAAAACCCTTAAGTAGTTACCAAGCCGTGAAAGTAGTTACCATTTCCCTTAAAATAGTTACCACAACCGTAAAAGTAGTTACAAGCTAATTTTTTTGGAAACACCCTTAAGTAGTTACCAAGCCGTAAAAGTAGTTACCAAACCCGTGAAAGTAGTTACCGCTACCGTAAAAGTAGTTACAAGGTAAATTTTTGGGAAAAACCCTTAAGTAGTTACCAAGCCATAAAAGTAGTTACCAGAACCGTGAAAGTAGTTACCGCTACCGTGAAAGTAGTTACCGCTACCGTGAAAGTAGTTACAAGGTAAATTTTTGGGAAAAACCCTTAAGTAGTTACCAAGCCAAAAAGTAGTTACCAGAACCGTGAATGTAGTTACCGCTACCGTAAAAGTAGTTACAAGGTAAATATTTGGGAAAAACCCTTAAGTAGTTACCAAGCCATAAAAGTAGTTACCAGACCCGAGAAAGTAGTTACCGCTACCGTAAAAATAGTTATAAGGTAATTTTTTTGGGAAAAACTGTTAAGTAGTTACCAAGCCGTGAAAGTAGTTACCGTAACCGTGAAAGTAGTTACCACTGCCGTGAAAGTAGTTATAAGGGAAAAACCCTTAAGTAGTTACCAAGCCGTAAAAGTAGTTACCAGAACTGTGAAAGTAGTTACCGCTACCGTAAAAGTAGTTACAAGGTAATTTTTTTGAGAAAAACCCTTAAGTAATTACCAAGCCGTGACAGTAGTTACCATAACCGTAAAAGTAGTTACCACTGCCGTGAAAGTAGTTACAAGGGAAAAACCCTTAAGTAGTTACCAAGCCGTGAAAGTAGTTACCATTTCCCTAAAAGTAGTTACCACTACCGTAAAATTAGTTACAAGGTAAATTTTTAGGAAAAACCCTTAAGTAGTTACCAAACCGTAAAAGTAGTTACTAGAACCGTGAAAATAGTTACCGCTACCATAAAAGTAGTTACAAGGTAAATTTTTTGGGAAAAACCGTTAAGTAATTACCAAGCCATGAAAGCAGTTACCGTAACCGTGAAATTAGTTACCACTGCCGTGAAAGTAGTTACAAGGGGAAAACCCTTAAGTAGTTACCAAGCCATGAAAGTAGTTACCGTAACCGTAAAACTAGTTACCACTGCCGTGAAAGTAGTTACAAGGGAAAAACCCTTAAGTAGTTACCAAGCCGTAAAAGTAGTTACCAGAACCGTGAAAGTAGTTACCGCTACCGTAAAAGTAGTTACAAGGTAATTTTTTTGGGAAAATCCCTTAAGTAGTTACCAAGTCGTTAAAGTAGTTACCGTAACCGTAAAAGTAGTTACCACTGCCGTGAAAGTAGTTACAAGGGAAAAACCCTTAAGTAGTTACCAAGCCGTGAAAGTAGTTACCACTACCGTAAAAGTAGTTACAAGGTAATTTTTTTTGTGAAAAACCCTTAAGTAGTTACCAAGCCGTGAAAGTAGTTACCGTAACCGTAAAAGTAGTTACCACTGCCGTGAAAGTAGTTACAAGGGAAAAACTCTTAAGTAGTTACAAGGGAAAAACTCTTAAGTAGTTACCAAGCCGTGAAAGTAGTTCCCATTTCCCTAAAAGTAGTTACCACTACCGTAAAAGTAGTTACAAGGTAAATTTTTGGGAAAAACCCTTAAGTAGTTACCAAACCGTAACCCTTAAGTAGTTACCAACCGTAAAAGTAGTTACCAGAACTGTGAAAATAGTTACTGCTACCGTAAAAGTAGTTACAAGGTAATTTTTTTTGGAAAAACCATTAAGTAGTTACCAATCCGTGAAAGTAGTTACCACTGCCGTGAAAGTAGTTACAAGGGAAAAACCCTTAAGCAGTTACCAAGCCATGAAAGTAGTTACCATTTCCCTTATAGTTACCAAAGCCGTAAAAGTAGTTATAAGCTAATTTTTTTTTGGAAAAACCCTTAAGTAGTTACCAAGCCGTAGAAGTAGTTACCAATATCCTAAAAGTAGTTGAAAGGAATAACGAATAAACGCTCGGTGTATGATAAATATATCTAGAGGGGGGTGAATAGATTTTAGCTATTATTACCCAATTTTCGCATGCAAGTCAATTTATGAAAATACCCCTACTAGTCAAAAATACAAGCAAGTGTAATATAGTGCGGAATTTAAATAACACTTGATGTATACGTGGAAACCCAACCACTAGGAAAAACCACGGGCTGTTTAGTGCGCCACACTCGGAACCTCGAAATCCACTAATTGAAATGAGTTTACAACCTATGTAGACCTGTCTAACACTCCGGTCAATAACCCCCCACTTCTACCACGCGGGCCTTTAAAAGTGGCTCTAGTCCAATTGCTTGAGGCCTAAGCAATCTTAGCCTCAATACTTAATTCTCTAAGAAGAGATTATACAACCTATGTGAATATATATGAATATTCAAATAACAAACAAGGCTAGGTAACCTTAGATGCTTATCTAGGATGATGATATAATCAATTAAATCAACCCTAGATATCAATTGCTAAATGACATGTCAAATAGCTTAGCTAATCAAGATTAATTAAAAACCTAATTAGCTATCACAATACAATACTCAATCAATTCATCACAATTAATTCTCTAATCTTGTATTTATCATATGATCAAAAACATACAAGTAAATTAAAAGAGAATAGCTTGATAGTAAAAATACTCAAATAAGATGAACTCAATCAAAATCTTACCAAGCAAGTTGTGATGATGCAAACCCAATCATGGATGCATTCTATATAGTCATAGAAGATGCAATATGAAATTTGATACAAAAAGATTTGATTTGAGTGTTTAAAGTTGATTTCTTGATTTGATTTTTCTCAAAAATCTCTCTTTGAAGTTTAGAGTTCTAAGGGATCAAAGAACTTATTCAGATAATAAGAAAGTAAGATATTTATAGACATCAAGAAATGGGCATGTGAAAAGACAAGTTTGCCCCTGAAACGCATCGATCGGCGGTTTCAAACCGCGGCCAGGCCGCCGTTCTTGACCGTCGAATTGAACCCGAGAAGACCAAGGGAACAACGGCGGTTTCGTGACCGCCGTTCCAACCGCCGAATCAAACCCGAGAGAAAAAATCAATCAGGTCAAAACGACGGTTTCGCTCGGCGGCCAAGCCGCCGATCATGACCGTCGATCACCAACAGAGGTGAAATCCAAGGAGAAGCCAAGGGCATTCTCCGTGGGCGGTCTTCGCGTGAAACCAAACACTCATTAGTGCAAGCGCGGACGTTTCCGAATTATATTGGGAAACGAATTACTAAGCACAAATACACACAACAAGATATATCAACCAAGGTGCTAGTGTGTAAAGTGACATGTGAAGAGTATGCACACAAGAACAAATATGCTAAGTGTGTGTTTGCTAACTAAATCTCTTCAAAGAAACCAAGCACTAGAAATTATACCTTTGGCGTGCTTGTCCCTTGAGGTCTTGGAAAGGCCTTCGAGCTTGAAGATCAATCACCTAAACTACCCTTATACAATCAACCCATCATGTGGTTTGTCCACGAAATAAGCCAATCAAGATATGGGAATCTTAACAGTAGTTACCACGAAAAAAATAATAAAATAATTAATTTTATTCTGATGGAAAAAAATTTTATATTATTTTTCAATATTAAATAATTTTTTATTACTTTTTCTTTTTTTATTTATTTTTATTATTAATAAAGTCAAATCAATAAATATAATTATTATTTTAATGAGATAAGGGCAATAGTAGGTTGAAAACCTACACTATTCACTGCTGTCTACTGTTTTTTTTGGCTGCATCATGCAGTGATATAAATCACTGCATAGTAGCCGGCCCCTTGAATCTAACTTGAATGTCATTTTTGTACTTTTTTTTAATTTATTTTTTCAGTTGTATATAGAAACTGATAATTTGTTGGATGTTATGAAAATGAAGTAAAAAAAAAAAAAAAAAAAGTGTAAATATTTAAGCCCATAATTTGGCCCAATAGGCCTAAAATCGGAAAAACCGAACCGGTCCAATTTGGTTGGTTTTGGATCGGTTGACAAATGTAAATTTAATTGGATCGGTTCACTTTTTCAAAAACCGAATTATCTATTCCATTAAAAGTGAACCGATATAATGAATGCCCCCCCTATTTGCTATTTGCTCCATCTCCATTTATTTTTGTTTTTTTAAAACAATATTTGTACTTTTTAAGAATTATTTTTATCGGTGGAGATTATTTGATGGATTGAGGAGTTCAGATATCCTCCATCTATTTTTTAATAATTAATTAAATATTATATAAATAAATAATAACGATTTGTCATATTAAAAGTCAAAAAGATGTTTTTTTTCGTTCGATCGTTAATATCTAATAATGCACTGTTAACGGTAGGAGTTGTCCATGCAATTTTGAGCAAAAATTACCTATGTAAGCAATTAGACCTAATGTCAAAGCATATTTGTGAAATTGGCCATGCAATTTAGTTATAAGTTTACCGGTTCTATATAGTTAGAGGGTTAGTCATTAATTATTTGTTCCTTATTTGACAATATTTAACCTTAAATTATAAAGTCACTAACATCTATCATGTAATATGGAAAATGACGAACACCCACAATTTTGTTATGGGTTTACAGGTTTTATATAGTTATAAGGATAGTTTTTAGCCATTAAATTTTAATTCAAGAGTTTTTAACGTTTTTTTTCAATGGTAGAGATTGGCTGAGAGAAGAGGCACCACTGACAGCTGGAGATTTGAAATATGACATGCAATTAGACCTAATGTCAGAGCTGTTTGTTCAATTTACCCAAAAAAGAACCGTTTAAATCGACAAACTCACCTAATTCAGCCTCCTTACAATTATTTACCATTTTTTCACAGTTATTTATTTACCCATTTATCAATCCATTGGACAATAAGGCCTCCTTTCCAATGACCTCCATACATGATGACAATTCACCCTCTTCATCATCCCCATAGAAATATTCACCCAATTCACTTTCCAACCACCAATCTCCTCTCGTCTACGGGAGGTGGCCATGATTGTCTCCAAACACAATGCCTTTCTGCTTCGGATGAAAATAAATAGTTCGGTTTTGGCCCGTACTCCCAGCAAGTCCAACAGCGACTTCTATCCTGTTATTATCAAATCCGAAAAAATATTAGGTTGGCTTGAATACAAGGTAAGCTACATAAGTTGTCATGGGGGACATAAGTAAAGCATTAATCATGCCGCTAATTTCAAACAGCACACATGATTAAGCTCGGCCACTATCGGGAACCTATTTTTATACGCGTAGGCAATCAACAAGTAGGAAATAATAATACATGAACAATGCGAAGGACAAGAATTAGAGAGAAAAGGATACATGGCCTCTGGTAAGGAAATCCAGATCCAATATTGAGGACTATCAACCCAAATAATGCTGAGTTTCCTGGCTGATATCATGTAACATTTCTTCCCACTTGGCTTGTCCAACCAAATGCTCTGTACAATATGCCAATTAAACGATCACAAATTCATCATAAACTTCTATTTTTGCTTCAGAGCGGCAACTTCGAAACCAAAGGTGATTTGTAATAAACATTTTCCCACAAAACAAACACCACTTAATCAATTTACAAATACGAAATCTAAAATTCCAATCACACCATCACACTACCAGATCCATCTAAGCTTCTCAATTTTTAGGCAAATTTTAGCAAATACTTAATATGGATCCAAATATCAATCTCATAAGTCAACATACAAATACAAACCCCTAAAATTTTCAAGACCAACAAAAAAGTTAAATATCGTGAGTGGGGAATTACCAATTTGCCATCATTAATGAGAACTGGGTTGTGACAGCCGTGGAGGTAGAGCTCCTTCTTGACAAGTATTCGGAAGGTAGGAATCGATCCCAGATGTCGGAATCGGCAGCGGATCTGAAGGTGTTTGAGACGCACACCAGTTCCGCTAAGCAACCCTCCGGTAACGCTAATATCCCAGTCATCCTCACCAAATAAGTAAATTGTAATGGGTCTGTTTTTGATGATTCTGTTTCTTTTGTAGAGTAATTAGTGGGGTAAGAGAATGCTTAGTTCTTAAGTCAAGATTATGACGTGATACTGTTTTCACTGTAGTCTTCTGATACCGAAGACATTGGTGATCAGTAACATTCTGCAAACAATTTTTTGGTAGATAAATTATTACCTGTTAAGTAATTTATAGATTATCGGGAATATCGATATAGATCTCAAAAGTATGCAGATATGATTTACAAACATAAATGATCCGAATCCGAATGGATCAAACTGGAAGGGAGCTACTTATTTTTGTTTAAAATCTTGATGTGACATAATTGTTTTCATAAGTTGAAATTCTCGAAAAAAATCAAGGGACATTTGATTCGTATTCCTAAGTTCAAAATTTATAAGCTTGACCTCAAACTCAAATATTACAACAAAAATTTGGCTGGACTTCCGTTTTGAAACATGATTATCTCTGCACCTTTCCTAATCATCCATGATCCATCACACTTTCACTGTGTTGAACTTCTGTTGTATCAGGAACTGCATGACTAATTCACTTACTTTGTTTCATTTCTTTCAATTTAACTGCACCTGTATGTTCCCATTACTATCCCTTTTTTCCATATAACTGCTCTCCATCTTACCAACAATGTCATTTGGCGCAGCATCGGTAGTGTTTAATTTCCTCTTCTTAGATCGCCGTTTCTTTTTCTTAGATCCTACTTCGGCTTTTATTTCCTGCAATCCAACTGCACTTGTATGTTCCCCATTACTATCCCTCTTTTCTATCTGACTGCTCTCCATCTTACCAACAACGTCAATTGGCGCAGCATCCATCGTGTTCAATTTCCTCTTCATAGATCCTACTTCGGCTTTTATTTCCTGCAATCCATCTGCACTCACTTGATCATTCCCTAGATTCTGCACCCCAGTAGATCTAATTTCCAATTTCTCAACAATATTATTTGGGACATAATCAGCTTCACTTAGTTTCCTTCTCTTGCTCTTGCGGCTCCTTTTCTTACTCTTAGATTCTACTTCAACCTTTAATTCCTCCGGCCCATTTATAGCTGCAGTCTCACCTTCACCTCCAATGGCATGTTCTCCTTTACTATCACTCTGTTCTCCAACAGTGCGGCTCTCCAATTTCTCAACAATATTATGTGGGACAGAATCCCCTTTCACTTTTAATTCTTCAAACTTATACTGATCTGCATTGTGGTTGTCAGCTTTGAAAAGCAAAGAGCTCTCCAATTTCTCAACAATGTAATCTGAGGCAGAATCACCTTTAATATTTAATTCTTCATCAGCTTTGCTCTTTTCTTGAAGATGATAGCTCTCCAATTTCTCAACAATGTTATTTGGTTCAGAATCACTCTTTTTCTTAGGTTTACGTTTCTTTTTTCTTGATTCAATTTCAACTTTTATTTCCTGCAACCCATGAGCACTCGCCTGATCATGGTTCCCTCCATTGGCATTATGCTCCCTAGAAGAACTACTCTCCAATGTCCCAACAACTTTATGTGAGACATCATCATCTCTATTTTTTAGTTCTTCAAACTTATCTTGATCAGCATGGTTGGCTTCAGCTTTGCTCTTATCTGCAAGAACACAGTCCCCCAGTTTCTCAACATTGTTATTTAAAATGCCTTCGACTTCACTCTGTCTCATCTTTTTAGATTTCCGTTTCCGTTTCCTTATCATGTGGTCGACTTCTTTTATTTCCTTCAACCCATCTACACCTGTAAGGTCATCTGTTCCTTCAGTCAGTTCATGACAACACGACTCTCTAATTTTCCAACAATGTTATTTAGATTCTTTTCGCCGGATCTGTCTTCCTCTGTTTTCATATTAACTAATGCATCTGCACCTACATGAACACCATCACCTTCACTCAGTTTACGCTTAATATTTCTCTGTTTCCTTTCCTTCAATCCATCTGGGCCTACATTATATCGAGTTTCATGTTTTGCAGTATCTGTGGCTGCTTCCCAAGAATATTTTGAGATACAAGGGAATGAGCAAATTTTGCTAGAATAGAGCCGGACACTAACTTGGTGATAAACCTAAGGAAAAAGATAAACCATGTTAGTAATGCACATACTAGTTACTAACAAGATAACAAAAAATTCATTGAGATTACAATTTCTATTTCTCTTCCCCCGGGAAAGGAAAAATAATTGAAAACTCTCACCTTCCAGAAAATTTGTGCCTTAAACCACGGAGAAGTAAAATGTCCTGCTCACCGACAGACTGATAGAATAGAAAATGTTAAATGTAGGATCAACATTATAAGCAAACTCAAGAGAGAACCCAAAAATGGCAGAACTAGCATATTTAATAGAAAAAAAATCGATTATCATAAAAAAATATTAAATCAATGATTTTAAGTATGGTAACATATTAATCAACTAATTGCAATTCAAATAATATACTTCTGAGCAACTTAGCTAGGTTCACAGGGACAGTATTTGGTTTGGAGAAAATAGTTATTATTTACCTTCTCAGGCAACATTACTCCTGGCAGAAGCCTTGGAATATGAGAGTGAAATGAAGGGTTTTTGTAAAATACAAACCTGGAGAAAAAAAAAAAAGGAATTTGTAAGAATTACAGTCAAATAATAAATGCTGCTTTACATGTGAATCAAAATTAATTCCATATAGAAACTTACAATACTTCATTCTTTGCAATCATCTTCATGCCTTGAACTGCTGAGGGTATTTCCACAGGCCACATAGATTTATCAGAAATGTATATGTAACCACTCATTCCACCACTGCATAATTTATAAAAATAACCGTTCTGTGAGCATTACAATTTCACATCTCTATTTGCAAAGCAAAAAATATTTCACAAAGAATAGTAGTACATATAGTACTAAAGAGAACTAGAATTACAATCAGTAACAAAATAACGTAACCAAGGGATTTTATCAAAAGTTGATGCTAGAGAAAGCATGTGCATAAAATACTTGACTTGCAGGGAAGAATAACGGCATAAACTGAGTGCAATGTATGTCAATCACAATGATTTTGTAATGATTAAAAACTTTGATTTCAGAACCCTGGAGTTAAAATTTGAAATCAAGACAGCTTTTGGTACAGTGGATCCCTACTAATTGAAACCTCAACCCTCAGTCTCTGCCAACAGAAAAATAATAATAAATAATGATGATGACGGTTAGAACTACACACCTGAATTTTGGATCAATTTTTTTTTCAACTTTAACCTCGATGAATTCTGGACTATCATTCATTTGCTTAGAAAAAGAATTGATCTCCACTGCTAAAGGATGTGAAATATGAAGAAAGAGAATGTCCAGACCCAAACTATTTCTCCGTCTCTCTTCATCCTGATTGTAGATATGAAACAAAATCAGTAATTTCAAATTAAAAATTATCTGTAATGGAAAGCTATGTAAACATGGACACTTCAAAGCATGAGAAAACCCAATGACAGACATCAAACAAACAGTAAATGTGAGGGATAATTGTGAGCATCTCAACGAAATTTCCTGCAGCACACCTTGTATACTGTCTATTTGTTGCATAAATTAGGACATGTTATATCTATAAGTTTCAAACATTCTATATTACAGTGAACTTAACTTCGCCTAAGTTAAGGAATCAGAAAAAAAAATGGGGATAATGCCACTTTGTAATTCCTGTGACTGAGGATTGGCACATTTTTCTAGTGTATTAAAACATGGCAATAATCCTATTGGCAAACGATAGGCATGATTAGTTTATGTGTTCATGTCATTGGATTGTAAAGATGCACTTAAAACTATCATGGATTTAAATTAACAAAATATCCCCGTCTCCCAAGATTCAACAAAATAAAGTCTGGCTAACACCAGTATTAAGAATTACCGTTAGTGTATGCTCCAATTTCGCTGTCTCTGAAAGAAGACGGGACTCCTCGATAAATGGTAGTTTACAAATAGCCTGCAAGACCAAATAAGATTTCAGAAACTTCACAGCATTTTCATTCCTCACAAAGCATCAATGCAATTTATTAAATTTTAAAAACAAAAAATACAAAAAAAAAAAAAAAAAAAAAAAAAAACAGAAAGAGAGACTTAAACTGAAAGGCTTGCTATACTTAGAGACAGGATATGCTTAATTTCCAATTAAATTATAATAAGCATGGCAGATAAAAAAATTATGTTACCCAAGTATTAATATTTAAAGACCAACATTTGCAAAACGGGAGAAAATGAAGATCAATGATAATAGGTGACTATCCACATTTGTATGCATATAAATCTTGCATAATTACATAAGTAAACAAGGCCAGATTATATGTATATTTGAGGTTGTCATGTCTTAGAGTCTGTCGCTTAATTACTTGTCTGGTAAAATGGCTAAATCTATCTATAAGCACTACAAAGTAGCCAAACTTTCTGCCCTTTACCATGTATTTCCTTCACGATTTTACAAGAAATAAGATCAAAGAGAGGACCAAGGGCAGATAATGATTTATAGATAGATGTCCTTGATTGTTGATAACACAGAGCAAAACTTCGACAAATCTATGTATCAATCAATGTTAATCACCAAAAGACATTTATCATTATCGGCAACTTTTGCAAACTGAAGAAAAGAGTGCACAGACATTTTCTCAGGGAAAAAAAAAAAAAAATTCCAGAATTAAACACTACCTGCCAAGCAAAACGTTTTCCATTCATGTCAAGCTCAAAGTCTGAGGGAAAATTTCATGATTAGACAGCTAAAGGAAAATTTTATTTAGTAATTATATCTCTGTAAAATTTAGAGGTCAGTTAAAATCCTACCAGTGGGATAAAGATCCAATATAGGTGACAACACATCTGTCATCAATTTCCTGTAAAACAAAGGAAGAGCATGTGCACTGAATGTGCACAGATATGTCAAAAACCTAGTTATGTAAATAAATAAGCAAAAGAGATGGACAAGTTATGTTAAACACCTTGCAGCAGGCAATACACCCAGTATGATCAAATGGCTTGAAAGGTTCTCCTAGTGTGAAGTGAAATTTTAACCGACTAATATCATTAAAATCTGAAGCCAATGGAGCATAATGATAAGGGTAAAACCTGCACATGGAGATACAGGGATGATAAAAATAAGAGAAATCTTGAAAAAGGGGATATTATGAATTGAAATTAACAGGGCATACCTTAGTAACCATTTTTATTAATATCATAGTTATTAATGGCGTGAGGCACATCAAGGCGCAGGGGTCCCCTGGAACCCAAAGCGCAAGGTAAGGCAGAAGCACCTTTTATCAAAAAAGGTGCGTAATAGCTTTTATGAATTTCCTATGGAAATATTCATAAAAAATTGTAACAACCTAATAATCTATAATTTTAAGTTACTAAGCTAAATGTAAGGTTTAGAACTAAGGATGGCAATTTCATCCGATAGAAATCCCAAACTACTAACTCCAACGAATTAATGCCCGCTGTCAAACTTTTTTATTTATTCACCAATACATATAATCTGAAAAAAGGCTCTTCCAGATTCTATGCTAATATTCATCTTACCAAAATAATGAAAGAAACCAAACTAATTGAAATGCTAAGGGGCTGTCTGGTACCTATTTTTGCAATTTTGGGTGGTGTTTTTGTTTTTGTTTTCCAAAAGATAACTGTTTTTCATTTTGTTTTCAAAAAAAAACATTTTCATTTTGTTTTTTTTTTTTTAAAACACACACAGGTCCTTTTTTTCCTTTCTTTTTTCTGCATCTTCTTCTTTCTTCTTCTTTCTTCTTCTTTTATTCTTCTTCTTCATTATATCTTCTCTAGGAAGCAGATTTGGAGGAGCAGCCGATTTGCTCCAACGCCGGAGGAGGTGAGATCCTCCTTCAGCGACACCGATATAGCCAGGTTGGTGTCGCCAAAGGAGGATCTCACCTCCTCCGGTGTTAGAGCTGCCAATCAGCTCCTTTAAGAGCAGATCAGCAGCTCCTTTAATTTTAATTTTTTTAAAAAAAAATTCCTTATCTCCTTTTGAAATGTTTTAAATTTTTTGTACGTAATTTATATTTAATAAAATTAATGTTTATATCTAAATTCTGACTTAGTTGATAGTTATTCGTGATGAATTATTGACAATTTTTGAGATTTTCCGGTTAACATACCGGACACATTTTTACTGTTTTCCGTATATTCTACCAAAAGCGATTTCAGATTTCGAAACTGAAACCAAAAACATTGTTTTCATTTTCATTTTTATTTTTGAGTTTTCAATCTGTCATTTGCACCTAAAGTTTTAGTTTGTCCCACAGAAAATAAATTCATTTGCAAATCAATAGGGCATTATGACATCATATTTTCTTTTTCTTTTTTACAATTGACTAGGTGACTAAACAAACTAAAGCTAGGACCCCCTACTAGTTCAACTGATCTACTCATTTGACCAAGCATAATGGTTTAAATTGTTAATCAGTTCATAGGTATAAATAAAGTTCGATTATGTTTGAAAATTATAAGAAACATATAATAAAAAGAATACACTATGTACCATTGCCACGAGCATACTCCTTCATAGTAATAATGCATGACCCAGCAAATTCCTTCTATATATTGGTAACCTAGACAGATTGCAAATGACATTGAAAACACAAAGAAAAATGTAGTTAGAAAGAATTATATCATTTGTGGAAAACAATCCAAACAGAGATTTAAAAGCAATAGAAAAGAAAATGATATCAAAAACAGCACGAACTAGAAGCAAAAATAAAATTGATATTTCACCTATCATTAATCAGAAACAAAAACTCATAAAGCTCCCATATTTGTTAGGTGAGTTTGAAAGGATAATAGTAAAAACATAGATAGACTAATCCGTAATTAAAGTATAAACAACATTGGGGTTAAGGTTTAAAAAAAACAAACTGAGGAAATAGATAAGAGCAGAACAGAATATTTGCACTTCTTATCCAGCCAGCAAAACATTCATCAACTTATATTCACTAACCGCATGTCTCCGAACTCTCTCACGGTCATCTGGAAGTTTAGCCTCAAATTTTTCAGTGTAATATCTTTCCTTCCAACCCAATTCAATCTACAAACAAAACATGAAACCAAAAATAGGGAAATGAGAAAACCATTCACTGTGTATCAAGATAAGAGCATGAAAACTAATCACAAACTTCATCAACGACAACCATCTGTGCCACCGAATGTACATAATCTCATCTATTTGAATTTTTATGCTACTGGATGCATTAATAATAATCAAACAACATTAACCCAAGTGTTGATAAAATGTGAGGTGTGAATCTGGACTCCAGCTTAACTGTTAAAAAGACAGAATACTCACATTTTGTGGGTCCTGAGAAACAGGTGGTATTTTGCATTCAATGGGAGAATCTTGATTTCTAGACTCTGTATTCCTCTCAACAAATGGCACCTTTGAAGAATCATCAGAAAGCTTACTAGTTAATAGACCTTGAGAGCAGGTCACTCTTAGCTTTTCAATCTGAACAAATAGACATTATTCATGAGAAACTATCTCAATAACTAAGCTAGCAAGCATACTGTTAGTATTATTCTACTACAAAGGAACAACTTATAACATAATGGGTTGTTTGGTGGCATGTACTGTATTGTATTAGAAGTTTTATTAGAATAATACAATACAATGTTTGGCTTGTTTTTGCATTGCCCATTGCATTGTATTAGCTAATACATTTTAATTGGTCTAATGCAATGGATGTTGTATTAGCTATTAAAAAGGGGAGAGAAATAATAATATACAACAATAATAATAATCATAATAGTAGCAATAATAAAATAATGATGACAAAAATAAAAATAAATTTAAGAATAATAAGTAATAAATGTAATAACAGTGATAATAAATTGGACAATTACCAAATAAGTCCTGGACTTTTTAAAAAATTCCAAGTAATTTGTGTCCTTTACAAAAGTGACCAAATTGGTCCCTAACTTTTTAAACTGAACTCCAATTTAACTGTTAAAAAGACAAAATACTCGCATTTGGTGGGTCCTGAGAAACAGGGTGGTATTTTACATTCATTGGGCGACTCTTGATTTCCAGATTCCATATTCCAGTCAACAAATGGCACCTTTGAAGAATCATCGGAAAGCTTAATAGTTTATAGACCTTGAGAACAGGTAACTCCTACCTTTTCAATCTTAACAAATAGACATTATTCATGGGAAACTATCTCAACAGCCAAGCTAGTAAGCATACTGTTTTATTATTCTACTACAAAAGAATACCTTATCATATCATTGTTTGGTATATTGTATTGTATTAGAAGTTTATAAATGTAATACAATAATATAATATAGTGTTGGTTCGTTTTTTCATTGCCCACAGCATTGTATTAGCTAATACATGTCTAATACAATGGATGTTGTATTAGCTAATACAAAGTAAGAAATAATAATAATAACTGCATCAACAAGTCAACAACAACAACAAATTTAATAACAATAATAATAATAATAATGACAATAAAAATCAAAACAAATTTAATAATAATACATAAATGTAATAATAATGATAATAAATTAAGCAATTACCGAATAAGTCATTGACTTTTTTAAAAATTTCAAGTAATTTGCGACCTTTACAAAAATGACCAAATCGGTTCCTAATGTTTTCACAAGTACCAAAATTGTACCTCCATTAACCTTTTGTTTGTCAAACTAAACGGTCATGGGGTATTTTAGACTTTTTAACTTGTGTCAATAAAATAAAAACTAATTAAAAAAAAAAAAAAAAAACTAAAATCATTTTCATAATAAAAACAAATTATAAAAATCAAAATATATATCCACCTCCACTGCCGGAGGTGGATTCCAGCGATCCTCCACCCAAGGAGACCGTGGAGGACCCCTCCGCGATCCAAAAGCCCTTCGCAATCTGGGCTTTCCAAAATGTGGAGGCCAATTTACCTATATGACCAATCAACTCAATCCAAGCACTAATATTTTGTATGTTAAACAAGTGTTTGCATCACTCCTAGTTTAGCTAAGTCAAATAAACAACTCAATGAAGAAACTCAAATTGTTGCCTGGAGGCAATAACAGAGAGAACAAAATCATTTTAGTATTCAAAACGAGAGTTTCGAAAAGCTTTGATGGATTGAATGAATCCAAATTTCAAGGCTTTAACAACTCATCAGTCATCCTAACATTAGACCTAAAGCTCGAGACACCAAGTCAAGGGTAGGGAGTAGGGTTTGTTGGAGTGGGAAGACAGAAGATGCTACGATGATCTTGGTAACATAGCTAGAGATTTGGAGAAGATTAGTAATACCATCTCGTTTTGCGAGATATGCTTCAAGATGGCTTAAAAAGTCTTTATTATCTTTGGGTTTTGATGGGTTTTTGGAGGGAGAGAATTGTCGAAGCCTTGGAATCCATGGGGTTGCAGAACATAGACTTGAGGAGATCGTGGAGGACTCCACAACACCAATTACTCTTTTTTCAAAAAACATATTAATTAATAAATTTTAATACGACTCCACAACACCGATTACTCTTTTTAGAAAAATCCAAGACTTATTTGGTAATTTAAAATTTCAGGATTTCTTTTGTAATTGCCCTAATAATTTAATGATAATAATAAAAATTTTAATAACAATAATAAATAATAAGAATAAATTGTAAATATAATAAAACACTATATAATATTATTTAAATATTAATTTATAAATAAATAATATATAAATTTAATTAAATAAAAAATAAAAAAGGTTAATTTAATAGTATAAATCTATAAATTAATTAACTTAAATAAAATATAAACAAATTATTAAATTCTTGAAATTAGGTTACATGAATAATAATATATGAATTATTATTTTAAAATATAATACAACAATATATATTATAATATCATTTTTTTATTCTAAAAATATATCAATTTTATTATTTAACAAAATATTCCATAAACATAAGTCACAACCAAAATCCTTGGATCCAAAAACACTGTATAACTTAATACAATCTAATACAAAATAAAACCAAACACATGATTGTATAAAATAATGCAATGCGCCAAACGTAGCCTAAAAGCATAAGTTTTTGTTAAAATATCAAATAATCATAAAATAGGATGCAATGTCTCGGCAAACATTAAGATTAAGATGACCAGAGAACGTAGCCTAAAAGCACAAGTTTTGATTGATAATCATAAAATAAGATGCAATGTCTAAGCAAACATTATGACCAGAGAGGACAAACACGTTGGAACATGTCCTAAGATACAGCATAATTAATTGTGAGTAAGATGATTGCCGGTCATAGAACCTTACAAAAAAATTAAGTTCAACAAAATAGAATTGTACGAGAGGTATACCCGGTTACGATTTTTGTGTTCATGAGTTGCAATAGACCGAACAAAGTGTTCCACATGTTTCAAGTTAACCTATAAATTAAACAAACAAGAAATAATTAAGCTATAAAATAGTAATAGAGATAATGATGGTTTGATAAAAATGAAATGACCATTATTAAAGAATTTATAAGGGATGATAACTTGTGTATGTACATATATGATGTACGTGCTTGGGTTTGTATGGAAGCAAGAGAATGATAAACTGATAAAAAGGAAAGCTTCAAAACAGCAAGAATTTTGCGCCATTGCCCATAAGAATATGTTGAATAAGGCATCCAATACTAGTGATCACAACAGATACACAGAAACTCAAGTTTACCACCTCAAAAGAATTAGTCAGGTAACCTCCTCTTTCAGAAAATTCCTTGCTGTAAATCCTCATGAGCAGATTGATAGCCCCCTGTCACCATGAACCAACAAATCAGAACAATTTGAAAAAAATTCACAATTGACAAATTATATGATTAGTGTGCCAATATGAGAATAGCGAGAAGCAAATTCTTACATATTAACCTTATCACAACAGATTATTTTGAAGATTAAACCTATGACCAGTAGAAATAAAACAAGCGCTTAAGAACACAGAAGCAAGTGCCAAACAAATTATTTCCCAAAATCATAATAGAGAAACATAAAACATAATAGAGAAACATAAATGTGTCCTTTGCATGACCGTATGCAAATGAACATTAGAAAAACAAAGCATAATTCACCAACTTCAATTCCAAATAATCTTTTACTGAAGAGAAACATAAATGTGTCATTTGCATGACCGTATGCAAATGAACATTAGAAAAACAAAGCATAATCTGTGAAGCACAGACACTCCAAAAATATGCTGGGGTGCGTGTCGTCCGTGTTGGACACGGCCGGACACGTGTCCAACAAAGCAAAAAGCGTGTCAGTTGACTTTTTTGGCAGTCAACACGGGGGACATGGGGGGGACACGGCGGGACACGGTCAAGACACAGTAGGGGCATTTTCAAAATTATTTTTTGAAAGAATAGGGTTAAATTATGATTTTTAAAAATATTCAAATCCAAATTTTCAAAATTATAATTTTAGGGTTTTATAACTTCTGGTATCATCATCCTACAGCCGTTTAAAAAAATTGGAAAAACACTAAAACAGAGATAAGAGGATTAGAGGAGAGAAGAGAAGAAAAGAAGAAGAAGAAGAAGAATCTAGAAACTTGTTGCTTGTGTTTTATTGAATCATTATTTTATATATTATTATTTTTTAAATATAAAAATATATTATTTTAATTGTCGTGTCCTGCCGTATCTGTGTCCTAGTTTTTGGAGATTTACCGTATCCCCGTGTCGTGTCGCCGTGTCCGTGTCCGTGCAACATAGAGCATAATTCACCAACTTCAGTTTGAAATAATCTTTTACTGAAAAATAAACATTACTGAAGATAAAGGGAGCATCGTAGATGTTACAACCTCAGATATTTCCAATGAAGGTATTTGTGGTAGAAAGTCATTTCCAACAAATAAACACATGAAAACGAAATCATCAATCAGACGCTCCAAGTTTGCTTCCACAGTTGAGCTAGGGATTTTCATGTCATATGCTAAATACTCCCTCAGAATCCATATGTTGACAAACTGTCAAACAAAATAGCAGACAATAATGTTGATTTCGCATACAAGTGAAATTATAACCAAAGTACCAAACACAATATGCCATTGAGGCTTTGCAGCTCAAATGTAAAGATATTGGATTAGCTTGAATAATTCAAAGTTCCAAAACTATGCCAAAAAAGTTATTTCACACATTAACCTTATGCGTCGACCCTGATACAGATGAAAATAAAATCAGTTGACTATCTCATTCTTGCTCATCAATTTGTTGAACTCATACTAACCTGTGCAACTCAACTCTAACTAGTTTTCCAGTTATCCTCAAATTTGAAGTATATATCAATTTTATTATCCTTGTCGAAGGAATTCAGAGATAATTCTTGCTTTTTATTCAGCTTGATTAAAAGACTGACTGACTCTCTCTCTCTCTCTCTCTCTCTCTCTCTCTCTCTCTCTCTCTCTCTCTATATATATATATATATATATACATACACACACACACACACATATAATCATTATGTGTATAGGCATATGGCTTCCACGAAGTAGATTTCTATGGTGAAAAATATACATATTTCAACTCCAAACTCGTAGAGGTTAGCTGCAGGAATTGTAGTTTACCCATATAGGGTCATGTTTTTAGTAACGTGTTCACAAACTAGATCTTTTACACTGAAAATTTATAATGGACTAAGAAAACCATGAAGAATAGCCAATTTATGGAGTCAAATGCTCCACTCAAGTACATCCCCACTCTAGCTATATATATATACATACATACATATATTATATATATATAATATAATGTATATATATATCATTATATATATCATTATGTGCATAGGCATATGGCTTCCATGGAGTAGACTTCTATGGTGAAAAATATACATAAGTAAATTTCAACTCCAAACTTGTAGAGGTTGGCTGTATGAATATTATTTACCCAAACAGGGTCATGTTTTAAGTAACATGTTCATAAACTAGATCTTTTACACTGAAAATTTATAATGGACTATGAAAACCATAAAGAATAGCCACTTTATGGAGTCAAATACTCTTCACTCAAGTACATCCCCACTCTAGATGTATTAAAGCATAAACAATGCAATCTGGCTAGAGAAGAGGTCATAAATGGAATGGAAAACAAAACTTTGATTTGATTTGTAAAGCATGGCCATTTAACACCGTATAAGTTTTCAAGCATAGCTCACTCACAGAATTATCTAATGTTTTAATCCAAAGCTATTTAGTGCTTGTTTGGTTGGGCTTTCTACTGCCTCAAAAGCTCTACACACCTCTATTTTAAAGTTGTTCGGTTGGACTTTTGAGATTGTATATTTTAAATTCAGTAGAGGCTAGTAGAGTTTAAATCTCTACTAGGCAAAAGCTCATGGGGAGGAGCTTCACCAAATAGACATTTTTTTTTTTTAAATGGGTACCAACCAAACAACTATAATTTTTTTTTTTCAAAAGCTCTATTTCTAATAGATCTATTACAAGTAGACCTTTTACAAATAAAGATTTTTCAAAAGCCCAACCAAACAAGCTCTATTAGTTTTCTTGATTATAGATATTCCGAATCAAGAATGAATATTGAAAAGAGCGAAAAGGATGGATCAAAAAAAAAGGAGCTCCATTGATATGTTTTTTTCTCTTCAAGAACCTCTCTCTTTTTTTATTTTTTTCATTTCAACTACGTGACTTGCAAACCATTATATATATATATATATATATATATATATTACTAATTCCATAAAACTTGCAATCAGTTTTTTTATAGATAAACACCTCACATAGAATAAGTATTGGAAGATTATTGTATCACTTCAATAGATGCTTCTATGCCCCAAATCCCCAAGACGAAACCCTTAGTGCCTACAATTACCAGATAGGGACTATTTAAAACTATTTTGCTTCGGCATTTTATTGGGTTTAGAGCACCATCCCCACAACGAAGAAAATCACTACTACTGCACAAGAGAAAGCATTCAAACGAACAAAATAAAAAGTTAAAAAATAATAATAATAATAATAATGACCTGAAATTTCTGACTAATGATATAGTCTTCCAGATTACTGCTAAACAATGTCATGTTGTTTTGCTTCCTCCGTTTCTTCATTTTCATCTTTTTTTTGCACGTTTTGAAGCTTTCTTACTAAGGTCTGATTTTTGTACATTCTGCTTCTCAAATAAAACCATCAAATGGAACAATCACTTTTACGACATTACAATAGCATAAAGGCATCTAAATATTTTAAATAATAAAAGCCTTTTTCTTAATCGCGAATTAGAATATGAACCTCTCTCAAAACTGAGAAATGAATTTCGTGAGTAGCCAATGCAAGCATGATTAGATCTGCATCCTAAAACAACAGGTAACAGTAAGAATAGTTATTATCATTATTGGAACTCGTCTTCAAACATAGATGGGGAAAGCAGCATTTACCAATCCATACAGACAATGCCGTGTGTTTGGGTCATATCCTGGCATATTCCTTTGCAAGCGAATATAGGACATAATCTTATGCTCCCCTTCACCAGGAACACTGGCATCAGATAGTACAACCTAAAATCCTCAACCAACATGAGTTAATTTAGAGAGAGAGAGAGAGAGAGAGAGAGAGAGAGGTGAAATCATGCCAGGAATATTCATCCTTACCTTTATTACCCGCCACCCTAAATTGTCATTCATCCTCAAGTGTATGTAATAACGGAGAGCCGATGACAATAAATCCATGAATTCAGTCCTGTGATAACATTCGAGTCTAGCAGATTCTCAGATGGTTTTCCTTCTAATTCAATGGCCTTTCTTAATCTCTCTGTTCCTAAGGCCTGGAAAAATGAAATTATTAATTATTATAAGAGAAAAAAGGCTCTAAAACTTCAATAAGGCCAACAAAATCGCACATGGAAGCTATTAAACTTACATTATCTGATGCGTCTTTAGCAGCTTTGAAACGCCTGGACCGTTGTTGATTCATCTTAGCTCGTGGTGCAACACCATCTGATGCCCACAAGTTAAAATGAAATTAAAAATGCAGATGTCAAGAAGTATTTCCAGCAATAGAACATTTCTGAACATGTTCCTAAGCAACCAAGCTCTACTACAACCCTAAATGCTTCATACTCCTTTTCCTTCCACTTTAGAAGGATGTCTAACAGAGTGTATTGCAAGCCAGAGTTTTCGAACCATAGTACCATACTATTCTTTATAAGAAAGAAAATTTATAAATTGCAACAGAAAAGAAACTATATACAAGAGAAATATTAATCAGAAATGAATCCACTAGCACATAAAAAATTAACAATTGAAAAAACAAATTAACAAGATGAGAAAAGTATACCCTAGAGGACCAAAAGATATCAAAAACACCCTCAAGATGATGAGACTTCCTAGTGACTTTTCAAATACTCATTCTTAACACAGATACAACATCATAAAGCTAATGCATAAAGAAAACATATTAAGAGTCTAATCATAAGATTTCCAAATATTGCATAACTTTTAAACAATTACTATGTGTCTATACCTACGATATCCCACATCGTACAGGAAGATAAATGTCATGGGCCATATACAGGTGATACCTCCTAACCTATTAGAATCATTTTAGAACCATGAGGATTGAGGGTAAGGATTCTCCAAAGTGGTCAATATCTAATAGGAAGTAGTGACTCGTGACTATAGTCTATATAGTATCAGAGCTAATCCCTACCGAATATATGAGGAGGTACAAAATATCATTTGAGGACAGCATGTCACTAGAGTGTTGGGTCCCAAAAGGGTGATTGTGATATCCTAAATCGCTTGGGAAGGAGAAGGCCATGGACATTGGACCACATAAAGTATGTTCTATTAGATGCACATGAAAACCATGACGGGCAAGGGTTCTCCAAAGCAGACAATATCTAAAAAGAAAGGGTGACTCATGACTCATGAGCCATGACAATGCCTAAAACTAATCGATGTTCGGGGAAAGTAAGATCCAAAAAATCTACTGAGAAACTCCTAAAAATAGTGATTCTTGCAACCTGATGATACAAATGATTAGTGGAAAGCAATAATAATGTGAAATGGCTTGCCCTACCCTTTGCATGCCATTTTATCGGAAGCATCATGGTGAATCCGCTCATTGAGCACATAACATTATTATTATTATTAACAAACTTGAGCACATATTATGTGATAAGGTAAGAAACCAATTTGAACTCTTATAGCTTTGAATGCATAGATGAACACCTTTTTTATAACTAACAAGAATTATTGATAAATAAAAAATGAACCAAAAATCAATAAAGAGACCAACAGGAAAAAAAAAAAAAAGAATCTCCTATAATTATACAAGAAACAGTCAAAAACTATCTTCCAAATATAGCCTCCCTCCAAAAATTTAGACAAAAAGTAACCAACCCAAAAATGCACAAAAGTACAACAAGGGCCAGACAGCAAGAACAAGTTTCATAACTGAATTCCTTTATAGATCATTCTACATACCAACTAAGCAAAGGTAGATCAATGTAATTTATTAGGTGAAAAGTGTTGGTAACAATGTTCACCATATATCTCTTTCTGTAGGAGAAAAAGACAAAAATTAAAGAGAAAAGAAACATGAGCAATGTGTAGCTGAAGTGAACATGACAAGAAAAAAACAAGAGAACAAAATTCTAGTCTTGTTCCATTCAATAATGTCATGTATGAACTTTTTTATCTTGAATTGAAATATAAAAGGGTTCAATTTTTGTCATTTCCAGTTTTAAATTTAATTATACAACAATATAAATCAATGCACAACATAGTTTGGGAGAGTTGAATTTTGTGGAATGTGGAGTACAAGAAGTACTCAAAACAATGCCAGAAGTTATCATCTGAAACCCCTCCACTTGTTTAGAATGCCACTCAAGAACAAGAACCAGAAGCCTTTCACATCTTTAACATAAAAATTTGCTTTTTTAACATGACTATGATTACATAGTCATATCAACATAAATATAGAATCACCTGTTCCCTCCAATATATATATATATATATATATACACTATACACACACACATAAAATAAAAAATATATATAATAATAATAACAATGAAGATATAAATAAAATAAAGAAATCTGTGGAAATAATTTTACATTCTTCAAAAGGAATGCACTCACCGATTGCTAAGAATAGGAGCTTCCGAGGTCTAATTATGGAGAAGATCCTATCAATGTACTTGTAAATAGCCTCAAAAACCTCCTCGTGCGTCTTCGGAGCAGGCTGCAAGAAAAAATAAATCATTGGCAACTGAATGTTAAAATGTAAATCTCTATAATTACATGACAAAACTTATAAATGTGCCTTTGGGAGTGTTTTCGTGAAAATAAACTAAGAAGCATTTCTTGAAAGTACTTCACACGTGATTTTTTTAAAAGGTGCTTCCTTAAAAATCACTCACAAAGTGCTTTTTATTTTTTCTTTCAAAAAAAACAATTTCTACATAATTACTAGCTAAGTGCTCTTTCGTATTAACCATTAAGTGTTTTTGCAGAAAGTAGTTACTGAGAAATCGCTTGTTAAGCAGGTATCCAGTAAATGCTTAACTAAAATGCTACAAAACAAATCTAAAAGCAGTTGTTTGAGAAGAAAAAAGTAACTACCAGTCCTTGAGGGTGGAAACATGGGTGGATAATGCCGTTCAAGTCGAGATAGAGGTTGTCGAACTCGAGGCCATTCGGGTTCGGCCTCCTCGTATCGAATGCGCCGTCTTCTCTGGCGCTGACCACGCACTTGGGGTACCTCTCCGTCACCCACCTGTAGAATGACGGAATTCCCATCTGGGTTTTTGATTATGTGTAATAGAAACGACCACGTAGTGGCATGTGAAAAAGAAGACGGCGCAATTAGGGTTTATGCCAAGTAAAGTCGAAAAAGAAGAGACAGCAGGTGGAGGTTGAGGGTTTACAGGGTTCTCTTTGATGCTAACGTGTCGACTCCAATCCAGGTCAAGATGTTTTATTAACCGCGACCTTTTCTTTTAATTTCTTTGAAAGTAAGGGCCTGTCTTGCAGCTATTTTTCAGGCTGTTTTCGTTTTTGTTTTTTAAAAACGATTTCGAATTCACATTCATTAACCGTTTTTCATTCTATTTTTAAAAAACAAAAACAAAAACAAAATAGAAAACAAAATCAGTGTTAAAAGTGAAAAAATTGAAAAATTATAAATTAAATAGAAACAATAGATAATATAAATGATAATGATTAATTAATTAAAGAACAATAAATAAATAAGAAGTGGAAGAGGATGAGAAAAAAGAGAGAGGAAGAAAGATATATTGCCTTTTATTGATTTGAGTGGGTATCAGTTTTTACAACAACTTTTACAATGAAAGACATATATATATAAGAAAGAGAGGGACATTGTAGTAATCTACCACTACTTAGTTATAAAGTAAAAGCATATGGGTTTGCCACATGTAAGTGTTGCATTTATTTACACGTGTCCCTCTAGAAGATGGTGGAAGCCACCATATTTACAACACTCCCCCTTGGATTCCACCATTTGTATCTTGATTTGTTAGGAAAAATTCAGTGGGACAAAAACCTTAGCAAAAATATATAATGATCTTCTGGATCAAGTAGTGTGAACGGGATCAAAACTGCCTCATTAAAACCTTTCCGGTAAAACCCAATGGGACTGTTGACGGTGAAATTTGGATTGCCACACACAACAATTTATATCAACCTAAAGAAAAACGAGAAATAATCAATGCATGCAAGAGACAGAATTTACGTGGAAAACCCTTGAATGGGAAAAAACCACGGCGCCCTAGAGGGCAAAAAATATCACTAATCTTATTGCTTTGTTACACACTCAAATCTCTCATATGATTGCTCTCTTCTCTCTCTCTCTCAGTTTTCGAACCCCCTCCTCATGGGATAGATGGTTCTATTTATACATGTTTAATTTAGGGTTTTCCCTTGTTTTTAGCCGCGTTGGTGGTAGATTTCCCTCTTTGATTCGTACTAGGATTCCTCTCTTTGTCACGGGCTAGGATGTTTCTCTTATCTCTTTACGATTCCTTGTTGACATGGGTCTTCTAAAGTTTAGGGTTGATTTCTGTGTTTCTGCCGAGTCGGTTCGGGCCCAGTACGCTGATGCAGCGAATACCTTTATTTCTGGGTTTTTTCCTTCGGTGACCGCGTTTCTACCTGTGGCGAGTATATATCTAGTTCTGGCGACCACGCCTTTGACTTTATTGGTTTAAGGCAGCAATATTCTGGCTCGCCACATTTTCTCCCTTTGACTCGGTCAATGAGTGACGTGGCAACCTTCTCTTCATTATCTATTTGACTCTTTTGGTGACGTGTCCTCTTGGCGAATTTATACATACAACAATACCCCCATAAATACTTCGAGCTGGGCGAACAACTTGTTCTTTTTACTTCGTTTCCCCTGCGAGTAGTATTTATACCTATGCTTTAAAGATTTCGGCGCGTTTTGTAATTAATTACCTCTCTATTTTACCACGTGTTGCCTTGATCATTTGATTCTTCCGGTGCAAGCTTTTAATTTTAGCCACACAATTTCTGGCGCTTCCACTCACTTGACAGGTGATGGTACATTCTGACTGCTTGGTGACCCCCGAGATGCCACATGTCCATTACTTGGTGGTGACTATCGCGGCTGATTACTGTGGCCGTCACTCACATTAATTGCGTATCCTCTTTTTTATTTTTTTCTTTTTGAATTTCAAAGTTCCCTCTTTTAAGGCCCAATCATTTCTTTTTCCTCATTTCACTCATTTTATGCCTCCATCGTTTTTCTCAGAGCAAAAAAGAAAAGTTTAAACCTTCGTTTTTATTTGCTTTATTTCTTCGAGTATTTGCTATAGCCTTTTTCCTGTGCCTTCCATTGCCAGACGGTTCACCGGACTCGACTATTCCTGTCTCTCTGCGTCCCCAACTCTCCTGCGTATCTTCGCGAATCTAGGGTTTTCTGGTGAGTTCCCATGGATCCTTCCTTACGTTCTTCTCTTTTAATCGGGATGCAAGCCATGAAGCTTGGTGATAAAAGTACTGCAGACAAGATCGAATCTCTGATTCATAATTTTCGCCCGGATTCTCCGGTCCCAATTTCTGTTTATGTCCCATCTTTGAGGATGATTTTATTCCTAACATCTCTCCTCCATCTTCCAACAGTGATTCTCCAACGATGCCGAGATCCTCTAATCCAGGCGGCAGTAAACGACGCGCCCCTAGGGCTTCTCGTGGGTCCCTACTAGATGCGTAGACGACTGTTGATTCTGACGTTGAAGACCATCAAAGGGACAGGCTGCATTTTTCGCTGGATCGTCCGTGTTCCTTCGACACGGAAGTTAACGTGGTTGGCGAGGACGAGCTTCGCAAATATAAGAGTCGTTTTGACATTCCAGACTCAGTGACTATGATGTTACCCCGCACCGGGCTGTGTGGAATCCTCCCGAAAATGCGGTCGCCATTTATGTGCCATGCTCAGCTGTGGGGTAACCCTTACCCTTCCTCTTCAGCCTTTTATCGCCAGATTTCTCGCAGAGGCTCAAATTGCACCGGCACAACTCGCTCCAAATAGCTATAGGATATTGATGTGCTTGTGTCTCATGTGGAAGCTGAAGGGTTATGTGCCCCCTACTCCTCGCGAGATCCGCCATTTTTACACGCTAAGGCAGGCGGGCAATGGTAGCACATATTTCCTTCTCTCTTCACCCGTGGAGAACTGGATCCCTGAGGGTGTGGTGAACCTTGGTCAAGTAGAAGTCTCCAGCGATGAGAAGAAAAAGGGTTTCATCTGGGGCTTTCCCACTTCAAACAAGAGGTGGAAGAATAGTTGGTTTTTGTTGGTGGCGAGTGGGGCCGCGATGTGCCTGCCAGCAGTCGCCGTAACCTCTCGGCGAAGAAGGTTCCCAGGCACTTCACATCCTGAAGCTTAGTCGAAGGCAGCCCCTGTTTTGCTGGATAGGGAGATCTCTCACCTTGCCACGGCAGCTGTCCTTCCTTTGAACTTGAGGGATAGATCCTTCCTCTTGGATGAGGAGAAAATGATCTCTCAGCAGATTTTCACTCGTCTACACGCTAGGCTTCCTCGACGTAAGTCTTTATCAGTTTTTCCTTTTGTATCATTGTTTCGTTTTATTCTGTTAGTGACACTTGGTTTGTTTTTCTTGCAGTTTGCGATTTTGATACCGTTTGCGATTTGCAAGCCCGGGCGGTGAAGAATTCCGAGGCTGCCAGCAAAAGACACGCTGCTGGTTTGGCCAAGGAGGGAATTGCTAGCCCGGATGGCGATGACCACTCGGACGGCGAGGAAGCTGGTGATGTTTCTAGGGGAGGTGCTGAGTCGGGGCGACCCCCCATGCGTGCAGAGGTTGCTGTAAATATTCATGCTGCTACTGTTGCTACGACTAACCCTGCTGCGGCTACCCCCAGCCGTAAAGGTAAGGAAAAAGTAGGTGTTTCAGGGGGGGTCGGTGACATCCCAAATTTTAACGCGGATGTCTCTGAGACCCCTCACGATCCTGCAAGCGATCTTACCCCTAGAGTGGTAGAGGTAAACGCCCAGCTGAGATTACACCTGATCGTGCTACTCGACCCCTTAAGCGGGCATCAAGGGTAGTGCAGTATGTCGTCTCTTCAGACGAGGAGGATGCTGGTGAGCCAGCTCTCGCTGAAACTCCTATTCAAGCGGATGTTCACGAGGATAACCGAGGGGACTAATGCTGCGGTGCCTCCCCATAAGGAGGTTAATGAATTGAATATCCCCACTTCTACTTTGCCCGAACACTTCTCCTCCAGTGGCCATGGGCGAATCAGATGTCTCTTCAGATCGGCTTAGGCCGTCTGGTCAACCAGAGTTGGTTGATCAGCCAGAACCATCGAAGAAACCTGGGACTTCTGCTTCTGGTTCAGGTTTTGCCCATGAAGCCCCTTGTGGGACCAACTGAAGCCGGTGAAGGGACCGTGTCTCTTTCTGACTTTTCACCTACTGAAATCTGCTCCCACCTGATTAATAATGATGTGTATATCGGTGAAGGTTGGGAGCATGTTAAAAGCAAGTCTTGTAACAGAAAGATGGAATTCTTCTTCAATTGCCACTCTTTGGTGAGCTTCTCGCCATAAGTTTCTATGTCTTTTTATTATATACTTCCTAATTCTGCTATTTCTCTTTTCAGATGATGTCTGAGTTGGCCGACAACTACAAGTATGGGAACAAAGCTTCCCGGGAGATTAAACGTTTACGCAAGCAGACTTCTATTTTGGCCGCTGAGAAGCTCTCTGCTGAAGAATCCCATGCTCAACAGCTTGCTCAGTTAAGAGAATCCTCTGATGGTCATCTGTCTGCTCGGCTAGCTGCTGAGGATAAACTATCTGCTGCTGAGGAGGAGATCCACTCACTGGAGGAGCTTTTGTCTGTAAGTCAAGAGTCCTTCGCAGCACATTTGGAGGCTGATCAGGTGGCTGAGGAGGCTAAGGAAAAAGCTGAGCATGAGGCAGCGGACTTGCGTAACCAGTTGTCTTCTCGCGAACTCATCTTCGATAATCTAAAAGCTGTGCTGGAGGCTGAAGCAGTTGATCGTTTCAAGAGATCCCCTGCCTACGATGCGCTTTTGTTGCGCGAATTTGAAAAAGGCATAAGGCAATCGAAGAAGTTCTTCACCATGAAGGATCATTCGAATGAGAAGGCTCTGAAGCGCTTCGACAAGTCTCTTCAACAGCACATGGCCAGTGGTGTGGACTCGATTAAAGAGCAAATAAAACAATGGAAAGCCCACTGTCGTTACAACAGGATTGAACCTCATCCTATGCATCTTGAGATCCCTAGCAAGCGTGTCTTTAATACTTACTACTCAGGTCAGAAGGGCAGCTTTTTCGGTTCTGGTGTTGAGCCCGACTTGGGTCCTGTTGCTGGAAGGGATTATGAGCCTTTCATGCCAGAAGGGGATGAGGAAGTCATCTGGCCTTCTGAAGAGGAAATTGAAGATGAGGAAGACAGCGAGGGCCCTCCTACAGCTAGTTGAGCTTTGGGTCTTTTACACTGTAGGACTGTAAATTTCTATACCTGATGGAGACATTTTAATTTGTAATGCTCCTTCATTTGTAATCCTTCAATTGTAAATGACATTGCATCAATTCCGTCTGAGTCTTCTGCTGTAAACATTATGGGATCATGTCCTTCTCTCCCTTTCTTGGGATTTCTTTGCACAGAATTGATCTCCATGCTTCTGCTTTCATACAATACTTCTCGGACTTCTGACATCCTTTCTTGATTGCTTCTCCCAGTATGAGGTCCGCCAAAAATGGTATTTATAGTGGCGTTAGGGCTGTTTCTCCTTGGACTCTTCCTTTCCTACATGTTTCCTTGGCGGCTGTCCTGGCGACCACCGTGCTTGACCCCTTTCAAAGCAAAGTCCTTCAGGTGCCCATCTCTGATCAAGCTTTCAATGTGATTGCGCAGCTGGAAACATTTCGAAGTTTCATGCCCATGGTCTTTGTGAAACCGACAGTATTTAGTTGTATCTCTCTTGGCATTTGCTGATTGCTGCCGAGGATATTTAGCGAGTCCTTTGTCTTCTACCACAGAAAGTATCTCCTCCTGATCGCCAGTTAAAGGGGTGTAATGGTTGTACCTTCCTCGAAACCTATTGGCTCGAGTATTTCCTTTACTTTCCCTCGAATGTCCCTTTTGGCCCTTCTCATCTCTCTGGCGATCACGTGACTGCACCTTTTTGTCATCCTTATAGTCCGATTTTGAGTCAGGCTTGTGTCCATGTACATAGCTACCTCCTTGCGCTACTTCTTCTTCTTCTGCCAGTGCATAGTCGCCAGCTATTTCCATCATCTCCTCATAAGTTTTTAGTCTTCCCTTCGTAGGTCAAAGGATAATCGCCCACTTTGTAACCCATTGGTAAAAGCAGCGATCACAGCTACATCACTGGTGTCCTCAATTTGAGCAACCTCCTTCCCGAATCTTGCTAGATACTTCTTGATCGACTCATTGCACTCCTGCTTCAAGTTTGATAGATGAGCGAGTGACTTTCTTCTTGGACACTCCCCATGAATTGCCTTATGAATGCTTTGCTGAGGTTTAAGAAACTGCTTATACTTCCGGGTGGAAGTCTTCCAAACCACCTGGAGGCAAGGTCCCCGAATGTTTGTGGGAAGGTGAGACACAACAGCCCGTCATTGGATGAGTACTGGGCCATAATATTACGGAATCGGCGAACATGCTCCTTCGGATCCCTGTTCTCCTTATACTGCTCAATGGTTGGCATCCTAAATCTGTTTGGAAATTGGGTGCGAGCAATATTTTCAACGAATGGGCTATCTGACTCATCCGAAGATACGTTACGACCATACCTTCGTGCCATCGCTGAAACTTTTCTTGATAGCTCTTGTAGGATGACATCTCGCTGACCAGTTGGTTCTCCTGATGGATCGAGTCTACTTTTGATTGTCATTCTCCCATGATTGCCTCTATCATCCGGGCTCCTTCGATCTTCTGTGCTCTCAGATCTTCTTCGCCGTGCTCTCTTGGATCGTAATTCCCTTCGTGGACGAGGACTCTTATCTTCAGACGAGATAGAACGATGTCTCCGCCGGTTCCGCTGATATGTGTCACTGGAATTGACCCCATGTGTTCGTGCATGGTCTCGCTCCTCCCTAGATTCTTCATTCATCACACATTTTCCCTTCCTTTGTTTTCTCCCTTCGAAACTCTCAGGGTGGTCCTGTGGAGTCTCCTCAGTGGATTGTATTACTTGAGCATCAGGGGTTGCAATGTGAACTTCGATCGTATCCTTCAGGGCGGATGGATTCCAGGAGTGGTTAACTCGTAAGAAGAAGAAACTCCTAACCCTATGGGAAGCGAAAGCCCTATTTTGCTGGCTTCGCTGATTAGGTTTACTAATGCAGTCTGGAAGTACTGCAGAACCCCAGGATCGGCTGCCCTAGTTCCTGGCGTTGCCGCCGATTGTTCCCCGATCATCACTGCCCTAGCTCCTGGCGTTGCCGCCGATTGTTCCCCGATCATCGCTGCCCTAGTTCCTGTCGGCGCGGTTGGTTCAACAATTAGGTCTCCACTGGAGTTACCATCTCTGTCACTGTCGTCGTTCATATTCTTCAGTTCGCAAGGGTTCCTCGAAGTTTCTGTTCAAAGTGCCCCCTCCTTCTAGCGCTAATTGTTGATGGTGAAATTTGGATTGCCACACACAACAATTTATATCAACCTAAAGAAAAACGAGAAAATAATCAATGCATGCAAGAGACAGAATTTACGTGGAAAACCCTTGAATGGGAAAAAACCACGGCGCCCTAGAGGGCAGAAAAATATCACTGGTCTAATTGCTTTGTTACACACTCAGATCTCTCATATGATTGCTCTCTTCTCTCTCTCTCTCAGTTTTCGAACCCCCTCCTCATGGGATAGATGGTTCTATTTATACATGTTTAATTTAAGGTTTTCCCTTGTTTTTAGCCGCGTTGGTGGTAGATTTCCCTTTTTGATTCGTACTAGGATTCCTCTCTTTGTCACGGGCTAGGATGTTTCTCTTATCTCTTACGATTCCTTGTTGCCATGGGTCTTCTAAAGTTTAGGGTTGATTTCTGTTTTTCTGCCGAGTCGGTTCGGGCCCAGTACGCTGATGCAGCGAATACCTTTATTTCTGGGTTTTTTCCTTCGGTGACTGTGTTTCTACCTGTGGCGAGTATATATCTAGTTCTGGCGACCACGCCTTTGACTTTATTGGTTTAAGGCAGCAATATTCTGGCTCGCCACATTTTCTCCCTTTGACTCGGTCAATGAGTGACGTGACAACCTTCTCTTCATTATCTATTTGACTCTTTTGGTGATGTGTCCTCTTGGCGAATTTATACATACAACAGGGACAAAATCCGGTAAAAGGAAAAAGAGTACAGTATACAAATATCTGTTCAAAATTTTGCTCCCCCTGATTGAATTCTCCCCCTAAATGAAACTTCAATATTAATTCTGTAATTTACAAAGCCGACGCATGCCAATTCCATATACCAGTTTCTCAAAAGTTGATGTAGGCAATGTTTTGGTAAACAGATCTGCAAGATTATCTGTAGATCGTATTTGTTTAACATCAATTTGTCGACTCTGTTGAAGTTCATGAGTATAGAAGAATTTAGGAGAAATATGTTTGGTTCTATCTCCTTTGATATATCCTCCTCTAACTTGAGCAAAACAAGCCATATTATCTTCAAATATTGGTGTTGGCACCTCTGTAGATAATGAAAATCCACAGGTATTTTGAATATGATAAATAACTGACCTTAGCCACACGCATTATCGGCTTGTTTCATGAAGTGCAAGGATCTCATAATGATTAGAGGATGTAGCAACAAGAGTTTGCTTTGTGGAGCGCCAGGAGATTGCTGTGCCATTATATGTAAAAACATATCCCGTTTGTGAACAGGCTTTATGGGGATCAGATAAATACTCGGCATCAGCATAACCAATTAAACCTGAAAAGTTGTTGGATTTTGAATATAATCCCAAATCTTTCATTCCACGAAGATAACGAAAAAGATGTTTAATCTCATTCTAATGTCTCTGAGTTGGTGCTAAACTGAATCTAGTAAGCAAATTCACTGAAAATGCGATATCTGGTTTAGTACATTGAGTCAGATATAATAAAGTACCAATTGCATTAAGATATGGTACTTCAGGACCAAGTATCTTTTCACCATCTTCAAGTGGCCGGAATGGATCTTTCTTAGGATCAAGATTTCTAACAATCATAGGGGTACTTAATGGATGAGCATTATCCATATTAAATCTTTTCAGGAATTTTTCAATATATGCTGATTGATGGATAAGTATTCCGTCTGATTTACGCTCAATCTCCAGGCCGAGATAATATTTGTCTTCCCTAAGGCCTCGTTTGGTGGCCTGCATTGTATTGTATTGTATTGTATTGTATTAAGGCTTTAAAATGTATTAAAACAATACAATACCATGTTTGGTTGCACATTTGGTTCCTTTGTATTGTATTAATTTAATACATCCTAATACACCATTCATTTTATTATCTAATACATAATTAGATGGTATTATGATGTATTAGAACTCAACCTCATCTTCATCTTCCCATCTTCCCAAACCAGAAACATCCATTAACAACTCAACCTTCACATATGCCTATCTCTCCGATCTCTCTGTATCTTCTTCAATGCTGACGAGAAACCGATCTCTTCTTTACTTGCTTCTCTCTCTCTCTCTCTCTCTCTCTCTCTCTCTCTCTCTCTCTCTCTCTTCTTTTCCCGCTTCTATGTCTCTTCTTTCTCTCCTGATTCGAGCCAATATGGTTGGCCGACGGCGAGAATACGAGAGTCATTTTTGGTGGGGGTTGGCCGTCGGTAAGAATACGAGCTTTGTTTTCGATCTCCTCTGCTGAGAAAAGATTGATGAAGCACATGGTTGTCGTTTTGGTGGGGGTGGTAGCTGGTGGTCGGATTTGGGGGTTAGGGATTTGGTCGGATTCTGGAAATACCCAAGTTGTTCTTCTTTTCTTGCTCTTCGGCGGCATCTGGGATTGGGGTTGTGGTGGTTGATTTGGTGGTATTATTGTTATGGTTAGGGTTGTGGTGGGATTGGGGGATAAGGTTGTGGTCGGAATTTTGCGGTTGTGGTGGTTGATTTGTTCTTCTTTTCTTGCTTGTATAATTCTTTTTTTTTTGGAAAACAAAATTGTTGCAGATCGGTGATGTTGAGTAGTTGATGGTGGTGATGGGTTTGATTCTGTTGATGGTGGTGTTATTAATGTTTATGTTTTGGGTTTGATTCTGTTGATGATGGTGATAAAGTTCTTGAATTTCTGGGTTGCGTTCATTTTGACGATGATGATGAGTTGATGAATGTTTTTTATTGAATTTCTGGGTTGAGTTTTTGTAGGGAATTTCTGGGTTGAATTTCATCGTATTACTTAATACGGTCTAATATGAAAAATCACCAAACACAGGATTGTATTATAATAACACAGTCCAATGCAATATTATACAATCCAACCTAATCCAATCCAATCCAATACAATACAATACAGTGCGGCGCACCAAACGAGCCCTAAGTCTTTCATTTCAAATTCTCTCTTCAAATATTCAGCAGTTTTCAATAGCTCTTCAGGAGTTCCAATTAAATTCATATCATCAACATAAACTGCTATAATAGCAAATCCAGATTCTGATTTTTTTATGAATACACATGGGCATATGGGATTATTGATATATCCCTCTTTAGTTAAATATTCACTGAGGCGGTTGTACCACATGCGCCCAGATTGCTGTAATCCATACAAGGACCTTTGTAATTTAATTGAATATAAATTCTGAGGTCTCGAGTTGTATGCTTCTCGCATTCTAAATCCTTTAGGGATTTTCATGTAAATATCAGAATCGAGTGAGCCATATAGGTAGGCAGTTACTACGTCCATAAGACGCATTTCAAGTTTTTCTAAGACAGCCAAACTTATCAAAAATCGAAACGTAATTGTATCCATTACTGGTGAATACGTCATCAAAATCAATACCAGGTATCTGTGAGAAACCCTGTGCTACGAGTTGTGCCTTATATCGCACCACCTCGTTTTCCTCATTACGTTTCCGTACAAAAACCCATTTGTATCCAATAGGTTTGACATCTTCAGGCGTCTGGACTATTGGTCCAAATATTTTACGTTTGGTTAACGAAGTCAATTCTACTTGAATTGCTTCTTTCCATTTAGGCCAATCAGATCTTGCCTACAATCGTCGAGGTTATAAGGCTTACAATCATCATTTAAAATTTCAGTAGCCACTGTGTACGAAAATATATCATCAATGATTGTTTCTCCACGATTCCACATTTCTCCTGTATAATTTATAGAAATTTCTTCATTTCTAGGTTCTTGTATCTTTTCAGAGATTCCTTCCCTGCGGGGGTTTCTTGTGTCCTTTTAGGGACATCTAACTCTTGTGGAGTTGATTTAGAGAAAGTGGATTTATTTATAATTTCAGGAGTATGATCCTGATATTTTGTTTTCTTCCTTCGGGGAACAGTATCTTTCGAACCAAGTGGCCTACCATGCTTCTGGCGTACAGTAGATGATTCTTTTGCTATTATTTGTTTAGATTATTCTCCTGGAACAATCACCCGTGCTGGTACATTAACAACTGGGATGTGTGATTTATTACCCTAGTAGTATCTATAAATGCATCTGGTAACTGATTTGCTATTGTTTGAAGGTGAACTATCTTTCGTACTTCATTCTCACATTGAGATGTGTATGGATCAAGATGAATTAGACTAGGGGCTTTCCAAGAAAATTCACGCTTCTCTTCAGGAGAAGTTTTTCCTTTCCCTAATGATGGGAAATTTTTCTCATCAAAATGACAATCTACAAATCGTGCGGTAAAAAGATCACCAGTTAAAGGTTCTAGATACCTAATAATTGATGGTGAATCTAGACCAACATATATTCCCAAACGCCGTTGGGGTCCCATTTTATTTCTATGTGTAGGTGCAATTGGGACATATACTGCACAGCCAAAAGTACGCAAATGAGAAATATATGGCTGATGGCCAAATACGAGTTGCACTGGAGAATATTGATGATAAGAAGTGGGACGAAGACGAATTAATGCAGTAGCATGCAAAATAGCATGTCCCCAAACAGAAATTGGTAATTGTGTTCGTAATAGTAAAGTTCTTGCAATTACCTGGAGACGCTTAATAAGTGACCCTGCCAATCCATTCTGAGTATGAACGTGTGGAACTGGATGCTCAACATTAATCCCAACTGATTTGCAATATTCATCAAATATTTTGGAAGTAAATTCACCCGCATTATCAAGGCGTATTGATTTAATCGGATGATCGGGAAAATGTGCCCGAAGCCTGATAATCTGTGCGAGTAACCTTGCAAAAGCAACATTGCGTGTTGATAATAAGCAAACGTGTGACCATCTGATGAATGCATCAACTAGGACCATAAAATAGCGGAACGGTCCATTTGGTGGATGGATAGGTCTACATATGTCCCTTGAATCCTTTGTAGGAATGATGGGGATTCAAAGCCAACTTTAGAATGTGATGGTTTATTACCAATTTTCCTTGTGAACATGCAGTACATAAATTTTCATGGGATAAAAGAATCTTCTGGTTCTTTAATGGATGTCCATGAGAATTTTCAATAATTTTTCGCATCATTGTAGATCCTGGGTGACCAAGACAGTCATGCCAAAGCATAAATATTTTTGGATCTGAGAACTTCTGGTTCATAACTGCATGGACTTCCGCATCTCGTATAAGAGTGTAATATAATCCAGATGATAATGCATGCAGTTTTTCCATAATGAGTTTCTGGCCTGAACTATGAGAAGTAATGCACAGATACTCAATATTCTCATCACTTATAGTTTCTATGTGGTATCCATTACACCGTATATCTTGAAACTGAGCAGATTTCTTTTGGATCTGCTTGAATATAAAGCATCGCTGATACATTTTAGTATTGTTTGGTAACAATATCATAGCTCTACCGGAGCCTTCTATCAGATCTGTTGGACCTGATATTGTATTAACATTTGCTTTAAGCAAGGTTAAATTCAGAAAGTATTTCTGATTTCGTAGAATCGTATGTGTCGTCACACTATCGGCTAGACATATATCTCCTGTATTTTGCTTTTCAATGTCACTCATCTTATCGCTTAAAGACATATCTATTCACAATAACAAAATAAAAAATAAAAATAAAAATAAATAAGTGCATATCAGATATAGTGGTAAACAAAAGACATATATATATACACATGGAATATTTACATAAACATTTTACATGATAACAAAAGAATATACAAGCAGTACTTAATTGGTGTGGACATTTCCATCACCAGTTGAAGTGGTCACTTTTTTAGTCGGATCATTTAGAAAATCAGAAACATCAAACTGGACATCCATAAAATCTGAATCTTCCAAGAAATTGGTTTCAGGATTCTTCTTTTCTTTTCCTTTTCTTTGATTGAAGCCTGATAAAGCTCAACCAGATGTTTAGGTGTGCAGCATGTCCGTGACCAATGGTTATGACATCCACATCTGAAACAAACACTATCATCCTTCTTGGGCCCCTTTTGGATACTATTCCCTTTATCTGGTTTGGCCTTATAAACATTCCATTTCTAGGGAGTGTTCAGACCAAAATATCCATATGATCCTTCATGACCTCGACCCCGACCCCGACCCCGATCATGGCTAAGACCACGACCACGACCACGACCACGACCATGACCACGATAGGAACCGCGACCGCGACCGCGACCGCGACCACGACCACGACCACGACCACGACCACGACCGCGAGTATGTCCTCCGATAGGTTGGCATTCACTTTTGGGAATGTTGTAGAGCCGGTCGGGCGTGATTCATGATTCTTTATTAAGAGTTCGTTGTTTTTCTCGGCAACTAGGAGACATGAGATAAGTTCTGAATATTTTGAGAATCGCCGTTCTCGATACTGCTGTTGTAATATCATGTTAGAGGCATGAAAGGTTGTAAATGTTTTTTCCAACATATCATTTTCTGTCACATCCTGAACACACAATTTCAGTTGTGTAGTGATTTTGAATAAGGCAGAATTATACTCAGAAACTGATTTAAAATCTTGGAAGCATAAATGTTGCCACTGATATCTGGCATTTGGTAACACAACATCAGGTTGGTTATCAAATCGATCTTTCAGTTCCTGCCAAAGAACATCTGGTTCCGTGACAGTTAGGTATTGTGCCTTTAGATCCTCATGCAAATGGTGACGGATAATAACCATGGCTGTTGATTTGTCTTGTTCAGATGCATCAACCCCATTTTCAATAGTATAATACAAGCCTTCTGATTTCATGAGTAATTTTGTATCAATAACTCATGACATGTAAATTTTAGACTTGTAAGCTTTGACATGGTTATAACTTCTGATTATCTGAAAATTACAATCGGAGTCAGAACTTCTGGTCTGATAAAAATCCGAGGAATTTAAATATTTGTTTGTAAGTAAATAAATCTAGAACTTCAGGTTCCGGTAATGATAAATAAATCCATGAACTCCAGGTTTTGGATGGGTGACCAAATTGTTTAAATAAAAATTGCATAAAAGTAAATAAGTGCGAGAAAGTAAATTGCGTAAAAATAAAATACGAGAAAGTAAATTCAGAATTGCAGGTCCTGGTATTAAAAATAAAAGTCTAGAAGCTTCAGGTTTTAGTAATAATAAATTCAGAACTTCAGGTTCTGGTAATAGATCTAGGAACTTCAGGTTCTAATGGTAATACATTCATAAGCTTCAGGCTTTAGTAATAAATTCAGAACTTCAGGTTCTGGAAATAACAGCATCGTGCTGATAACGTGTTATAAATTAAATAGAAACAATAAATAATATAAATGATAATGATTAATTAATTAAAGAACAAATAAATAAATAAGAAGTAGAAGAGGATGAGAAAAACGAGGAGAGAAAGAAAGATATATTGCCTTTTATTGATTTGAGTGGGTATCAGTTTTTACAACAACTTTTACAATGAAAGACATATATATATATATACAAGAAAGAGAGGGACATTGTAGTAATCTACCAGTACTTAGTGAAGTAAAAGCATATGGGTTTGCCACATGTAGTGTTGATTTTTGATGTGTCCCGCTAGAAGATGGTGGAAGCCCTTTACAACAAAAAAACAATTTTTATATGTTTTTATTTTTTTATTTTGTTTTTCATTTTTTTAATTAAATAAATAAAAAAAATTTTAAAAAAACCTCACCTTTCTTTTTTTTTTTTTTTTTCTTCTACAACAATGTTCTACGTCACTCTTCTTCATCTTCTTCGTCACTTTTCTTCAACCCATATCCCAAATTATTGTAACTCAATTAAAAGTTGAATTGGCTGAGTCAACTCTAAAACCCCTCCACTGCGCGCCCCGTGTGTTTTATACAATGAAGAAGTCTTATCTACAAACCCACAAAGCTCATTTTCTCTGCAAAACCCAGAAAAAATATATATATATATGACTTCGCTTTCTCTCAAACCCATAATTTATCTTCATCCAAACAACTCTCCATTTTCTCTCACAAAACAAGCTTCGAAGCATTGAATTCTCTAAAAAAGTGAATTAAAAACGAAAATAACATGCTCAACTACTCCTCGGAAAAATAATTGAGAAACAAAAGAAAGAAAGTTGTGGGGTTCTGTTTGTTCGCTGAGAAAGTTTGGGAAAATAGAAAAGAAAGTTGAAATATGTTATTTTGATGTTTGCTTTTGGAAGTTGAAGCAAAAAGAGTAAATAGAGGATTGAGAATTTTTCTTTTGCAGGCACAAAGCATTGACAGACCTAAAAGCTGAGATTTTTAAACGATTCCTCAATTCGCAGGAGTTTTCTACTGGGTTAGTTTAATAGAACATCCCCCAATTCATTTTACGTGAGTTACATTATATTGAACTTTAAATTAGTTTAATAGACATCCCCAATTCATTTTAGTTTTTTTTTTTTTTGGTATATAATTGGGTTAATAAGGATTCATGTTGCTGAACCCTTTTTCATATGATTGAGATTTTGTTGATTACAATAGAAAAAATACACCCTCTAATAATAATATACATATTGATTCACTTTTATTCAAATTATAAAATAAATAAAAATTACAATAGAAAAAATAATAGAAAAATTACAATTTTTTATATTCTCTAGTTAATTTACCAGATGTGTTTTTTCTGTTTTCATTTTCAGAATCCAACTTTCATTATATACTACCAGACACGTTTTTGGAATTCAAAACTGAAACCAAAAACACTGTTTTCATTTTTCATTTTTATTTTCGAAAAACAGTAAATGAAAAACACTAACAGGACGGGCTCTAAAATTAAAATACAACTCTTAAAGTTTATATAATTACTTAATAGATAGGTTTTAGTAAAATTTTAATTATAGCATCCTTTAGATTTTTTTTAAAAGCCAAATGACAGATACAAGCCTTCGAGTTTGTAGAATTACTTGATAGACATGTCTTAGTAATAGTAACACAATAGGGATTATATAGTAATTTCTAAAATTTATTTTAATTTCAAATTCTAAATAGGTTAAATTATTGTTAAATAGTTTACCCCAATTATTATGCTAAAAGGCTAGAGGTAATAATATGAACTGGACCCAAATCAATAGGTATTTGGATTGGTAATTATTTTATATTGTAAAATGACATAAGGATGAAAATATTATTTTCTATGCATTTAATGACTTGAAAATGAATTAAGAAATAATATAGGAGTATAAATTTAATTTGTCATGCAACTTGATGACTTAAGTATACCGGGGACATTTGTAAAGTGAAAGAAGGAAAATTATATATTATATATATATATATATATATATATAATATATATAAATGATTTGAGTTCAAGCGGTGGATTCATCTGATAAGGAAGAAGAATAAAAAAAAAAATAGAAAAACAGAGGAGATACAATCGAGCAAGAGAGAGCACCAGAAGCTCATTGAACAAAACCTATTTTACTCCAGCTTTTACAGGTGAGTTTGAGCTGACTATGTTTCTGTTAATTGTTTGTATGTACACTTTAGATATAGATTAATATTTGTTAAATTTTAGCTCACCTGAGAACGAAATAGGTTTGCTTTCTATGAATTTTTAGGTACTGAATTGCTTTGATTTTGTGATTGACAACTGTGTTGAGAAAATTTTAGGTTGTAGTGTAGTTTGTTGTTGATTTTGAGCTTAATTTCAGTTTTATTGGATTCGTTTATAAGATTTGAACTACTTCAATTGTGTTGTTTTTCGTCAAAGTTTCTATTTTTAATGATGTTTTTTATTTTGCACATCGATGTTTGTTAAAGTTTAGCTTACCTAAAAGTGAAATTGTATGAATTGGTTAAAATTTCTATTATTTTTATTCCTAAAGTTTTTAAACTGCTTCAGAAAGGTTGTATCAAAGATGGACAACCTATATAAGCACTTCTTGGTAAATTGGTCGGGTAACCCAGCTACTCAAATACATGGACCGCGCTATTGAAGAGTTGAAGAAAATGATTCAAATTATTGCTGGACTATTGAGGCTTTCTCAACGAGTTGAATATTTCTTAAATTGAGTTCTTGCAGGAGCTATGAGCTCAGAGTAAAACTGATCCATAAGTCCACTTAGTTATTAACTAATTGCTACACTTAGTTTTCTCTTTTCAGTTTTAAGTCTTGAGTGTTTCAAAAGGGACTATCATGACTCATGTGATGCCATGAATTTGGATGGCTATGATTTATTTGTTATTTGAGAAGGTTGAGACTTGAGAGTAGACTTGACAAGGTTCCGGTTCGAACTGTGGAACCGGAACCGGGGGAGGCCGATTCCGGTAGCGGTTCAATGTTTTTCTTTTTTTTAATATATTTACATTACAAAATATTACATTTTATTTATAAAAAAAATAAAATGTTAGAAAGGACATTGTAATGACCTTTGTCCAAGTAATTATGTTTTTCTTCCCTTCTCTCATTTTCGTATAGGTTAGGCATTTCATTCACTTCTCTATTTATCCAATGTGGGATGTGAGATAAATGAACTTTTAGTATGATTTTTTTACTTTTCTAGTTGTAACATAAAAATATAAAATTGAAAGGACAAAAGTGAAAGGTTTTCATGACCATACAATTTGATTGATCATTAGCTCGCTATATATATAATATATGATTAACTATGCATGCATACGAAACATTTTATAGGGAGTATACATCATTTGTAAACATGGCCTCGATTAGCCAGTGAACTGAGTTGCTTAAGGTTCAGGGTTGTGGATCTAATATTGCATTAAGACATTTCGTTTGCGCCAAGATTTAGATTTAATATTGCATAGTGATTTTTGCTATATATTTAGTTGTCAACTATTAGCCTACATGAATGAGATTGGAACTGAGCATGAATTGAAGAAATATGAAATCATAGTCTGAATAAAGGGAGTATATACTGTTTTGATATACAAATATGTTTTAAGTAATTAAATTACGAAGCATATTGGTATTAAATCTCCATAACACGTACATAATAGTAATATTGTATATAGTTAAGAAGAAAGGGACTTAAAAAACCATACTAAAAGTTCATTTATCCCACATCCCACATTGGATAATAGAGAAGTGAATGAGATGTCTAACCTATATAAAAAGGAGGGGAAGGGAAGGAAGGGAAAACATAATTACTTAGACAAGGGTTATGGGCCATGATCCAATACTCTACAATGTTTTCTAACATTTTATTTTTTTATAATAAAATGTAATATTTTGTAATGTAAAAAAAAAATTAAAAAAAATAATAAAAAAAATCTAATTCAGAACCGGCGGTTCTGTCGGAACCGCCTAAGGCCGGTTCTGGTTCCACCTAACCACGGAATTGAAACCGAAACCGAAACCGAAACCGAAACCGAAACCGAAACTGGAACCGAAACCGTCAGTTCGGAACCAAAACCGGAACCGTGTCACCTCTACTTAAGAGTAGATTGTTAATGATTTTTGTAGGTAGCCTTTTAAGTCATGGTAGTAATTTAGGTTTTCTTTTAAACTACTATAACGAATTTGTTGACTATGTAAAATTCATAGGGTAATCAAATGTGTTATTTTCTAAAATGCTAATCAAAATGTGTTGTAGTACTGAGAATATTGTTGTAAGTTCCTCATTTTTGATTGACTTATTTCGGTGACAAACCACATTTGGGTTTGATATGTAAGGGTAGCTTAGGTGCTTCATTGATGGTAATCAAGCTCAAAGGCCCTCTCAAGACCTCAAGATGATAAGCACTTCAAAGGTAAATCACTTATGCTTAATTCTATTGAAGAGACTAATTGCACACACACTTCTCATGATTGCATATGTGTTAATTGCTCTTGTGTGCATTCTCTTCACACTTTTGATAATCCTTTTGAATTATACACTAATTCTCTCTCTTGTCCTTGCTGCTATTCGAATTGCAACCCTATTCTAGTGTTTCGAGGGTTTATTTATACATGCATAGAACCCTAATTTTTTTTATATTTTTTTTATATGTACAAGTGAGGACAGATGACGAGGTTTACTTGAACTCTAACTTGTAGGAGTCGTCTTGACCCTTTTCCTGTTCCACTTCTTGTGCATTAAATGAGTCCTTGTTGGATTTGGACTTTGTTTCTTATAAGGAAGGTCGTTTCCTTATCGGAATGTACTTCTAGGCGCCTTATTTGCGTAAGGATCTTTCTTTGCGTATTTGAGTCGTGGAAGCATTAAATACAACATTATCCACGTGTTGCTCAACTGACCCTCTGTTTAACCTGACCAAATATTGTTACCCCCGATTGGCTATTTATTCCCAATCGGGTGTTTGGATCAGACCAACCTTGTTATCGCGACTAGGCTATCTTAACTCGATCGATCTGGTTAACCTGATCGCATTATCTTGGCTCGATCATTTGGACAGTCCTGACTGGGTGTTAAAATCGTCTAATGGTTAATCGGGTTGACCATTCTCCTATTTGATTTCTGGTGATGTGGAGCATCTAGCAACCGCAATTTCTGGCAACTATGCTAACTTATCATCTCTCCAAATTTCACCAATAACATATATATATAATTTTATTTTAATGTATTTTATTAGTTAGGGTAAAATTGTAAATTTCCATATAAATCTTGTCCATAAAAGAAAAAAAATAAGGGAATTATAGTCTTTTCAAATGGGAGCATCATTCATCAGGGGCAACAGGGTCATTTTACATACCTGCCATGTCAATTTATGTCCTTTTAACAGATTCTGTTACAGAAGGACTAAAATTTACAATACCAAAAAACCATGGACTAAATGTAGATTAAGACAAACTACAAGGGACTAAAATATAATTTTCCCCAAAAATATATTAAATCACTTAAGTTTTTATTTATTTATCATACATTTATGTTCTTAGGGGAAAAATAGCATTCTAGATTTGTTTTATTTCCTAATTCGCAGCAAGTCAGCAACCAAACTTAAATATAAAATTAAAAAAAAAAAATTATTATTATTATTATTATTATATATATTTTTAAATTTTTTTTTTTTTGTATTTGTTTTCAGGCCAATCCTTATATACATTCCGACTTATATTTTTATGAAATTAAAAAATACATTAAAAACTTTAATCAAATTATATGATTTTTTAAAAAAATTTGAAATATTATTAATAAATAAATAATTATTTTAGGATTATTAAATTTCTTATTTTTAAGTATCTTCAATAATTCCTTAAAAAAAGTATCTTTAATATATATTAAATGTAAATATATAACAAATGATAGTTGAAATAAAAGGACATAGATATAAAACTATTTGTTTGGTTTTCCTCTTCTTCTCTTAACTTTTCTTCTTGTTTCTTCAAAAGCTGATTTATTTTATTTTATTTTTTTATTCAAACATAAAACAAGAATATTGGAGAGAAGAACGAAGAAAAGAGGGGAGGATAAAATATTTTTTTTTAAAAAAATATATCAAAACATATAAAATACCAACGCAAAGAAGAGAGAAGAGAAGAGATCCATGAACGAAACAAAGACCCTCTCCATTACCGATTGTATGAAAGCTAAAGAAAAAGAATTCATTTAAGAAAAAAAGGTCATTATCTACAAACTCAACAAACAATGAAAGAAACTAGTGTAGAATCAGAGTTTGGTATTTTTATCTTGCATACTCTCTCTCTCTCTCTTGTCTCTTTATTGTCATGTTTAGAAAAGTGACGAACTTGTTCATGAAATTTGCAATCTTTAGCATCAAATGGGTATTTTGATAGTGCTTTAAAGGTGTTTGATTGATGAAATGACTCAAAAAGGTTTGGTTTCAAAAAAATGGTCGACGTTAGGAATTAAATTCTATACAAAAAACAATTGCATCCATATATATATTAAACATGAGGTGACTAAAGGTAACAATTTACATAATGGAATTGGATTTGTGCAAACTGCAAACCATTTGCTGTACCAATACTCCAATACATACACTACCCTTGTAAACAATTTGTCATCACTGAATTATATCCGACCACTGATACCATATACCCTGCAGCACAATTTCATGTTTTTATATATTTATCAAAACTGCTAATACTAGCAAGAGTGGATATTAACATACCTTAACAAACTCAAAATGCTCTTGTAAAGGCTTTTCATCGTACAACTATATATGTTTCCTTCTGCGGATGGTGTTTAAAATCGTTTCCAGCTCTGTTAACAGCATAGGTAACATCAAAATAACATTCCTATACAAATTTAAAGAAACAAGAAAGTTATATTCCCACATTCTTAATATAATAGTAGATTCAGGAAACTCCACAGATGCATGAAAGAGGACCAAATATCTCTATATCATAAGAGTGTAGTTCTTTAGATATCATAAGATAACATCTACATGGTGATCCACCGATTCAACAAGACAGTGCATATAATTTTCATCATGATGTAAAGTAATTTGGACGCTACATCAAATGTAGTAAATACATTTTCCACATCAATTCAAAATTCAGTAGTAAGTCATTTTCATACTTCTTTTATATCATAAACACTTCAAAACTAACACAGGAGGATATCCAACAATTGCTCGTTGGCAAGCCGTAAACGCAGTTTTCTAGATCATTGACAAAATATTATGCTATTAAGAGTTAAGACCACTTGTGAAACTTACCATGTCAACTAATCGGAATCTTCAATTTCAAAAGATGGAATTGTACGAAAACGCGCCAAGTACCGGTTATGCGACATTTTACTTCTATTTGAAATTTCTGATCTTTTCCGCCTATCCATAAAACCACTCCCAGAGAGTGAATCAAACAACACTCCCATGTCCATTTCCTTTTGAACACCACTATTCAGATCCACAAAACTGCACAAATCATCCAAAACAAGAAAGAAATTAAGATCAATTTATTAAACAAAAGGGAAAAAGAACATAACTAAAAGTAAATTAAATAGCAGAAGAAGCACTTGTCTACATCTTTATAATGTTAACACATCAACACCTCTGGCCAAAATTTTAAAGGTCAAACGTGACTAAAAATATAAATGAACTATTTTGCCCTTTATACTAATTTATTGAGTTAGAATGACTCTTTTGCCCTCCAACCATTTACAATTTACAACTTTACCTGATTTAATCATCTAATAAGAATACGATATGTGTCCAAAACTTAATTTTTGTTTTAAAATTAAAATAATAAAATAAACAAAATATAAAGCAAATTGGTTTTTCAAGTAGAGCTTCTGGAGTAGATCTTTTACAAGTAGAGCTTTTATTGAGTAGAGCTTTTAACAAAAAGCCATATGTTGTGTGGTATTCACTTAAAAAAACGCTTTTAGATAGTTTGGCAAAATATCTCTTAAATAGCTTTTGTTGTTAAGAAGTACAAAGATGGACACTAACAAAGTATTTGTAATAGAAGGGTATATGGTGAAATATATAAAGTTCATGGAGGGTAGTTGAGACTATTTATCTCTTTTATAAAAGCTCAAAAAGAGCTTCTTGGGAGAAGCTCAAATTTTGGGCTTCTCCATTTGAGCTTCTCCCAAAAGACAGAAAATAGCTTTTTTAATATTAAAAAAAAACTTCTTTAGTTTTGTCAAACAACAAAAAAAACCATCAAAATAGCTTTTAACATTAAAAAAGCACTTTTGGTCACTAGAAAAGCTATACCAAACACACACCAAAAATCATCCCCTCTAGAGTTTTTTTTTCTTTCAATCCAAAGCACCCTAAATTTTTCTCAACTCTTATTCCATCACCCTTGATAAGAACCCATAACCTTGCTTTGAATTAGTATCACCGACCAACATTGGTCATTTGGTCCTAATGAAATCCTGCACATAAACTTATTGCAGGCTAGATTGTGACCATAATGAACATTCCGAAATTATCCCTTTTGAATAAAAAATAAGGGTTTCAATATGACAGCTTTTAGCCTACCTGCTAGCATCTCTGTTTCTTTTTCTAAGATAAGTATTTATTACATGCAAAAGTGAACATCCTATCTGCATCTTCAAATTGTTTACCACATAAAAGTCGATGTTTAATTCACCCTTCTTTCTTATTCTATGGACACAGTTCATTATTACTTGAAACAGGCATTAGATATTACTTGTATACAGGCATAAGAAAAAAGTAGTTATTCTTGTACTCAAGTAGGCTAGTACTCCAAAAACTTAGCAGATATGACCTTCCAAGCTACAGTTGCCATGGCATTTTGATACATGATCTCATGATAAATATGCAGCTGGGAAAGGAAATTATAAATCTAAACTTTTGAGTAAAAAGTAAAACCAACTTCAACATTCAATGATTCAAATCCAAAAAGATAGTATTATATTATTATCGTAGGCCGCACATACCGTTCTTATAATTTTAAAAGTCTTTGGTTGCATAAGGTAGCCCTGTCTTTGGATCGCGGTACCTAGCAACAAATGCCACCGATTTAGATGATTGCTATAATTACCAAAGTTTCACTCTGTGGTAGCCAGATCAAGGTTCTTTAAAACACTCGTACAAACAAGAAGGTACTTCTCCTCTCAACCAAAATTATTCCACTGAAAGTAAAGTTGTTTAGGGCTTAACCAATTCATGTAATTGGTAAGTGATTTAGGGCTCTTGAAGATGTGATTCCTTTTCCAAAGGTTATGCAAAAGCATGAGGACAAAAACTTATATTCTTGCAAGTTATTCTTGGGTTCTTTGGTTAGAAAGGAATAGAAGAATGTTTAAAGAAGCCAAAGAGGGCATCATCTTTTATGGGGTAAGGTTATTTTCTACCTTCTTCATAGGCATCTACTTCTAAATAATTCAAAGACAATTCATTATTTTTTCTTCTTGTTCAATTAGAAGGCTATGGTTTATTGATAGAATTTTTAGTATCTTAGGTTTTGTTTTTTGTTCAGTTCGTTGTTTTAGTGTTCTACCAGTTTAGCTATTTGTTTCCTTTTCACCTCGAATAAAATTTTCTATACTCCTATCAAAAGAAAAAAAAAAAGGCGCCTTTACAATCATAGTTATGATCGAAATAAATTGTTAAGTGGCACAAGGAACTCCTATTACTCCTAACTTTAAAAGTATTTCTAGGTGTATCTTTTCAATAAATTAGAGAATAAACACTACACAATTAGAAATTCAATTAGTACATCCAAATTAAAACAAAAAGTTTTATATCACCGACTATAACTGCTTCAATTTATATGTTACCACAATAAGATTTTAAGGTTAAAGCCATAAGGGACCAGCATTAAGAAAACATGCTCTTACTTGGCAGGCAATCCAGTAACCGCACAGACAGACTTCTCTGGATCTGAAAATGGATAATTCAAAGAAATAAATCAATAGCATATTTTAATTAAATAATTGAGAAAACCTCCCACTGCATTAAGAAGCATCAAGCTTGTGTAAATGCATTCTAAGAAAACAGTTATCAGCGGCAAATACTTTTCACAGAATCATTTTGAAATATAATTAACTTCAAGTGAACTACTGCAACCTCTTCTCTGGTAAATTGATACATTGATCATGGTAATGCAAAGCTATGCATTTGGGTCTCTATGAATAAAACCCAGGTCAGAGAATAATGCTATTTTCTAATTCTACTAAGAATTTACTGGTTCAAATCCATCAGGATAGCAAGGCATAATAATTTCTGCAAGAAAAGGTAAAAGTAACACCTATAAAATTAACAATAGTCAAAAGAACTGAAAAAAAGAGCAGGGGTTTTGAAATTCAAATTCTGATTCTTAGGCGTTAGCAATCCCTGCTTGTGCAATGATATCATCTCAAATGACATATTGGTACACTAAATACCATGTCCAGCACAATATAGATGGTCAGTTTTCATTCCACAACCATCGCGATTATTTGCGATGAGTTATGTCATTACAACAGTGTCTTAGGAAAGAAGCAGAGGGAGAGAGTAAAAGACCACTTTGATATTCATTTAGGGGTCTAAATATTAATAGTTGATGAGAAACTATTTAGACCCAAAAATTAGGAAAGAGCCTAAAAAAATAGTATTTAGCTCAATTATATACTTCATGTGCAAGACACATAATCTGATTTAAACACTAACAATAGTAATTCCAAAAGGTCACATAATCACATAATCGGAATTGAAAAAGAAGAAAAAAAAAATGGGATCATTGACCTTCAAAATCCTGCAGGAGATGATTGATATGGAAGAATATTTTCACTGGATGCTACACCAGCATTTGTACCCAAAAAATAACTCATGATCATGATATCATCATAGATATGGTTACTTACAAGGAACGGATGCAGTTGAGATCTCTGACTGAAAGGACACTCCTTTACTGAATTCCAAATATGAACAACCTGCAAGAAATGTACAGGCAAGCATAAAATGAGTTCAATAAAAACCAATGTTGCTACAAAAGTCAATAGATGGAGATCAATTTACAAGCGTCTTAAAAGAACTCGGATTAGGAGCTAATGATGTTGTGTTACCATCTTTTGATAAAAATCGAATCTGCGGGCCACTGTAGACAACTTTATGCACAATTGCTCTTTCTTAACTTCTTCCTCTCTTGCTAGAACACGTTCTAAATTCCTCAAGTTTATGATTTCTGCAAAATGACAGATAACACCACTCCAGTTGGGAAAATATAGGATAAGACCCAGAACTTCATATTTAAAGCAAATTCTATGAATTTATAGATGATATTTTCCATTACTGAGAGTAATAGCTAAGTAGCTAACCAGTCTGAGCTGCTTCCAGAAGCATCTCTTCTTGGGTCATCCTTTTCTCCTCCCCTTCCTTTTTCCTTTTTATTGGCTTACAAAAGAAAAGGACAAAGATAGCATCAATATCTATCACAATTTCTAAAGGCCACAGATCAGACAAAAACTCTTCAGTAGATTTATATAAATTTTCCCAATGGGATTTTATCATAAGTATTTCATGCAATCAGCAATGTTTGCAAGAGCCAAGAGATAAGAACATGCTAAACAAGACAGTGAAGCACAATAATAAAAACTGCAGCTACAAATTCATGCATATAAATTGGTACAGTCTACATGACAAATTTTGAGAACATATGTCCATAACATATCTTATGACTTTTTCGTAATACATGTATTATAAGTTATTGGAGTCTGGCCACAACTCTAGCCCATACTTTTTTTTTCTTCTTTGTTTTCTTTTATTTTGCACTCAGATGTGCTTCAATTCACTAAAGAAACTAAGAACTTTGAAAAGATTCAAAGATGCAGTACTAAAAGGGGGATTGTGCAACCAAGTTACGAAGGATTCTATGGATCATGAAATTTCTTAAAATGCCTATCAGGCCCTAGGCCCTACTATAAAGTGTTGTATCATGCACATTCATACACTGTGATCCCCCAAAATATATGGAAAAATTATAAATTTTCAAAAATAACCCCTATGGAAATTTTTCTTCTTTTGGCTAAAACAAACATTTTCGGAACCAAAATACCCTTGAGTAACTCCCACTCCTTCCAACGCACTTAACAGTAGAAAATAGAGAAAGAAATCATTTTGAATGTAGAGAGAGTGAATTACAATTAACATTATAGAGAGCAATCACCGGTCGAAAATAGAGAGAGAACCACGGAAGCCCTAGAGAGAGAAATCCATTATATATCCTTAGAGAGAAGCAAGATTTCCATGAACGAGAATAAAGAGAATCGTGACTTTTCATCTTTGAATTGCGACTTTTTGACTTCGAATCTCGAGATTTGGACTTGAACTTTGAAATAAACATTTAAGATTAAGTTAATTACATTTGAACATTTTTGTTCTTGGCATGTCACGTGTGAACATATTTTGTTCTCAGAGTGATGTAGAACACTTTCAAACGATTTTTAAAGGGGCAAACGATATTGAATTTGCGCCCAAAATGCCGTTGGAATTGTTTCGACGAGGAGTTCAGAGTTGTAGAGAGATGAGAAAGAAATAGAAAAGATAAGAGAGATAAACCTAGTGGAGAGAGGGAAGAAAGTTGTAGGACAAAAAAAAACAGATGAGAGAGAGAAGGGTAACTTAGGTTTTTAGGAGGGAATGGGGTTAAAATCAATAGATGGGTAACTCAGTCATTCCTCTTATTATGTAGGGGCATTTTTGTCAACTTTGAGTCAAATGTTCACAAGAAAAGAAAAAATTTCAGGTTGGTGGCTAGTTTTTGAAATTATCAATAATTTAAGGGCCAAAGCAAGGAATTTCCTCAAAAATATATCAATGGAAAATTTGACCTAATCAAAGGAGTAGCAGGAGAACCATTGGACAATTACTATCGCAGAATTATGATACCACAACCATAAAAAGATTAAATGCAGCTTACTATGCAAAACCCGATAGTTGCATGACAAATGATTAATAGGCATATGGTATCAACAATGAACCTTTTCTTTATCTTTTTCTTTTTGCTAAACTAACAAATGATTAATAGGCATATGCTAAAAGCACAATCCAGAAGTCCCCAAAACTGTATCCAAAGCCCTTATCAGCTAGTTTAGAAGCTTGCAATTATCCATACACATCTGCAGCAGGTTCTCATTTATTACTCTACATTTTCCTTTGTGAGATATTGAATTTAATTAGAAAAAAAAAAAATAAATTATTTCTTGTTGCGGGTTCGAACCAGAAATAGTTAACTAAACTAAAAACAGAAAGAAGTTCTCACACAAATGAACCTCGCCTTAAAATCCATTCATGGATAAATCTACCACTGCCAGAAATAGACATACCATTGGTATGCATAAAAGAAAAACATATGAAGAACAATTATAAACTGGAAAACAGAACAACTTCATGTTCAAGTGCCTTTTTATGAAAAAGTGCTGCTACTCATATAGATCTGCAGATGCAGAGTTGATAAAACTATTCATCACTCTGTGGGTTACATGCCCCATCTATCTGTGAACACAATGCTATTTACAAACTTGTAAATTAATAAGGCACTCACCCACCTACACACACAACGCAAGCTCACACACAGACAGAGAAGGATGAAATAGCAATTAAGTAATCTCACTGGTTATCTTCACTTATCTCATTTAGTAATGTGCATGCCATACATGTTTCACCTTTTATTTTTACAATATCTTTTTGAAATTCCAGCCAGTCATCGATGGCATTTTTTAAATTTTGACAACAAGAATTACTGAACATAATATGAATCTCTTCATTGTACCATGGACCGGAAAATCCAATAATAGAGAATTTCTTAGGGCGGACATATTTGTATAAAAATTAAAGAGTTTTGGACAGTCTGTAACTTTACAATGGACATCAGTTTAAACGGCCATAAACCTAGGAAAAAGTCCAAGATTCAGCCATTCAGGGACTTTAGGAAGAACATGCCTTTCCTATATTGTCACTGAAAACAAATGATAAAGCTTGGAAAACATTGTCATAATAAAATCCGATTAATTTCCCTAAGAGTGTCCAACAGCAATATGTGCATGTATTACCAGCAAAAGAAAGAATACCCCAAAATGTAGAACTAACCTTCATTGTTGCTTGCAAAGCTGCACGTATGGCATCCCTTTCAGCTTGCCTGACAATGACTGCAGTTCTTGTAGACTTTCTAATTGTTCTCTCACCTTCTGTATCATCAGGGACATCATGATTCTCAGGTGGGGTAGACTCTTGAGTTAATTTCAAGTCCTTGGGATCACTATCTAATTTTGAAAGGACTTTCTGTTTCTTTTTTTTCTTTGTTGAAGGCTTTCCTGGAAATATAAGTCGTTTCTTCTTCTGCACCCTATGAGAATACTCTTAACATTAGAAAAATGCTTACAGAAATGGAAGTTAAATATTAATTATTTCAAATACAAGAAGTTAAAACCTTTCATCTGCATCATTTTCACCTTCCTCGTCTGGCTCAGGTTCCTAAAACCAACAAAAGTGAGTCAAATTGTTTATCAAAGATGCTCCAACAATACTTAACAGCAGATATAAGGACAATAGAATTACAATATCTTAAACAAGGTCTTAACACAAGTTACATAACAGAAAATTACTCACATCTTCATCAAAGTCACTGTCAAACTCATCAGCAACCTCTGGCTCCTCTTCATAATTAAAATCTTCCTCTTCCTGAGAAACACATAAAGAAATAAAATAAAAAATAAAAAAAGTTAAAGAAAAAGTTCTGAGGTGAGACATGATGAATGGGATCTCCTCCGGATAAAAAACAATCCAGTGAAAGGTAAGTGTGTTCATTTTTAGCAGTTCATTAATGCTTCATTGTATGTACCAAATCATCATATTCAACCAAAAAAAATAGTCGTAGAACAGATAATTGACAAAAGAAAATAAAAGAGAGCACCGAAGTAAAAACATAAGAAGAGTGAAAATGATAGCAATTTCTGATTATCAATTTAGCACACAGAATAAACTAATAGAACAAAAATCAAGAGAATAAAAGAGGACGCTTTGAAAAAGCCAACCTCTTTAAGAGCATCCTGATTCCAAAACAACTCATCCTCTTCGATTTCCTCATCGAGCAACTTGGTCATCCTGTAACATGTTTTGAGATTTGAGTAATTTCCGAAAAAAGATTTCTGAGCTGCATAAAAACTGTAATGTTTCATTCATAATAATAAATCTGCAATCAATTTAAAATTTACCTTTTCCCCCTCGTTGCACGAGACACGCGGTCCAGAAAAAACATGCGCATCTTCTTTGTTAGAGGCTTCCATGACCGCCCACCAAAACCTCTACTTCTCTTTAAACTACAAAATTTTGATACTTACTTTAGCAAACAAATGTGAACTCCAATTGGCACTCAAAAACGTTGAAAAAGATACTCCTAAATTTGAATGCCACATTTCATCGAACACTTACAATGCATGAAAAAAAAACGTACAAGTACATAATAAATTGTAAATCGACAAAGAAAACAACAGTATACCGTTGGAAAATTGGTAGGTCGAGGCCGATTTTGCGCAAGAAAAAAAATCAGTTTGTGCTTTGAGTCTTGGGAAGAATTACTGAAGACGAAAAGCGAGACGGAGTTAGGGAAACAGGAGGAGTTTTGGGATCGTAGAAATTATCATATTTCACTTAAAAAAATTTAATATTAAAAAAGTAGGGGGGGGGGGGGGGGGGGGGGGGGGGGGGGGTGGGGGGGGGGGGATTGCCTTTTAGTCCCCGTAGTTTGCCTTAATCTACGTTTAGTCTACAGTTTTTTAGAATTTTAATATTTAGTCCTTCTATGATAGAATCCGTCAGATGACAGGTTCTGTCATGTCAAACATGTAAAATGACTCTGCTGCCCCAGATGAATGTTGCTCCCTCTAAAAAGACTATAATACCCTTAATTTTATCTTTTATGGACAAAATTTTATAATGGAAATTTACAATTTTACCCTAACTAATAAAATACATTAAAATAAAAAATATATATATTAAATGCATTTAAATTAATAAATTTAATTTAATTAAATAATAAAAACAACTAAAATTCTCTCTAAAAGTTTTTGTTATTACATTTATTTTTTCCAAAATTTCTTTCAAATATTTTTCATATTTTAATATTAAATGAAAATCAAATTAACAACAGAGAAAAAATTATTAAAAAAACCAAAAACCAAATATGAAATAATTATAAAAAATAAGAATTTGTTTTCTCATCAGTAGAAAATTAATCAAAATATTAAATAATTAGATTAAATAATTAATTAGACATCAATATAAACTTTTAAAAATAAAAATATATTTTTTATTTTACAAAAAATAAAATAAAAATAAAAATTTTGTGGATCTGGTGATCTCCACCAGATCTCTTTATAAATTTTTTTTTTTTAAATAAAATAAAATCTAACATGAACTCCACAACATCAATCTCTAGGACCCAGATTCCAGAAACCAACATCATTAAAATCATCAGCACCAAACCAAATCTCTCTATCAAAATCATCAAAATCATCACCAGCCATCAAATAATTTAAAAATAAACCCAAAAACCATACACAAAACACAAACCTAGAATCCATACACCAAAAAAACAAACCCAAGATCTCTCTCGATCTCCATCAGAACAAAAAAACTATAATATTATAACAAAACACTAAAGTTAGGTTTTTGCATACAAATATTGTACAAATGTAACAAATCCAACAACTAAGCTAGTCAAAACGAAAAATTATAATCAAATCAATAATAACACAGATATCATTTTTATTATTATTAAATCATAAAAACAGAAATAGTTTAAAAAAAAAAAAAACTAGAAAAAAAATAGTGAATTCATATTTGACAAATTTTTGATACCTTGGCGACATCAAGAAGGTTGACAATGATGGACAAGAAGGCGGCACTAGCAACGGAGAAAGCTCTCTCTGTAAACCCTAACTTTACATCCAACACTTTCGTCGCTTGATTAGTTTACGAAGCACTGAATCCTGTCCTTCTTCATCAGACCCCGTCAGTTCCATCAGGGCCATTCATGCCCATTGATCTCAACACTTGCTGCCGCCATCACCGTCGCCGTTGTCTGGTCCGCACTCATCCATGGATTCTGCGTCAAATCCGCTTCCACCATCGTACGATATATATATATTATATATATATATTATTTTTTATTTTCTGAATGAGTGGAGGTGAATTGTGGCTAGGGTTTGTATGATAAATGAGTGGAGATCTGAGTTAAATATATGAGTTTACGAAATATTTGTTTGGGTGGTGGAAGGGTGAAGATGAATGCGTTTGGGGTTATTAATTTCTTGATAATAATTATTATTAATATTATTTGTTTTTTAAAATTAATTTGTAAATTACTATTATACCCTATGTTATAAAGATTCTATAACATCTGACATTATTTTACCTTTTTACCCTCATTGATTTGACGGAACCTTAACAAAATTGGACGGTAGGGACTAAAATAAGTATTGTCAGAGAAGGATGGACTAAAATTTATAATAAAAAAAACTGTGGACTAAACGCAGATTAAGGCAAACACAGGGACTAAAATATGATTTTCCCAAAAAAAAATCCCCGCTGAGTTTTTTAGGGTGAAATCCATTTAGTCCCTCTAGTTTGACCTATTACACAAACTGGTCCCTCGGTTTTCAGGATTTCTTGACATGTCTCTCGAGTTTCTAAAAATCTGTATTTTGGTTTATGCCGTCCAATTCTGTTATGGTTTGTAAAGATTCGTCCAATTTAAAGGGTAAATCATAAACTTACCTAGTGAGCTTTTGGAAACTATTTTTATGAAGGGTAATTACGTAATTTGATTTATAAATAAACAAGTAAAAAAAACGTGGAAAAACATATAGACTTTCCAAAAATCCATATCAAACCATATCCATATCAAACCCACACCACCATTTCCATCAGTTTTCCAGAAATCCAACCACCCCAAAACCAACACCCACAATCAAATCAAACCTATCTATCTCCGAAACCAAAACCCACCACCATCCATCTCAACTCTAAGATAAATGCCTCATTTTTTGATTGGCTTATTTCGTTGACAAAATCACAATGGACACACACAACACACCACACACACACACACACACACACACACACACTTCTCTAGCATGCATGTGTGATCATTGCTTTTGTGTGTATTTATTTCATTATTCGCATTTGCACCATTTTTGTGTTGGTATAGCAATGTGTGCTATGTCTGGTCCCATAACCCACGCATTGCGCTAGTCGACCGGCACTGGACCAACGCAGCAACCATCACAATCGGGCAGAGGTTTGTCGGGTCGTGCGCTACTCGACCAGTGCCATGACAGAATCTGAAACGTTTTCCCAAATGACCCCACTTGTCCAGGGCCTTATATATATGTGTGTGTGTGTGTGTGGTGTGTGTGTGTGTGTCTTGATGTTTCTTTTATTGGGGTTTTTGCCACCCTAAAGGTTGTAATTTGTAAATGTGAATTGAACATAAATAAAGAAGTAGTTTATTCATTCAACTTGTCTCATACATTTACTTATA